>LNAC01000066.1:3119250-3195838 GCA_002007465.1 Ailurus styani | reverse complement strand
AACTTTCATTCACTTGTTTTACCTTCATGGCAAAGGATAAAGCTTGTTTGGAAGAGCCCTGGACACGCCTCCAAAGGGGCTGGGCTCTACCCAACCAGTGTCCCCTTCTCAGCCTGCGCTGGAGCTTTGAGGATCTGATGAATATGTTTAGCAATGGACTGGCTCTTTCTCTGGGTCTCTTGTGAAATATGCTTTCCTGTGTGGTCACCATCATGCTTTGTGATTTGGAACAAAGTAAACTAGAGACCGGACAAGTTAGTTTCACCCCCTTCTGTTAAACATAAAAGCATCTGATCCTTTCCATGATGTTTTTATTTTGACCTTGGGAAGAAGAAACAGATCATCTTGATAAAGAAATAAATTCCCAGTGGTTGAATTCAGCCCAACCATGAAATGGATTATTTCTTGACCCAACATGGGCCTCTGTGATGCGTGACTCAAAACCACCCTGCATATGGCAGTATGAGTGCGTGACACGCCCGGACTGGGCATCAGGAAATCCTGTAGGCTCTACCTTCAAAATATAGTCAGAATTTCTGGTGCTTGGCACAGTCATGTCCTGCCTGGATTACTACAGTAATCTCTGAACTGCCCCTTGCTTCTATCTTTGTCTTTCTACAGTCCATCTTCAAAATAGCATCCAGAGTGACCTTTGTAAAATGTAAGTTAGATCATGTCACTGCTCAACTTGAAATCTTGCAATGACTCCCTACTGCCTTCAGAACAAAAATACAATGTCCTTAAAATGCTCTTCAAGGTCCTACATGAGCTGCACTCTCCCCCTTACCTCTGAGACTTCATTTCCTAAATTTCTCCACCTTGCTCAGTCCTTGACAGCCCCTCTGCTTCCTTGCTGTTCCTCGGTTGGCCTGAGAGACTTTGCTGTCCTCTGCTTGGAAGGTTCTTTCCCCAGATAGTCACCAGCCTACTTTCTACCTCCTTCAAATGTTTGCTCAAACCCAGCCTTTTCACCAGGCCTACCCTGACCATGCTACCTAAAACAGCAATCTGCCTCCCTTCCCCCATGTCTTTCTTTTCTCTCTCTCTCTCTCTCTCTTTTTAAGATTTTATTTGTTTATTTGACAGAGAGAGAAAGAGCACACGCACACAAGCAGGGGGAGCAGCAGGCGGAGGGAGAGGAAGAAGCAGGCTCCCCGCTAAGCAGAGAGCCTGACAGGGGGCTCAGTCCCAGAGTATGGGATCGTGACCTGAGCCGAAGGCAAATGCTTAACTGACTGAGCCACCCAGGTGCTCCCCTCCCCTTTTCTTTCTTTACCTTCTAAAAGAAGGAATTGCTTGAATATCAAAAGGAAAAAAATTTTTTTTTGATTTACTGACTTCCATCCGCCAGCAAGTTCCAGATGAAGATAGTATTCATGTCTTCAACAAATGCTTATCAAGTGCCTGCTGTGTGTCAGGCACTGAGTTAGGCAGAAGTTCAATCTTCGATTCTAATTTAGTCAAATCAACAATCGATATGATGGTGGCCTAGAAGCCAGGTTCAGAGTTAGGTGGTGAACTATGTAGAGATGGAGGTCCAGCCAAGTATAGTGAAGGCAATAAACTTGGAATGAAGCCCTGTGTTTGAACCCTAGTTTCACCTCTAACTTCCCCTGGGACCTTCCCAAGTCCCTTCCCTTTTCTGGGCTGGCTTTAGCTCATCTTTACAGTAAAGAGAGTGGACTAAACAATCTTTAAGGTCACTTCTGGCTCTACTATTCCATGCTTTTACCCTTATTTCATGAGAGCTACAGTCTCTAAATGTGAGCTCCCAGGGGGTGAGTCAGCAAACAAGCAGGAGGAGGAAATGAGTAGAGTGTATGGCCACAAGCTGTTTGTCCCCTGTGAGCCAGCACTTCAGGGGCCAGAGGTCTGCCTTCAGCACTAGCAGCAGTTGGGTAACAGCTGCAGCGGTTAGCCTGAGGTCGCTCTGTGCCTCCTCCAGCTGAAGGAGGACACCCAGCTCCTGTCTCCGCATCCTCAGGAGAGCACAGAGGAAGTGTTCCATGGGGCCACAGAACTGACGTCTACTAAGCCCGGAGAAGGGAGAGTGTGGGGGACAAGCTTTGCTTTGGCTTGAGGTGTGCTTGGGAAAGTCCTGTGGAAGCCAAGGGGAGAGCGCTCTAGGGTTGTGAAACTCATATGCCTCAAACAGGAAGGATGCCATCCCAGCAAACTTCCAACGCAACACTAAACAGACTATCCAACTAGCATCCCACTTACTCTTACATTTGCATTCTTCCTTCTTTTTTTTTTCTGAAGATTTTATTTATTTCAGAGAGACAGAGACAGAGAGAGAGAGAGAGAGAGAGAGAGAGAGAGCGTGCACAGGGGGAGGGGCAGAGGGAAAAACAGACTACCTCGGGGAGCCTGAGGTGGGGCTTGATCCCAGGACCCTGAGATCATGACCTGACCCGAAGGCGGACGCTTAACCAACTGAGCCACCCAGGTCCCCCTTCTTGTTTTTTAAGTGTTGTTAGAGGAGCAACTGGTTTCTTACTCAGCTGTGGATATGAATGGACAGAGGCAGCGTGAAGCAGGGAGGTTCACTTATGAAATGAGAAAACACAATACTGGGGCACCTGGGTGGCTCAGCTGGTTAAGCATCTGCCTTCAGCTCAGATCATGATCCCGGGTCCCTGGGATCAAGTCCTGAGTCAGGCTCCCTGCTCAGTGGGGAACTTGCTTCTCCTTCTCCCTCTGCCCCTTCCCCACCCACCCACACTGCCCATGTTCTCTCTCACTCACTCTCACTCTATATCAAATAAATAGAATCATAAAAGAAAAAAGAAAATGGAATACTGTACCAGGAATCAGAAAACCTGTGGCATATTTCTTTAACTCTCTGTATCTTGTTTTTACCACCCAAAAAAATGTAGGGATTAAAGTGAGATCTTTCTGGTATATGATTATTCTTTTTTTTTTTAAGATTTATTTATTTNCCCAAAAAAATGTAGGGATTAAAGTGAGATCTTTCTGGTATATGATTATTCTTTTTTTTTTTAAGATTTATTTATTTATTTATTTATTTATTTATTTAGTGAGTTAGTTAGTTAGTTGACAGAGAGAGAGAGAGAGAGATCACAAGTAGGCAGAGAGGCAAGCAGAGAGAGAAGAGAAAGCAAGCTCCCCGCCGAGCAGGGAGCCCGATGTGGGGCTCCATCCCAGGACCCTGAGATCATGACCCGAGCCAAAGGCAGAGGCTTTAACCCACTGAGCCACCCAGGTGCCCCGGTATATGGTTATTCGAGGTCATCCACTCTACTACACCAGGATGCTATCATAGGCAGGAGACCACAAACTCCAACCCATGGCTATTGCCTATTTCTGTGAAGCCTGCAGGCACTACTGAGGCAGGCTGGCACTGTAAGCCTTGGCAGCCAAGCCGGGCATCCTCCTGTGCTCCTCTTTCCCTCACTGTTCCCAGGGCCTGCCTCCCAGCCCAGGGCCTGTGCCTTGCTGCTGCCCAGGTCCATGCTGGTAGTCCATGCTGGGTCCTACACTGGGGATTCTGCTACTGGTGACTGCCAGTCACTGAGCAGAGGAATCTCAGTCTGCCCCAGCTGAGATGGCCAGGCTCTCTTGGCGGGGGTGGGGAGAAGGGCACCCAGATACAGGTCACTGGGGAAGAAAGTTAAACTGAGCATGATGGCAGTCTTTCTCTCCTGTACCCCTTTACCCCACCCCCCTTGCCACTGGCTGTTCTCTCTTTGCTGGGAGAAGGTCTCCAATTTGGGGCAACGTGTGCCCATCATCCTGCAATGGGCAATCCGGAGAGATGGAACGGAAGTTTTCTCTCTTGTTATATAGCTACATAATAACCTTGATTTTACCTCTTGGCCTGCAAAGCCCAAAATATTTGTGATCTGGCCCTTTACAGAGCAAGTTTGCCAACCCTTGGGCTATAGCATAATCTGTAAGATGGCAGAGTATGGAGTTAGGTGACTGGGTTCATTCAATTCCTATTGGCGTGACCTTGGGCAAGGTCCTTAACTTCTCTGAGCCTGTTTCCTCACCTGTAAGACTGAGTTTATAGTGATAGCACCTGCCATAGGCTTCTTGTATATGTATGTTAGGTGACTTGCCATCAATACCTATCAGGCAATGTGAGCAGGTTTAGCAATTTGTGCATGTAATAAACAGTCCCAGATGTATGTCATCAAACAGAATTTATTGAGTCCCTGTTCTGGGCCAGGCCCTTTGCCAGGCCATGGTCTGGAAGGGAAGACAGATTCGCTAAGAAAACAAAGACAATGCAGTATGTCAGTTGCTCTAACAGGACACAGCTGTGGGACAAAGGCGAGCATGTCCAATTCCCTCTCTGTAGGTTCAGGCAAGGCTTTGCCAAGGAAATAAACCTTGAGCCGACAAGCAGATGAAGGTTATAGCTGGTGGAGGGAACTGCACGTACAGAGGCATGACGGCTTGCAAGGACACTGCACACTCTCGTTGGTAGCTCAGCAAGAGTTAGATAGGCTTTGAGTCTAAGTAGGAGGTGTTTGGAAAATGAGGCTGAAGAGGCAGGCAGGCCCCAGGATCTGGGGGGCCTTATACGCTATCCCAAGAGTTTTGGGGTATCTCCTGTTGCTGTTGGAGAGCCACTGGAGAAAGCTGAACAAAAAAGGATCGAGGTCAAAATCTGGCTTTCAGAAACATCGCTCTGGCTCAGTGTGAAGAGCAAACCGACGAGCAGTCAGAAGGCTGCAGTACACCCAAGAGAAAACTGGTGAAACTGAATGAAGGCAGTGGCTCTGAGAATGAAGAGAGGCAGTTGGCTGGGCCGTGCAGGAGGTAGGATTGAAAGGCAAGAGCCACCCAGGAAGTCCACAGGTTTTTGGATGGGGCATCTAGGTGACAGGGTATGGCTACAATAGGAGAAGTGGTGAACCAGGGCAAGGTAAGAAGCTCTGAAAAAACAATTCTGAGTTGAGTCTGTGGCCATGCTCCCAGAATGAAGGCACAGCTGCAGGCCCCAGCCATGTTTCTCCTGGGAAATAAGCTGGAGCCAGCACCACCACATTTCCCAGGCAGTGCCCCTCAGGGGAGCCAAAAGGAGTTTAAAGAAATGGAGGGCTTTTTTCCTTCTTCCTCTGTTCATTTACTATGGCTTTTAGGTGAGCGTGCAGATTCAATGCAGGGAAACCTGTGGTTAACACAGTTTTCTAGCAGGAAACCCAAACGAGAAGCGTGGCCCAGGCCCATGGCCAGCACTGGGTCAGACTAGTCCTCCAGAATTCTTATGCTGAAGAGGACCCTGAACCTTTGATGTGGGGCTCAATTTCAGGCCCTCTTTGCAAGATCTCATTCGACCAAAGTGTGACTAACTCCAGTTCTCAGGGTTTTTTTGTTTTTTAGTTATTGTGAATTTATTCTGAAGGATTCTTTAGAGGAAGGAAGCCCCTTTTGGGTTTTTCATATTTGGAATGAAAGGGACTGTGTCTTACATGTGCTTAGTACTTCACAGCTTACAGATTGCTTTTTCAGCCATGGTGATTTTCCTATTTACACCAAAACAGGGATTATTCTTTCCATTCTATGGGTTATGAAATAAGACTCGAAGGTGAAAATGGCTTTTTCAAGACCACATAGCTAGAAAGCATAAAATTATTCACCCATATCTGATAATATTCCATGTTGGCAAAATAATGGGGAAATGGGAGTCTCAGATACTAATGGTGAGAGTATAAACTGGTCTGGTCTTTTCACAAGGGCTCACTGCCAATAAGTATTAAATGTGGTTACCAGTTAATTGATAGCTCCACTTGTGGGTCCCTATCTTAACCTTAACTCCCCTTAGACAACAGAGCTTGCAGGCAGGGAGCTGGGAAAAGTCAACCAGTTGAAAGGAAGGTCAGTACAAGGGCACATTATCAAGCTGGTCCCCCCTGCATGTAACTAGGGCTTGATCCAACTGGTACCATCTAAAGACACACTGAGAATGTCTAGGAGAAAGAAGGGGGGGCATTTATTCACAGGTTCCCACCCTACATCGGTCAATGATTGTCCCATAGAATGTGCACTCGTTCACACCTCCAGCTTTGCCAAGTGGATTCCCAGAGCGACCCCAAGAAGGTATTCATATAGTTCAAAGTAACCATATAGCTCAAAGTAAAAAAGGTTTGGGGAGGACCGGGGCCCCGGGACTGGAGTTGGCCCTGGAACACAGATCTCCAAAGTGAGGTCTAATTTTCAGAGTCTCACAGGTAGGGCTCTATGGAACTAGAATCTTGGAGAATAGAATCCAGACCCCAAAGGCGAGGAGAGAGGCCTAGCAAGAGATAGGCAGGATGCTTGAGTTTCCTGCCATTGGACTTTCCATATTCCATAGCACAGGGGCAGAGGACATCTGATAGGGAGTGCTACCAATGCTCAGAAAGCAGCAGAGACAAGGCCTGCCATGCTCAGTCCTGGGGTCAAAGACAGAACATTAAACAAATGATTATGAAAAAACAGTGGTTCTCCAATTTTGTGGGCATGAGATTCACCTGGAAGCTTAACAGAGCATTAGATTGGGTTCCTGGGTGGCTCAGTGGGTTAAAGCCTCTGCCTTCAGCTCAGGTCATGATCTCAGGGTCCTGGAATTGAGACCCTTGCCGGGCTATCTGTTCAGCAGGGAGCCTGCTTCCTCCTCTCTCTCTGCCTGCCTCTCAGCCTACTTGTGATCTCTCTCTCTCTCTGTCAAATAAGTTAAACAACAACAACAACAAAAAAACCCCCAGAGAATTAGATTTCTGGGCCCCACCCCCAAAAATTCTAATTCTAATTTGTGTCTTTTTTTTTTTTAAGATTTTATTTATTTATTTGTCAGAGAGAGAAAGAGAGAGAGTGAGAGCAAGCCCAGGCATGGAGAGTGGCAGGCAGAAGGAGCAGCAGGCAGAGAGAGAAAACAGGCTCCCTGACAAGCAAGGAGCCTGATGTGGGGGACTCCATCCCAGGACCCAGGGATGGTGATCTGAGGTGAAGGCACAAGCTTAACCGACTGAGCCACTAAGGCATCCCCTCATTTGGACCTTGATAAGGGCCTGAAATCTACATTTATAATGGTAATTCTCAGTGTAGGTGATCCAGGGTCACACTTGAGAAACAATGCCCTAGGGCCTAGACTCTGAGTCCTTTGAGGGCAGGAACTCTCTCATTTGTCCTTGGTTCCCTCCCTAGTACCTACCAAGAGGGACCAGATAATTGTCCATTGAACTGAATTGTGCAAAAGCAGTGCTCCAAAAGGTATGTTTCATGTGGAGTCAGCTCAAGTCTGCAGCCTCTCTCTACTCGCAGGCCCTGGGCAACAAGAGCAAACATAGACAAGTGGGATTCCACCAGATTAAAAACCTTTTGCAAACAGGGGCGCCTGTGTGGCTCAGTCAGTTGAATGTCTGCCTCTGGCTCAGGTCATGAACCCAGGATCCTGGGAGCCTGCTTCTCCCTCTCCCTCTGCTGCTCCCTCTGCTTGCGCTCTCTCACTCTCTGTCAAATAAATAAAATAAAATATTAAAAAATAAAAATAAAAACCTTTTGCATAGCGAAAGAAACAACAGAATGAAAAGGCAACCTACAGAATGGAAGAAAGTATGTGCAAATCATATATTTGATAAGGGCCTAATATCCAATATATATAGCTAAATAAATAAATAAATACTCCAATTTAAAAGTGAGCAAAGGACCTGAATAGATATGTCCCTGAAGAAAACATACAAATGATCACCAGATATATGAAAAGGTGTTCAACATCACTAACCATCAAGGAAATGCAAATCAAAACCACAGTGAGCTATCACCTCACACTTGTTAGAATGGCCATTGTCAGATAAAAGATAACAAGTGTTGTCAAGGATGTGGACAAAATGGGGTGTCTGGGTGGCTCAGGTCATGACCCCAGGGTCCTGGGACGGAGTCCCACATCCGGTTCCCTTGCTTTACAGGAAAGCCTGCTTCTCCCTCTCCCACGCCCCCTGCTGGTGTTCCCTCTCTCGCTGAGTCTCTCTCTGTCAAATAAATAAATAAAATCTTTTTTAAAAAAAAGGATGTGGAGTAAAGAGAAGTGTTGTATACTGTTGTGGGAATGGAAACTGGTACAGCTACTATGGAAAGCAATATGGAGGTTCCTCAAAAAATTAAAAATAAAATTACCTCATAATCCAGTAGTCCCACTTCTGGGTCTATAGTCAAAAGAAATAAAATCAGAATCTTAGAGATTGCTGCACTCCCATGATCATCTCAGCATTATTCACAATAGCCAAGAGAGGGAAACAATGTAAATGTCAACAGATGAACAAAGAAAATGTGATTTATAAATATATACACAATACCTGAAATATAAATATAATATAAACATAAATATATAAATATATATCTCCTGCCATTTGAAGCAACAGGATGAACCTGGAGGACAGTATGCCAAGTGAAATAAGCCAGACCCAGAAAGATAATATTGCATCATCTCACTTATATATGGTTTCTAAAATAGTCAAACTCATTGAAGCAGAGAAAATGGTTGTTGCCAAGGTCTTGGGTGGGGGAGGAGGAAATGAAGAAATGTTGGTCAAGGGGTACAAAATTTCAGTTATGCAAGATGAGTAACTTCTGAAGATTTAATGTATAACAGTGTGACCATAGTTAACAATATTGTATATGATATCCTTGATATCATATTTGCTAAGATAAGATAAGCAAATCAAATTTGCTAAGAGGGTAGATCTTAAGTGTTCTCATCAGAAAAAAGAAAAGAAAAAAAGAAAGAAAATGGTTAACTAAGTGAAGTGATGGATATGTTGATTAGCTTGTTTGAGTTCATTATTTCACAATGTATATCAAATTATCAAGGTGTACACCTTAAATGTATATAATTTTAAGTTGTGAATTATACCACAGTAAAGCTGGGGGTAAAATATGCTAGAGGCAGTATGCACAGGAGTAATGCATGCAAGCTCTGGAGTCAGAACAGGGTTCTACTGCTATCTATGAGATCTTAGACAAGTCATTGTAATTCTCTGAGCCCCAGTTTCCCTCAGTGCCAAATAAAAATGATAGAACCTTCCCTTTGGAGTTTTTGTGAAAAGTAAATGAGACTATGTAAAGTTTGGTCACAGCGCCTTGCATTCAGTAAGTATTTAACAGATGTTAGCTAGTATTAATATTCAGTTCCATTTCTTTTCAATCACCAACTCCAATGTCAGACAGGTAAATAATACATTAGTACAATGAGAGGAGCACAGAACTGGTGGCAGGTAACCTGGGCTCCAGTCTCTGCTAGGCCGGTTATAAGCTGTCATTTTATATATCTAAGTCTTGGTTTATGCACGAGAAAAAATGTAAATGACACCTAGCAACACTGTTCACTCAGTGATTTCATTCCTCCTTTAACCAATACTTACTGAATGCCCGTAATACAGACTTAGTCCTAATTCTAAGTACTCGAAACCTGGAAATGAATGAGCCCTGGCTTCTGTGTGGAGGAACTCACAGTCTAAGAAATTTCAAACGAGATAATGTCTGGGAAGATTTCCTACAGGTCAGTGGCAAGACAGTCAAAAGAAAGTGCTGGTATGACTATTAACTTTCCAGTGTCCAAGGCACTCTGCCCGAGACCCTCCATCTACCTTCTGGAAGTCGGCCTGGAAGGTGAGGGCAGGAGAGGCAGTTGTAAATAAAACAAAAGAGCAGCCTTCCTTTCTGGAAGAAACTAGGGAAAGGAGAGCCCTGGCCTGTCTGGATTTGATCCGTGATTGCGTACTTAATGACAGAAAGGTCGGACCTCGTCCAGGCAGCCAAGGCTCACCGAAACGCTGGGGAAGAAGCCGGGGATCCCCAGCTACGCACGCGCACTGTGACTTTCTCCCGGCGTCAGGTCCCACTAGGTGGGAAACCTTACGCAGACTCTCCTACGGAAGACGTAGGAAAAGCGCGGAGGCAACGCAGGCTCTCGGATCACGTGACGCGGCGAGAGCGTCGTTGACTCCTCCCCCTCCAAGATGGCGTCCTTGCTGCAATCGGAGCGGGTTCTCTACCTAGTCCAGGGAGAAAAGAAGGTTCGGGCCCCGCTGTCGCAGCTTTATTTCTGCCGCTATTGTAGCGAGCTGCGGTCGCTGGAATGTGTGTCTCACGAGGTAATGCGGGCGTCCCGTGAAGAGTGTGTATGTGTTGGGCAAGGAGGGGGGAAGGGTTCGTCCTAGTCACCGCGACGGGCGGGTAGTCATTTTCCTAGTTTGCTGATTGGCTCTGTCTTCCGTCACTCAGATGTGCTGGCGATTTAATTTGCTTGTAATTTGTCATTTGGAAAGAAGGAGCGGCCTTGGGTGGGGCTGAGCGGATCTTTTGGTTCTAGAGCGCCCTCGGATTGGACAAACCTGACTTTAGGGACCCTGGCGGTCTCCTGGGGGGTTTGGTAATTGGGTGGGTTGGGGAGGAAGGTATGGGGGTGATTATTCAGGCCACTTGAGGGGCGAGATGCCGTCTTTCCAGGACTGACTGTAGGGTGGTGCCCACGGGCATTCTCATGTATGCCCCTCCCATCCTGGAAGTTCTTCCCCTACTTTGGCCAGAAACTGGGCCTTGCTGTTTTCTGACCCAGGCCAAGGTCTGCAGCAGGGAAGAGGTTGGGTTGGGGCGAGTTGGGTAAAGGCGCTTAGAATAATGTCTGTCGTGGAAGAAGCTCATGGCGCTTCTCCACAGGGTATGGTGCTGTCCTTCGCAGGCACAAGTGGGCATTGGAAATAGGATTGCCCATAGCGTAAAACACCCCACCCCCATTAAAAAAAAATTACCAAATAACGAAATCCCCAAACTACTACAGCACTTGGCATATCTTGTTGTTCATTCCCTAAGCTTTGGGGATTAAAAGACGAGTAATACGTAAATCCTGCTGTTGAGTGACTCAGTCTAGTTAAGGAAAACCTGCTGGTAACAGTTACTGCTTATTCAATGCTTTCTATATGCCATGTGGTTTATGTAAACTCCTTTAATCATCCTACAGGCCGATAGAATGAATATTCTTTAAAAAAAAAGGGGGGGGGGCGCCTGGGGGGCTCAGTGGGTTAAAGCCTCTGCCTTCGGCTCGGGTCATGATCTCAGGGTCCTGGGATCGAGTCCCGCATGAGGCTCTCTGCTTGGCAGGGAGCCTGCTTCCTCTTCTCTCTCTGCCTGCCTCTCTGCCCACTTGTAATCTCTCTCACTCTCTCTGTCAAATAAATAAATAAAAATCTTTAAAAAAAATTTTTAAAAATGCCTATGAAAATGTGTCCTATCCTCTAAGCCATTTTCACATTTTTTAAAAAGATTTTATTTATGTATTTGAGAGAGAGACACAGCGAGAGGGAACACAAGCAGGGGAGAGGGAGAAGGAGGCTTCCTGCTGAGTAGGGAGCCTGATGCAGGACTCATTCCCAGGACTCTAACGCCTGAGCCACCCAGGTGCCCCATTTTACACATTTTTTTTAAAGATTTTATTTATTGGGGTGCCTGGTTGGCTCAGTCGGTTAAGCCGCTGCCTTCGTCTCAGGTCATGATCCCAGGGTCCTGGGATCGAGTCCCACATCGGGCTCCGTGCTTGGCGGAGAGCCTGCTTCTCTCTCTCCCTCTGCCTGTTGCTCTGCCTACTTGTGCTCTCTGTCTCTCTGTCAAATAAATAAATTAAAAAACCTTAAAAAAAAGATTTTATTTATTTATTTGACAGAGAGATACAGAGAGAACACAAGTAGACAGAGCAGCAAGCAGAGGGAGAGGGAGAAGCAGGCTCCCAGGCTCAGCTGGGAGTCTGATGGGCTTGATCCCAGGACCCTGGGCCTGAGCTGAAGGCAGCAGCTTAACCGACCTAGCCACCCAGGGGTCCCCATTTTACACATTATTAATGATAATCTTATTAGGTGTATTAATATTAAGAATAGTCACAGAAAGAAGTTAAGTAATAAAAGAGAAAATCATTGCCATATTACATACACAATATTTCTTGTATTTTTTTCTCCATTAGCATTTTCTCTGTGTGTATCTCTTTAGCAGGTCATTTGTCTTTTAGATGTTTTTCTGTTCCAGTTCCGCCTCCACTTCCAGAATTTATTGGATTAGATTCCCACTTGGTGGTCATTAGAGAGCTCAGTCTCCATGATAGCTAAGGATATTTTAAGCTAGGACAGTCTGTCTTACTGTATCTTTTACCAACTCGTGTGTACCTCCACCTGTTAAGTGGAGGCCACTTAGGATTTGGGGAAGGATGACGCTAGTTAGGGCTGGAGGAGTCTAGAAAGTTCTAATGGAGAACCTGGGATTGGAACCGCACATGAAGGGACAGGCAGAATTTGAAAAGAGCCACAAGAAGGAACAAATTATAGTTTGCTTTTTATGATGAGGAAGTACAAATATTAGTTAGCAATACTGTGCTTTATGTTCCTGGAGATTATTTGAGCAGCGACTTTACTTTTTCAAAGGTGGTCCTGTGTATAGCAGATGATGAAAAAAGAAGCCAGTTTCTATCATGGTATTTCTATTCATTTAAATCTGTCTTTACATCTGTAGGTGATTAAAGTTCTAGAACTGTCAAATAGGATCTACCTACATTAAAGAAAATAATTATTCAGAGCTTAAAAAATACAGTGAATTTATTTTTCTTCTTTGTTTTTGAATTAAATACAATAAGACTATCTCGCTAGCTTAGTAGTTTAATTTGCCATTTAAAAATCTGTAATCAGGGGTGCCTGGGTGGCTCAGTCGTTAGGCGTCTGCCTTCAGCTCAGGTCATGATCCCAGTCAGGCCCCCTGCTCAGCGGGAAGCCTGCTTCTCCCTTTACCACTCCCCCTGCTTGTGTTCCCTCTCTTGCTGTCTCTCTCTCTCTGTCAAGTAAGTAAATAAAAATCTTTAAAAAATAAAAATCTCTAATCAGAGATTAACTTTTGTGAACATGTAATACTTTAGTAATGAGAAAAGTTTTAAAGTCTCCCTTTAGCAATTTAAGTGTGGTCAAATTAAAGTCCATTAAAGCTAAACAGTATAAAAGGATGGAAGGATATTTGATCAGAGTTTTATAAATGGGGTTATTTTATTTATTAGTCTGTTTATTAGACTATCATAGAGTTCCTCTTTTCCATAGGCAATTTGTAACACATTTATTACATAAAATCCTAATGAAAGGGAACAGGAAAGATCAGAAAGGAAAAATCGAAGGGTTTTAGGAAATACAGAAGATAAGAAAAAACATGGTTGAAGAATAAACCCTAAGCTGAAAACAGTCTGGGTTCTTTGGCATATCATTGGTTTTGGACTTTCTGCTGCAGTATATTTTAGAATTCACTATTTTGCCATAGATGTAGATACAAGCTAGACTGAGTGCCTTTTCCTCTGATTTTTGATTTTTTGTTTCTTTCTAGGTGGACTCCCATTATTGTCCCAGTTGCTTAGAAAATATGCCATCGGCTGAAGCCAAACTAAAAAAGAATAGGTAAGACTGGGATCTGTTTTTTTTCCTGTTTTCCTCAACTATTTTTTTAATAACTGGCAAGTAAACTCATGGGATTAACTGTCATTTTTAACTAGCTGATTTTCATTTTTTAGCATCACCTTTGCCAAAGATGAAATGTCCTTTGATTTTTTTAAATTAATTTTCTATTTTAGAACAGTTTTACACTTAAGAATTATTGTGAAGATGGTACAGAGAGTTCTGTGTACTTAATACATAGTCTCCCCTATTGTTAACATCTTGCGTGAGTATAGTATATTTGCCTCAGTTAATGAACAACATTGATACTTTATTATTAAATAAATACTTCATTTTATTCAGATTTCCTCAGTTTTCCCCTAATCTCCTTTTTCTGTTCCTGGATTCTATTTAGGCTATCCATGTTATATTTAATAGTCATGTCTCTTTTGGCTTCTTTTGCTGTGACATTTTCTTAAACTTTCCTTGTGTTTTTTTTTTTTTTTTAAAGATTTTATTTATTTATTTGACACAGAGAGAGAGATTACAAGTAGGCAGAGAGACAGGGAGAGGAGGAAGCAGGCTCCCTGCTGAGCAGAGAGCCCGATGCGGGCCTCGATCCCAGGACGCTGAGATCATGACCTGAGCCGAAAGCAGAGGGTTTAACCCACTGAGCCACCCAGGCGCCCAAACTTTCCTTGGTTTTGAGGACCTTAAAACTTTTGAGAAGTACTGGTAAGATATTTTGTAGACTATCCCTCAATTGGAATTTATCTGATGTTTTTCACGTCAGCTGGGGAAATGTGTTGTAGGGAGGAAGATAGTAGAGTTAAGTGCATCTTTCATTACATTCCACCAAGGGTACATACTGTCAATAGAACTTACCACTGTTGATGTTAGCCTTAATGACCTGGCTTAAGCTAGTATTTGTCAGGTTTCTCTGATACATAGTTACTCTTTTTTTCTCCTTTTTTATACTGTACTCTTTGGAAGGGAAACACCCTTACAGGTGACAGTTAAATAGTGGGGAGTTATGTTCCCCCTCTGTGAGGGTCCTCTACTTAAATTATTTGGAATTCTTTTGAATGGCAGATTTTTCTCTCCTCCCCTATTTATTTATTTAATCATTTATTTAAACCGAATATTGGGGCGCCTGAGTGGCTCAGTGGGTTAAAGCCTCTGCCTTCGGCTCAGGTCATAATCTCAGGGTCTTGGGATTGAGCCCCACGTTGAGCTGCCTGCTCAGCAGGGAGCCTGCTTCCTCTTCTCTCTCTGCCTGCCTCTCTGCCTACTTGTAATCTCTCTCTCTCTCTGTCAAATAAAACTCTTTAAAAAAATTAAATTAAAAAAATAAAGTATGAATATTGATATTATACCATAGGATATAATCCAGTACCACTTTATTTGTTTTGTTGCTCAGATTATTCCATTGCAAGCTCTTTGGGTAGACTCCTGTATCCCTTTGACATACCCACATTGTTGCATGGGCTGGGGGTTGGGGGGAGTTCTTCATTCATTTGAGTATTCTCTTTATTTTTTGGTCCTACAAGATACTCCAGGCTAATCCCAGGACTCTGCCTCAGTCCTTGAATTAGCTATTTCTCCAGGGAGCCCTGGTTCCTTTTATTGGATAATGGTATTAAAAACCAAGATCCGGGTAGTAAGTGTGCTCATTACCACTGGATGCCATTTGGTTTTTAGCTTAGCATGAAACTCCTTTGCTACCAGTCATACCCTTACACCTCCATGGATGTGAACCACCATGATTTTTTCTTTCCTAAACCCGAGAAATAGCTCCTAATAAGCCAGACACTGTTTTTTTGTATGTTCTCCACATGTTAATTTTATCATTTAATCCTCAAAATATCAGTGATCAGTGAACAGTGGGTAGATGCCATTATTATCCTTATATGAAGATGTTATCCAGATGCCAAAATATCGCAGATAATTTGAGTTGTAGAACAGAGCTTCAGAGTAAGTCCAGGACCAGGAGTGAAATCTTGATAGTCTTAGATGGTGAAAAAGTTACAAACAACAAGGCACAGGGGCCCCCGAAGGTGAAGTGTTGGCTGAGCACTAGGAAGAGTGGTGCCTAAGGAGAGAACAGAAAGCCCCGAAAAGGCACTGCTCCTGAACTGTTGCAGTTTGAGAGCGTCGTGTGGTTTCTGCGTCAGCTCTCTGGCGCAGCAGACAAGCAGTTGTTTTCCAAACCCAGTTTCACAGCCTATTGTATTGTCGCCTCTCAAGTTTTCATTGTGCAACTGCTCTGTCCTTTCTAAAGGCGTAAGTGGTGACCTCTCTCTTCCTCAGAAGTCTTCGTGGTCTGTACAAGCCTAAATAGAGTCTGAAATGGTTAAATCCAGAGTGTTTAACGGTGATTTCCTTTGGAATAGGATTGGGTCAGGCTCTGAAAGTTCTTCAGGAACTTTGGTGATGATTGCATTTAAAAAAATAAATAAATGAACATATAATATCTTTTAAATTTTAAAACAAGATTTTAAATACTTTTTAATTTCTTTTTAGTTGAGAGACAGTTCTCCCTTATAGTTCCCTCTTAAATTTCTAACACCTAGAACCGTGTATGGCACATAGCAGGTGCTTGATAAATATTTGTCGAATGAACAGTGGTGTTGTGTTATAGGTGTGCCAACTGCTTTGACTGTCCCGGCTGTATGCACACTCTCTCTACTCGGGCAACAAGTATCTCCACACAGCTTCCAGATGACCCTGCCAAGACCACCATGAAGAAAGCCTACTACCTGGCCTGTGGATTTTGTCGCTGGACGTCTAGAGATGTAGGCATGGCAGACAAATCTGTGGGTGAGTCAGGCGGACTTCAACATGAGATTTTGTGAAATTGGCAGTGTTATAATTGCCCACAGATGATTATTTCTGTTACCTGTTGGAAGGCAGGAGCTAAATCCAGAGCTCAATTTTTCTGTGTTTCCAAATTCTCCCACTTATGGACTGTAATGTTTCATCTAAGACTGGGTAAACTAGTGTTCTTAGAGTTGATAAAATAGTGTGGATAAATCTGACACTTTTTTAAGAATCAAAATATTAATGCTCTTCATAAAACACAAACACTCCTGATGATGAAAGACACCATGAACAAATTTAAAAGATAAAAGTGACAAACTAAGAAAAATATTTGGATCATATCTAACAGACTAAAGATAAATAAACAAAAATGAAGAGCCCCTTTAAATCAAAAAAGAAGCCCCAAAGAAAGACTAGGCAAAGGATAAGAAGAGCAGCTCTCAGAAGTAGCAGTAAAGATGATGAATAACCAAAATATGTACATGGCAGGGCCTACAGTAGGGTTAAAATGATCTTTATCTTGACTCCACACTCTTCCAAATCTTGCAGATTACATGGGAAGACCTTAACCTTTCATAAAGTTACAACTCAAAAAGTTCGTGTTTCCCTCCCCTGACATTTTTTAGCCCTTTCTTTTTATTCCAACTCTTTTGAGTATCCACAAATTGCCTTGTACTATTAATGCAAATTAAAACTTCATTGATTTGGCAAATTTTTTAGATCTGGTAATATTAAGTGTTGGCAAAAATATGGCAAAATAGTTCTTTCATATACTACTATCTTGGAGAGCAGTTTGATAACATTAAAATTTTATTTATTATTTATTTATTTATTTTTATTTTTAAAGTATATTTATATAAGTGACCTCTACACCCAACATGGGGCTTGAATTCACAGCCCTGAGATTGAGTCACATGCTCCTCCCACTGAACCAGCCAGGCGCCCCCGGTTTTTTTGTTTTGTTTTGTTTTTTTAAAGATTTTATTTATGTATTTGAGAGAGACAGAGAGCACAAGTGGGGGGGCAAAGGGAGAGAATCTCAAGCACTCTCCGTACTGAATGTGGAGCCCGATCTGGGACTCGATCTCACGACTGAGATCACAACCAGAGTCGAAACCAAGAGTCAGACACTTAACTGACTACACCACCCAGGCCACCCCCGCCCCATTTTTTCCCCCACAGACATGGGGCTTAAACTCACAACCCTAAGATATAGACTCAAGCTGAGATCAAGAGTTGGACGCTTAACTGATAGAGCTGCTCAGGTGCCCCAGAGTGTCTCTATTTATATTTGTTTTTATTTTAACAAAATAAATGGCATTTTATTTATTTATTTTAATTCTATTAGAGTTAACATACAGTGTTACATTAGTTTCAAGTGTACAGTATAGTGATTCAACAATTTTGTACATTACTCAGTGCATCATGATAGTGTACTCTTAAAAACCCCTTCACCGCTTATTGAAAATAAATTGCTTTTATCCTTCTGCCCAGCATTTCCATATCCAAATACCCTGGAGTATTAAACACATGCTCGAAGATACATGTTTACATAAAATGTTTATCAGTAAAACAGAAAAATTGTGTGTGTGTTTGGACCTAAAGACCACCTAAGGTACTAATTACCTTTCCGTCATTTGAGCATTTCAGGGTGGAGATTGCACTTACCTTTATTTAAGGAAATTTCCTTTATTTATTTTTTTAAATTTTTTTTTAAGTAAAATTTAAGAAACAAAACAAATGAACAAAGGAAAGAAGAGACAAACAAAAACAGTGTCTTAACTATAGAGAACAAACTGATGGTTGGCAGGGAGCAGGTAAGTGGAGGGATGGGGAAAATAGGTGAAGGGGATTAAGAGTATACTTATTTGAGCACTGAGTAATGCATAGAATTGTTGAAACACTATATTGTACACCTGCAACTAAAATAACACTGTACACTGATTATACTGGAATTTAAAAAGTAATTTAGTGTAAAAAAAATTCCCACAAAGAAAAAGAGTACACTGTGATAAGTGCTGAGTAATGTATAGAATTGTTTTGGGTTTTTTTTAAATTATTGAATCACTGTATGTTAAAATAAAAGCATATTCATGATAAAAAGTATTTATCTTGGGGCACTTGGGTGGCTCAGTTGGTTGAGCAACTGCCTTCAGCTCAGATCATGATCCTGGAGTCCTGGGATTGAGTCCCACATTGGGTTCCCAGCTCCGCAGGGAGTCTGCTTCTCCCTCCCTCTTACCTTCTCCCCTCTCATGCTCTCTCTCATTTTCTCACTCTCTCACTCTCAAATAAATAAATAAAATCTTAAATAATAATAAAAATACATAAAAATGAAAACTTTAAAAATAGATCTTAGTATCTAGGGTGAGTTCTCCAGCTTTGTTGTCTTTAAGATTATGTTGGCTATTCTATTTTTTTAATTAACATATAATATTTGTTTCAGGGGTACAGGTCTGTGATTCATCAGTCTTTCACAATTCACGTGCTCACCATAGCACATACCCTCCCCAATGTCCCATCACCCAGCCACCCCATCCCTCCCACCCCCTCCACTCCAGCAACCCTCAGTTTGTTTCCTGAGATTAAGATTAAAACCCTCTCTGATGGGGCGCCTGGGTGGTTCAGTGGGTTAAAGCCTCTGCCTTCGGCCCAGGTCATGATTTCAGCGGTCCTGGGATCAAGCCCCACATCGGGCTCCCTGCTCAGTGGAGAGCCTGCTTCCTCCTCTCTCTCTGCCTGCCTCTCTGCCTACTTGTGATCTCTCTCTCTCTGTCAAATAAAATCTTTAAAAAAAAAACAAAACAAACCTCTCTGGTTTCGTCTTGTTTCATTTTTTCCTCTCTTCCCCTGTGATGCTCTGCCTTGTTTCTCAAATTCCACATATCAGTGAGATCATAGGATAATTGTCTTTTTCTGATTGACTTATTTCGCTTAGCATAGTACCCTCTAGTTCTATCCACATCGTTGCAAATGGCAAGATTTCAAATTTTTGATGGCTGCATAATATTCCATTGTGTATATATACCATATCTTCTTTATCCATTCATCTGTTGATGGACATCTAGGCTCTTTATAGCTGCTATAAACATTGGGGTGCACATGCCCCTTCAGATCACTACATTTGTATCTTTGGAGTGAATACCCAGCAGTGCAGTTGCTTGAGTAGTAGGGTAGCTCTATTTTCAACTTTTTGAGGAACCTCCATACTGTTTTCCAGGGTGGCTGCACCAGCTTGCATTCCCATCAACAGTGTAGGAGGGCTGCCCTTTCTTCACATCCTCGTGACATCTGTCATTTCCTGATTTGTTCATTTTAACCATTCTGATTGATGTGAGGTGGTATCTCACTGTGGTTTTGATTTGTACTACCCTGCTGCTGAGTGATGTTGAGCACTTTTTCATGTGTCTCTTGGCTATTTGGATGTCTTCTTTGGAGAAATGTCTGTTCATGTCCTCTGCCCATTTCTTGATTGGATTATTTGTTCCTTTGGTGTTGAGTTTGATAAGCTCTTTATAGATTTTGGATAGTAGCCCTTTATCTGATGTGTCATTTGCAAATATCTTCTCCTATTCTGTCAGCTGGTTTTGTTGACTGGGAAACTTCCTTTATTTTTACATTTCCTGTACTCCATGGTTAACATCAGAGAGTAGAAACTCTGTATTAGTCAGTTCCAAATCTTGAGTCGCTATTTATTTTTTATAAAAATAGTGGTATTGCTAACTCCCCATTGTCTTTTTTTCTTTCTGAATTTTCATTCAATTTTTTGAAACGTTTTAGACTGGGTAAGAATTTCCATCTTTGGGGCTGCCTGAGTGGCTCAGTTGGTTGGGCATCTGCTTGTGGCTCAGGTCATGATCCCAGGGTCCTTGGTTCAAGCCCTGCATTGGGCTTCCTGCTCAGTGGGGAGTCTGCTTCTCCCTCTCTGCCTCCCCCCTGCTCATGCTATCTCTCAAATAAATAAATAAAATCTTCAAAATTTCAGCTTACTTACTAGTCTATGATGGAGCCCATAATGAACTCATAACTAAAATGAAGATTTTAAAATGATGGATTTTAAGTAAAAACTTACAGATTTCTACACAATTTGGAAATTAAATATGGGTCAGGTTTTCTTTAGATTCAACTCTGTTCTTAAAATTTAATTCTTGATTCTGTTGTGTTTTCTCTTTGGTTTAGAATTCTTGAGCTCTTGGTTGTTGCTCATTGGTGGATAGATAACTTCCTGAAACGTAATTTTTATTAGAAAGATTCTATAGCATCCTTAGATTGTCAGTAAATATTTGTGTGTTTTAATATCAGTATAGCAAGTAAGTTGTTTGAATTTGCTTATGAATATAAGTTAAATATGAAGACAACCTCAAAGTGGCAGAGTATGTATGCCTAAGTGAGTTGAAGTGTATTTTTTTTTTGGAATGTATTTTTCTGTGTTTGTATCTTGTCTCTTGTTGTCAAGGTAAAGAAACAAAGCGCAGAAGTCCAAATTGATTTCTCAGTGTTACCCTTCAGAGAATGTTTTATGCTTTTTAGATTATGAGCCATTAAGGTTGGAGAATTTATATTTCAGAGCTTAAAACCTTTGTTTACTTCTAGAAATCTATCTCCTCTAGGGTATCTTGACAATAATAATTAAATACTAGGAGCTCTTAAAGAGTACAGATAATTTTTTTCTTTCATGATCATTGGTGTCTGAGAACCTCTGAAACCACTTTAGAACTATTTGTTTATTTATAAGTAAGCCATTGTGTCTGTAATGTGCAGAGAAATGAGATAGTTATGTCTCCCAAAGTGTTCTTCAGAATAAATTGCCAGTTCTAAAGCAATTAGGTAAAACATTTATTTAGATTTTTCAAAATATTACAACTAAAACATTTCTTCCACATAATTATTTTTCGTGACTGTCTTAAGTAAAGCAACCTTTAAAATATTAATATCACACTAAAGGATATCATTGCCATTTCTTGCAAGTTGTGGTGTCACCTTCAACAAGTGTCCTTTGTGTTTTGAAAAAAGGTTATTTTTACTTACACAGGTAATACATATTCATGTATTTATCACCCAGCTTCAGCAGTTAAACATAACCAAAGCAGTGTAAGCCCTTTGTGTAGCCTGTCCCCATTAAAGCCCCCTTCCTCAGCCTCCTGGAGAAGTAATCATCCCAGTCCTGAGATCAGTGTTTATGGGTGTCCATGCATGTCTTTATAGTTCTCCACATATGTATGTAGCCACTAACAAATGTTTTTTTCCATATGAAACAAATGGGAACATACTGTATATGTGTCCTACAACTTTTCTCTCTTGGCATTATGTTCCCGATACAAAGTTGATTTATGCATGACTTAGCACAGTTTACTTACTCAGTCTCTTCTTGATGGACATTATTTAGGCCTTCATTTTTTTGCTTTTGACAACAGTGCTGTGAGAAACGTTCTTGTATGTATTTCCTAAGTCCGAGAGTAGAGGTTTCTCTGCATAACTGAAAGTAAAATTGCTTGTTTTAAGTTGTCTACATCTTTAGCTCTCCGAAATGGCTTGCCAGTTTTTGCTCCAACTAGTAATAAGAGTAGACTACCCATTGCTCCAGATCCTTGGCTGCTCTAGTATTGTGGGACTTATTTCAAATTTCTCCAAACTGCTGATGGTTATAAAATCATATCTCATTATAGTTTACTTTTTCCCTTTTTTTTGGTTAGCTTTATTTAGATATACAGTTGACCCTTGAACAATGCAGAGGTTAAAGGTCTTGACCCCCAACGGTGCAGTCCAGAATCTGCATGTAACTTTCTGACTCTCCAAAAACTTAACTACTAATAGCTTACTATTGACTGGAAGCCTCACTGACAACATAAACAGCTGATGAACACATTGTATGTTATATGTATTGTATATATATAGTCTCATAACAAGTTAGAAAAGAAATAAAAAATACAACTACAGTGCTGTATTGTATTTACTGAAAAAAAAATCCACATGTAAGTGGACCCTCACAGTTCAAACCCATGTTGTTCAAGAGTCCACTGTATTCACTATAGAATAATCTTTTCCATTGTGATTTGTGCTGTTTCTTAGGTAAGAAATTCTTCTTTGAATCAAGGTCATAGAACATAGAAATTGTACAGTGTTATAGATAAGAGCAGGGTCTTAAGATTCAGACTGCTTGAGTTTGAATCCCAGCTTTACCACTTACTATCTGTGTGACTTTGGGCAAGTTATTTAACTTCTCTGAGCCTCCATTTCATTTGTAAAATGAGACAGATAATAAGAATCCCCATGTCAGAGGGTTATTGTATAAAATGAAATGTAATACATTTCAAATGCTTGGCACAGAAGCTATGCATGTGTTAGTTGCAGTGGGGGGCGGTTATCTTTGTCAACCTTATTTTAATGAAAATTTCATTCTGAGTGTTCTGGTCTATATAACTCATAGGACTATTTGTTGGGAGTTCTGTGATTTTATGTTTTTAAATTTCATTTTGTAGCCTGCAGATGAACTGTTTTAATGAAAATAAAAATATCAAATTATGAAAATTTGTTTAATGTCCCTTTGTTTTGCAGCTAGTGGTGGTTGGCAGGAACCTGAAAATCCTCACACGCAACGGGTAGGTAAAGCGTCATCGGAGAAAGGACAAACTAAGAAAAGATGGAGAAAAACACTGACGATCTTCCATTTTATCAGTGGATATGGCATATGCTTAGAAATCTGTGATGTGTATTTTGATGTCTGTTACACACAGAAAGTGCTTCTCATAAGACATTAAATCACAATGGCTGTATTTTCTAGTCTGGCTTAAGTTGATAGAGAAACCTAGCTGTAGCTTTAGTTTTATAGTCAGACTGACTCAGAAAAAGAAAACAGTATGTGTTTGTTTTTAGTGAAATAAAAAGTTATAAAATAATATGTTTTTCCCCTATATGAAGAATGCTTATTTTCAGACATATAAAAGCTATATATCTATACACAGGGTTTTTGTTTTAAGTGTACGAAATGTAATCACATACCCACGTGTGTAAGTGTGTAAGAAAGATACCGAAGCTGATAATGCAGATTCTTTTAGTGAGGGGGAAGAATGGACTTGGGCACAAGAGATAAAAGAGAAGTGTTGCTTTGTTTAATATTGTTTGAAGTTTTCACAACTAACAGGTATTGCTTTTAGGATTAGGACATGTTTTAAAAATGAACGTGTATGAGTGGGGGAGAAGACAGAGTACAAGATGTCACATTCTTAGAAATAGAAGGGCCTGTGGCCATGCAGAAAAAATGGGAGTAGTTGTAAGGAAAAATAAGTAATGAAGGTAAAGAGGAATGAAAAGAGGGCATGAAATTTCCTAGCCTTTTCATTGCCCATTTCTTCCCATTGTTAAACTTAAAGGTTCCATTTTAATTCTGCAAATAATTCAGAGAAATGTAATGGAAAGAAATTCTCTTTGAGGAAAAGGCAAATTTGCCACCGTAGTAATTTGTCTTCTCTGTACATTTTGTGTCCAGTTAGTGTCATTGATTAATTTTGCATATTTCCTGTTAGCTTTTTCATGAAAACAATTACAGCATCTTTGATTTCTTACAGATGAACAAACTGATTGAATATTATCAGCAGCTTGCTCAGAAAGAGAAGGTTGAGCGAGATCGCAAGAAACTGGCACGGCGTAGAAACTATATGCCTTTGGCTTTTTCGGTGAGGACTTGGCACAAAAAGGAGTGTGCAGTTCATTGATCAAGACCTGTGTGCCTTGAGAACAGTGACCATTTCAGAAGGTGGCCACTGACCTTAGATTTCTGAATGATGGGTAGCAGAGAAAGGTTTCTCAAATCATAGTTAGGCTTTTGCCATGTCATTCACTCTATTTGAGTTTTTTGAATTTTAAGGACATTTGTGTTCCTTTTTGCATCACTGCCCTCTCTCTTCTGATTATTCCCCATGGCTAGTGTTTAATTTTGTAGATACAACAAAACTCTTAAATGGAAAGTCAGAAGAAAATGGGCAGGTGTTAGATTTTATTCATATTACCCAAGTAGGCCACATTTGACATCCGTAGTAATGGGTTCCCAGCTCAAATTACTATTTCTGGCACCTTCCTATAGTTCTGCAGTGTGAAGAACACTGACTCTTACACAGTGCATTTTGTATGGTTAAATAAATAGTAATATGTGCCAGTGTCATTCATAGGAATTCTTCACAGAAGTCATTCTCTAGTTTTTGTACTATCCAGAAGCAACACATTAGGATTTGGAGCTTTTGTTATTGTCCCCCAAGTTTTATTTGCTTTCATAGAACAGTTTCTTTTCTGTATGCTTGCTTGGGGCCAAGCAGGTTGACGTTGAATAAATAACATTTATTGAAGGACAGTGATTTGTTAGGCACTATTCTAATAAGGACTTTTCACATATTTTAGTTAATCCTCACAACAATCCTGTGGGGTAGATTGATAGCTGAGGAAATGTAACTTGTCATACTGCTTCTGTATGAGAATTAGTTAAACTGTTGAAACCCTAAGATTGGTGAGGTCCATATAAAAATATTTCGTTTAGAACATAATAAAACATTAAAACATGCAAAGCATCTATATTACCAGAGACTTTAATGAAGTCTAAATGAAATTTTCAGAATAGCCCAGTGGTATAATCAGCATATGCACTAGTGTATATAGGAGAGGAGTTTGAATTAAAGGCATTATTCTTCCAGCTTCCCTTATAACCTGCCTGCTGTATGAGTTTGCTTCTGTCTTATGCTGCATTTTTTTGTCTCTGTTGCAACCTGCTGCTATTTGGGGGCCTACAGCAACACACTATTCATGTAGTGGTAAGTTCTCTTTTATGATTCTTGCTAACCCTAAAGAAGTTAGCAGATGATCACTGGTGTTCCAAGAAGACATTCATCATTTGCGTTAGACACTCCACAAAGTTCTTGTCTAAGTCATAGCTTAGATATTTTTAGATTAATAGTTTTTTTTAAAAAATCACATTTAGTTCAGTTTTACTCTACTAATGTAGTTTCAGTCTCCATGTTTGGTGCTTTTAGTAATTATTTTAAAAATAAGATGATGTGGGGCTACAAATTACTTTCTCTAAAAGGAGCTTTCAAATTAGCTTTTTTTTTTTTTTTTTGCTTATTTCCCTGAGCTTCTCATGCTGTCCCGCCCAAAAGTCTTTCTTCTGGTAAATAGGATGTATAAACATGGGATTTATAATTGGAATTTCTGAACTCTGTTTAGGACAAATACGGTCTTGGAACCAGGCTTCAGCGACCACGAGCTGGTGCAACCATCAGTACCCTTGCCGGACTGTCGTAAGTTTGGACATTAAATGGCTTTGAGGAGAAAAGCAGGTATCAAAATGAATATTGAAGGAATATGACATAAAACAGTTGCCACTGGGGAAGAAGATTGTCATGCTTAGAAAAGATCTGAACGGAGAAAGAATGTTCTACAACAGAAGAATACAACAGTTATTGATATCATAGACTTTGAAGGTCATCAGGTGGACCTTTGAGAAATTAGTGTTTTTTATCTTTTAGCCTTAAAGAAGGAGAGGACCAGAAAGAGATAAAGATTGAGCCAGCTCAGGCTGTAGACGAAGTGGAGCCTCTACCTGAAGATTACTATACAAGGCCAGTAAATTTAACAGAGGGTAATATTTTACATTATTTTCCTTGCTTTCTATTTTACATCTAATTTTGCTTTTGTTACTAACATGCCCTGAGTTTTGAGATTTTTAATGGCATCATGGTTGTTAGTAGTAAAATAAATCAAGTAACAAATGAAATAGATATAATCATTTTAAGAACTTTTTTTTTTTTTTTTAAAGATTTTATTTATTTATTTGACACAGAGAGAGAGATTACAAGTAGGCAGAGAGGCAGGAAGAGAGACAGGGAGAGGAGGAAGCAGGCTCCCTGCTGAGCAGAGAACCCGATGTGGGCCTCGATCCCAGGACCCTGAGATCATGACCTGAGCCGAAAGCAGAGGCCATAACCCACTGAGCCACCCAGGCGCCCAAGAACTTTAAAATGTCAAATTTCTTATTGTTTTTTGAAGTACTATTCACAAAGGAAATGTTGTTTCATGTGATTATCTCATAAGTCTAGTGAATCATTGTAAACTAAGCCTGGTTTCTGCCTTTCATGCTAGTGACCACCCTTCAGCAGCGCCTCTTGCAGCCTGACTTCCAGCCAGTCTGTGCTTCACAGCTCTATCCTCGTCACAAACATCTTCTGATCAAACGGTCCCTGCGCTGTCGGGTAATTATTCCATTCTGTAGAGTTGCTGTTTGTACCAGAGAAAAGCAGAAATGAAATAAACATTGGTATCTGGCCAATATCGAAACTTTTGGAATGTAGTAAATATAAAATATGCTTATAGAGAATATTCTTGGTGTCCAGGCACCATTTTAAATGCTTTCAAGATAAAAATCCTCACAACTATGAGATGAAGGTGCTATTGTTACCCCTGTGGAAAATGAGGTACTTGAAGGTTAATAAGTTCATAGCAGTAACCCCTGGAAGAGTAGTGAAAGAATGTATGACTTTTAGGCGGGTAGAGAGGAAACAAAGAGGAGTAATAAAATAATTTGAAAGAAAGGAAGAAAGAAGAAACATCAGCAGTATCCAGCCTCTACGAATTTATAAAATAGACAACTGAATTTCTTCAATAAATACATTGTAGAAGAAAACCAAAAGAAAATGGAAAAGAAAACTTTTATTTATTTATTTATTTATTTAAAGATTTTATTTATTTATTTGACAGAGAGAGATTACAAGTAGGCAGAGAGGCAGGCAGAGAGAGGAGGAAGCAGACTCCCTGCTAAGCAGGGACCCCAATGCAGGGCTCGATCCCAGGACCCTGAGATCATGACCTGAGCTGAAGGCAGAGGCTTTAACCCACTGAGCCACCCAGGCACCTTGAAAAGAAACCTTTTAGATAGGTGCTATTCAGCAGAACTTTCTCTGACGATGGGAATGTTCTGTATACGCACAGTCCAGCATGGTAGGTACTTGCCAGATGTTGCCGTTGAGCACTGGAAATGTGACAGTGTGGCTAAGGTGCTAAGTCTTTCATTTTTATTAATGAAATAACCACATGTGACTAGTGGCTACTGTTAACAACATAGCCCTAGATTAGAAGAGACCTGAGAGGCATATCAACCAAACACACTGTGTAGACTTCATTTAAATCCCAGTTCAAACAAAACCTAAAAAGGGCCAGGGAGAGAGGGAGGAAGGGAAGAAACATTTATAAAACCTTTGGAGAAAGTTAAACACTAGCTGGACTTTTGGTGCTATTAAAGGAACATTTCATTTTTTTAGGGATATAATAATGTTGTTTTTAGAAATCTATATCTTCAAAGATACAGACCAAAATATTTATGGATGAAATGACATGATGTCTGATGTTTGTTTCGAAATAGGCATGGTGAATGGTTGAGAGTACAGATGAAACAAGATTGGCTATTGTTGCTAACAAGTTGCTAATTATTGAAGCTGAGTCACGTGTACCTAGGAATTTCTAATACCATTCTTTATTTTGCATATGCTAGAAAATTACTGTAATGAAAAAGCCCTCTAAAAAAGGAAAAGATACAGGCTTCTAGTTATGGACAGGAATAAAAGGCTCAGCACAGGAATATAGTTAATGGTGTTGTAATAGTGTTGTATGGTGACAGATGGTACACTGATCAGCTACACTTGTGAGCATAGCATGTAGGAATATTGAATCACTGTGTTGTACACCTGAAACTAATGTCATGTTGTATGTCAACTATACTCAACAAATATTTAAAAATAGGTAAGAAGGAAAGAAAAACCCACTTTTTAAGTATAAAGACACATACAGATTAAAGGTAAACAGATGGAAACAGATATACCATGCTAAAACTACTCATTGTAGAACAAGAGTAGTTATATTAGTTTCAGAGCTGATTTCAAAGAAAGTTAACAGGGATAAAGAAGGGCATCATATAATGGCAAAGGGGTTAATTTTCCAGGAAGACGGAACAGTTCTTAACGTGTATGCCTAACAATAGTGTCAAACTACATGAGGCGAAAACTGATAGAGCTTCAATAGACAAGAGAGAGAAATAGATGAGAAATAGAATCCATTCTCGTAGTTGGAGACTTCATCACCCCCTTCTCAGAAATGGACAGATCCAGCAGGTAGAGTTCACATAGTAAGTGAACTCAACGCTATCAATCACTAGATACAATTGACATTTGTGGGCTGCTTCATCTAACAGCAGCAGAATACACGTTTTTCTCAAGCTCATCTGAACATTCACCAAAGCAGTCTACATTCTGGATCATAAAAAACAAACAAACAAAAAAACACCTTAAATTTAAAGTAATAGAAATCATACAATTTCTTCTCTCAGACCACTGTGGGATTAAACTAGAAAATAAGAGAAAAGTAGAAAGGGTTCTAGAAAACTAGAAAGTCTCCAAGTATGTGGAGATTAAACAACACATTACTGCTTGAATCCTGAAGCTGCTTCAGGATTCTTCCCTCTGCCCCTCCACACCCCTGCTCATTCATTCACTCTAAAATAAATAAATCTTAAAAAAAAAAAAAAAAGAATTCATGCAGAAGTCAATGAAATTGAAAATAGGAACTCAGTTGAGAAATTCAATAAAACCATAAGTTGGTTCTTTGAAAAGACCAGTACAATTGATAAACCTCTCTTCAGGCTAACTAGGAAAAAAAGAGCATTAGTCAGAAATGGAAAAGGGGGCATCACTAGAGATCCTGTGAAAATTAAAAGGATAATAAAAATATACTGTGAACAACTTTATGCCCACAAATTTGATAACCTAGATAAAATGGACAATTTTTTTGAAAGACCCAATCTGCCAAAATTCACACAAGAAGAAATGTATGATCTGAATAGACCCGTATGTATTAAATAAGAAATTGAATCAATAATTAATAATCTTCCAAAACAGAAAGTCTCATGCTCACATTTGTTCATTGGTGAATTCTACCACATATTTAATTATACCAGTTCTTATAATATCTTTTAGAAGGTAGAAGTAAAGGTGATACTTCCTAATTCATTTTATGAGGCCAGCATTACCCTGGTACTAACCAGGCAAACACTACAAGAAAACTACGAAGCAGTATCTCTCATGAACATAGATACAAAACTCCTCAACAAAATATTAACAAATCAAATCCAAAAAAGTATTAGAAGAATTACACACCATGACCAAGTGGGATTTATCCCTGGGATGCAAACCTGGTTCAGCATTTGAAAATCAGTATAATCGATTCATCATATCAACAGACTTAAAAAAAATAAATGACATGATCATATTGTTAGGTGCAAAAAGGGCATTTGACAAAATCCAATTCCCATTCACGACTAAAATAAAAAGGGACTCTCAAAAACAGGAATACCGAACTTCCTCAGCTTGATAAAGGCCATGTACAAAAAGAACCGAGGAAAAGAACATAAAACTGGTGGTTCAAATAGAAAGTATGAAGTGAGATAGGTTTACAGACAAATATCTCAGTATTTATGTAAATGTCTGTGAATTAAATGCTTCTGTTTTTTGGTTTTTGGTTTTTGGTTTTTTTTTTATTTGACAGAGAGAGAAAGATCACAAGTAGGCAGAGAGGCAGGCAGAGAGAGAGGAGGAGGCACGCTCCCTGCTGAGCAGAAAGCCCGATGTGGGCCTCGGTCCCAGGACCCTGGGATCATGACCTGAGCCGAAGGCAGAGGCTTTAACCCGCTGAGCCACCCAGGCACCCTAAATGCTTCTGTTAAAAGACTAAATAAGAAAACCCACAAAATGCCTGCCCATTACATGCTAATCACAAGAAACACAGAATTCACAGAGGTTGGAAGTGAAGATAGATGGGAAAGCTAGAGTGTGTAAATATTAATTTTTTAAAAAATTTTATTTATTTGACAGAGAAATCACAAATAGGCAGAAAGGCGGGGGGGGGTGGGGGGGGGAGTAGGCTCCCCGCTGAGCAGAGAGCCTGATGTGGGGCTTGATCCCAGGACCCTGAGATCATGACCTGAGCCACCCAGGTGCCCCTAAATATTAAATTTTTAAGTGGGATAATTAATGAAGAAATAATTCACAAAGAAGATGTAACAGTTCTAAAATTATATGCACTAAATAGTGTAGACTTAAATATATATAAACATTTGAGGGAAATTACATTATTTTAGATGAATGATTTGGGGAATTTTAACACGCTTCTCTGAGTAACTGAGAGAACAAACATGTACCCGGTATCTGCAGAATATACATTTTTTCCAAGTACGCACAGAACACTTATAAAAATTAACTGTATACTGGTCATAAAGTCAGTCTCATCATTTTTCAAAAGATGACATTATTAGAATATATTATTTTGATCATAATGCAATTAAGTTAGGAATCAGTCATTCCAGTAGAGCAAAACTTGTAGGACACAACTAAGGCCATGCTTAGAAGTAAATCTATATATTAGAAAAGAAGAAATAAAATATCAGTGATTTCAGCAGATATTTCAAGAAGTTAGAAAAAGAACAGTAGGGCGCCTGGGTGGCTCAGTGGGTTAAAGCCGCTGCCTTCGGCTCAGGTCATGATCCCAGGGTCCTGGGATCGAGGCCCACATCGGGCTCTCTGCTCAGCAGGGAGCCTGCTTCCTCCTCTCTCCTCTCTCTCTGCCTATTTGTAATCTCTCTCTCTGTGTCAAATGAATAAATAAAATCTTTAAAAAAAAAAAAAAAGAACAGTAAAGTACAAAGAAACTTGAAGGAAGAGGATACTGATGAATTAAGAACCACTTGTAAAATACAAAAGAGCAATAAAACCAAAAGTCTATTCCTTTAAGGAGATTAGTGATAGTAAATTTTACCAAAAGTAAATAAGCAGTTTCCTGTTGATCCATCTGTCTTCAGGGTAGGTAGACCTCCACAAATACCAAAATGTGCAGATTATGGTATATCCATACAATGAGTACTGTAACTCTAAAAAGGAATATACTAATATAGGGTATATTTTTAAATGGGAAAAGCAGGGTGTGTGGCAAGTACACAACTTCTTATGTAAGGAAGGGAGGGAGGGAAGGAAAATTAAAATATGTGTATAAACAAAATTTTTTTTTGATATGCATATATGTGGATTAATAGACTTGGAACAGAATAGAGAAAGCAGAAACAGATTCATGGGTGTGAGGAAACTTGGTATTTACTAAACACAGCATTGCAGATCATTGGGGAAAGAATAGCCTGTTAAATTTTGCTAGGTCAAATAATTACGTGAAAATAAAATTGGGTCTCTGTCTCACACCATACACAAAAAGTCAATTTTAGGAACATTAGAAACTCCATTTTTTTTTAAAGATAATTTTTTTTTATTAGGGAGAGAAGAGTGCATGAGCAGGAGAGGAGGCAGAAGGAGAGGGGGAAGCAGACCCCCACTGAGCAGGGAGCCAGATGCTAGGTTCAGTCCCAGGACCCTGGAATCATGACCTGAGCTGAGGCAGACGCTTAACCAACTGAGCCACCCAGGTGCCCTGGAACATAAGAAACTTTAATGAGCAAATATGAAGAGCAAAACTTCTAGAAGGAAAAAAGAAGAAAATCTTTGACTTCTGGGTGGGGAGTATTCCATAAATAAGATAAATCAGCACAAACTGTAGAGGGCAATATTATATATTTGACACATTAAAACTAATACCTGCACGCCAAAGAAAACCCTAGTAATGAAAAGATAGACCATAACCTGAGAAAAGTAATTTATAAGATATAAAATTTAAGGTTTAGTGTCCAGAACATGTAAAGAACTTTAGGAAATTAGTAAGGAAAAGATACTCCAGTGTATGAATACCCAGTAAATGGTAACGTATAAGTCACGGCAGAGGAAATCCCAGTAGCCAATAAACATGAATGATACTCCTATAGTAATCAGAGAAATGTGTTAAAACTGCAGTGAAATGTCATTTGATAGTTATCAGATTAGCAAAAGTTAACACATGTGGGAAATGATACAAGACTACTTAGTCACTGCTGCATTATTTATAGTAGCAAAATCATGGAAATATCACAGATATTCATCAATGTGTGGGTATGGTTGAATAAGTTCCAGAAATGATTACAGTAAGATACAGAGCCAGCTGTGTGTGTGCTGGTATAGAATTCTAAGATAAGTAAAAAAGCAAAGGGCAGGGCACCTGGGTGGCTCAGTGGGTTAAAGTCTCTGCCTTCAGCTCAGGTCATGATCCCAGGGTCCTGGGATTGAGGCCTGCATCGGGCTCCCTGCTCACCGGCGAGTCTGCTTCCTCCTCTCTCTGCCTCCCTCTCTGCCTCCTTGTGATCTCTCTCTCTGTCAAGTAAATTAAAAAAAAAAAATCTAATAAAAAACAAAGCAAAGGGCAGAAGAGTATATAAAATGCTCCCTTTTATGTTATTGTAAAAAAAGACGGTATGTGTATATACTTGTATGTGCACAGACTATTTATGAGAAAACACATGAGATACTTACTGGTTGGGCTCTGAGGAGGTGGACCATTTGACAAGGAATGGGTACCTTTACACCGACCCAGTTTTGTACTGTTAAGAAATTTTTTTAACCAGGTGTATGTAGTACCCATTCAAGGAAGTAAAAAATCGTTAACTGTATTTTAAAGCATGGGTTCTGAAATCACACTCCTTGGATTTAAATACACACTCCTTGGATTTTTTTTTTTTTTTTTTAAGATTTTTTAGAGAGAGCATGAGAACATGAGGTGGGGGTAGAGGGAAAGAATCTCAGACTCCCAGCTGAGCATGGAGCCTGACTCGGGGCTCAGTCTCATGATCCCAAAATCATGACCTGAACCAAAACCAAGAGTTGGATGCTCAATTGACTGAGCCACCCAGGCACCCTGACCCAGCTTTAATACTTACTGGCTCTGTGGATTTGGGTAAGGTCACTTACTCTTCTTGTGCCCCATGTTCATCATGTATAAAATGGAGACAGTAGTAGTTTTGGTACCTACACTTACCTTATAAAGTTGATGTGATGTTTAAATCCACTTAAGGAGCACGTGGTTTAGCACACCTCGTATGTACTCAGTATGTGTTAGTTGTTATTATTTCAGTAGTTACTAAGCACCGCAAAGGTATAAAATCTGATAGGGTTCTTGCTTATGTCCAGAGAAGTCCAGAGAGTCAACTTTTGCAAATTTTGGCAATCAGTAGCATACACACTATTTTAAAACGTGCGGTTTTGTAACAGAATAAAAGAAAACAAAACTCAAGTCAGTGCTGTCCTTCTGAATTTAGCAGCTCTGTGGATCCAGCAGGGTTTGTTCTTATTTTCCTCTGATACATACTATAATTTTTTCTTTTTAGAAATGTGAACATAATTTGAGCAAGCCAGAATTTAATCCAACATCTATCAAATTCAAAATCCAACTGGTTGCTGTGTGAGTATTTTGGGATCATTGTTTTTAGTTATTGTTCTTTGATTTTTTTCAACACAAAATGTACTTACTCTGGGCTTAAAAAAAAAAAACAAAAAACCTGCATCAGAATTATCTTGCTGTTTCTTCTGTTTAGGTTTCGAGTTATATACCATGAAGTTTAAAATAAATTATAGACCTAGAATCAAGGGTGTTTGCATTAGGGACACAGTGATGGTATGGTCTGGGGCAATGATTGTTAGTTGATTATTGGACAGAGAGTCACTGGTCATTGATTACATATTATAACGTATCTCATTTTGATAATGCTCCAAAAATATTAAAGTAAAATATAACCAGGTATAATAAAGAGTATCCCTGCAGCAGTGTTCATTTTATGTTCTGATAACAGTCATTGAATGTGGGATAAAAGTGGTTATTAGTGTTAATTCACTGGGACTTGTCAATAGAAGGGAATTTTGTGTATGAAAACTACCTATCAAAAATATTTTTTTTAATATTTTGAAAAATTAGGAAAATATTGTCTTGACTTCAAGGCAAGAAATACTTAGAGGGAACTAGTAAGGCAGGAAACCCAGAAACCACTAAAGAAAATAGACAGCTGGCCCTTAGCAAAACAACAACAACAACAACAAAAACAAACATGAGTTGTAAAAAATATATATCTATATCTATATATTTTTTTATATTTATATATCTGACAGCAGAATCCTGAGACAGACAATAGAGCAGGAAAGAATATTTGCTACTCCATGACAGATAAAAATTTAATGTCCCTGGAAGACCGAATTCCCCCAGATTGGAAAGATTAAAAATATGAGTAGGACAAAAGATTTGAACTGACAGTTTATAGAAGAGCAATTTCAAATGTTCAGTGAATACATGGAAGGATGCTGAGACTTGACAGGAAAAGTATAAAATAATAAAGAGCATTTAGTGCTCTTGAGAATGTGGGGAAACATTTGCGTACATCGTTGGTAGGCTTGTGGATTGCTCGAGTCTTTTCAGAGAGTGGTCTGGAATATCAAGACAAAATTACATAGACTAAACCAGCAGTACTACCTCAGGAATCTATTCTGTTGAAACAAAACCACCAATATTTAAAGATACACATGTAAGGATATGTAAGTTTTTGTTTTTTTTTTTTTTTAAGATTTTATTTATTTGACAGAGAGAGACACAGTGAGAGAGGGAACACCAGCAGGGGGAGTGGGAGAGGGAGAAGTAGGCCTTCCCTCAGAGCGAGGAGCCCGATGCAATGGCTCAATCCCAGGACCCTGGGACCACGACCCAAGCCAAAGACAGATGTTTAACGACTGAGCCACCCAGGTGCCCCAGGATGTGTAACATTTTAATGGCAGAAAGCTAAAAACAATTTCAGTGTCAAGCTGATTAACCATTAACAAATAGTTGATTAAATTGAGGTGCACTTAGGTTGTAGAATATTGTGCAGCAATTAAAAAATAAGTCCTTCCAGCAGTCAAAAATGTTGAGAAGTGCTGGTCTCTTGACTTTGGAGGAAGGAATAGGTATATAAACTCTATAAGCTGGGATTTGACCCTGGGTGATTTTGAGTTCAGACTAAGCACATGAGAGTATAGTATTCCATTGTCTTACTTAGGTAGCAAAACAGTGGTGAAGGGGAAGGACCTTGGAGCTACACTGTCTGAGTGTGAATCCTGACCACTCACCAGCAAGTTACTTCTCCTTCCAAGCCTAGTTTCTTCACCTCTGTAATGATGTGATGGTAATGACACCTGTCTCATGCAGTCACAGTGAAGATTATATAAGTTAAATTTAAAGTGTTTAAAACATTGCCTGGCACATAGTGCTTTATAAAAGTGTTTGATAAGTAGTGTGTTTCCACCTCTGCAGTGTGTTACTAAGGCAGTTGTAGTTCCTATAACCAGTTGCCTCTTAGATTTACAGAAATGAATTAATAAAATCTCAAAAAATATATCTAGCAAATGTATAAGGAAGATATCTACCATGATGCACACAGATATACAGGCTCTAAATAGAAGTGCACATACGACGTCAGAAAGAACTCATTACCAGTTGGTTTCATGTCTTAAGTTCTTATTATGATGGTATGATTCTTTGAAGTTCTTTTTCTGTGACATGTTCTAATTAACTTCAAGAAATCTTTGCTGAAATCAGTTTTTTAAAAAGTTGAGATTTTAAGAGACTGATTTTAAGAGACTTCAATGAACATTAATGTATTTTTTATTCACACATAGCAATTACATCCCAGAAGTGAGAATCATGTCAATTCCCAATCTTCGCTACATGAAGGTTAGTACTTTGCTTATTAACAGGAAGATAAAGGATTGATCAGAGATGTGTGTGTATGTGTATGCGGGTGGCCGTGAGCATTTAGCATGAGATTCAGGAGCAAGAGACAGAAAAGAAAGTTTGAAATCATAAAGGATTTGGGACTTTTAACTTCTTTAAGCTGGAATTCTTGGCAACAGCATCTTTGACATACATTTAGAAGGAGCAGCATGCACGTTATGTAAAGATGGAATCATCTTTGATGGAAAGATGTTTTATCCCACAGACATCTTTAGCTCTTCTCCAGCCAGGAGACTCTCCACATCCCGTGTCTGCGTGTATCAGATACCAGGAATCAACGGGATTCTTCTTTACCACAGCCCCTGTCTTCTTTGAGTTTCTTATCTATGCCCCCTCACCCCCACCATGAGTTGTAGAATATTCTGCAAGAGCCCCTTTTGTTCTTTCCTTTCATGCTGCTTATGGAGTCCACGTTCATCTGAAAGATTTCGCTAATCTCAAGAAAGTACCAAACAAGGGCAAATTGTGGGGCAGGAAGTCTTAAGAGTCTTTTAGAGTCCTGATGAATGATTTTTTCCTATGTCTGGCTATCCTGTGGCTCTCATACTTTATGAGGACTTTCAGACTAAGCAGACTTAAGTTATTGCTCAGGAGTCCTTTAGTGGAGGACTGGATGAACCAAGAGTTGTGAACTTTAATCACTTAGATAATGTACATTTCTGAGAACTTCTGAATCTAGTACCTGGCCCTTTCTACGGGATCTGCCCTATTTCCTCATGTAATGTAAGTAACTCCAGAGCATATACAGCCTAATATAAATAGTAGAATAAGAATCTGTGAGCACTTTGAGAATGTAGTGATGTAGAGGTGTAGGTGGGTGTTACTTCTCAGGAGTACTGGGGGCGGGGGCAGGCGGTGATGATTCTGTGACATGCTTGGGTACAGCAGCTAAGAAGGTGGACCTAGGTGGCAGTAGTGGAACATGTCTGAGAGAGGCTTGTTCTGTTCCCCAGGAGAGCCAGGTCCTCCTGACGCTTACAAATCCAGTGGAGAACCTCACCCACGTGACACTGCTGGAGTGTGAGGAGGGGGACCCAGATAATATCAACAGCACTGCTAAGGTAGGAGCATTTTGAGGGACTTTTCCTGGAGGGGCCTTTTGACCTGGCTTAAAGGACTCCACACTGTCTTCCATTTCCACATTCAAGCAGTCATCAGGTTCTTTTGATTTCACCTCCTGAGTTTTTGTTTTTGTTTTTTGGTTTTTTTTACGTTATGCACAGTCACACTGCCACTGCCGTATTTGAAGGTCTCATCCTTTCTTACCTGGACTATGCCAGTAATGTCCTTGCTGACCTGTTTGGAATCCACCCCCACTTCCATTCCAGCCTGTCGTCTGTCTTACTACTAGAGTGATCGTTCTAAAATCTAACTTTGATCAAGGTATACTAATCATTTGGCATCCCTCTAACTTAGGGAGGAAATCCAAATTCCTCAGTATAGCACAAGTGGTTCTCCGTGGTACCCCCCCATTCTGTTTTTCTAGGATGACCTTTCCCCAGATCCCCAAATCCAGCATTCTCCAAAGCATACATATTAATAATGCATATACTCCAACCAGATGTAATGGTTATGAACCTTCATTCTTGGGAATTGCAGATGCTGTTCTTCTAGCTAGAGTGCCATTCCCTGACATACATACCCACACCTCTCTAACCCATACTCAGGCCTCAAGTCTCCTAGGAAATAACATGTCCTTTTAAGTGCTGGCATGCCTCCTCCAGATGCCCTTCACTTACATACAGTATACATAGCACTAAAGTAGGTGATTTTGACTTTCAGTAAATCTTAGTTGAATGAATAAAATGTGGCCCTTTTTCATTTTGTTACTTGGCGATTCATCTAGTATTTGAAATTTTAGATCAAAAACTTTACTTAGTGGGTAATCTATTATTGACTCATCATTCAACATGATACAATAAAAATTGAGAGAAATGATTCCTATATCTTCAATTAGCTATTATTCAAAGAATACTTATTAGTAGAGAATTTCTTTATCTCCTTTTTCTTTTTTCTTTCTGCTTTTTAATGATTTCACTTATTAGCCTCACTTTCAAAGAGAGCTGACACTCATCTGTCCTTGCTCTTTTTAGTAACACTAATAATGTGTTCCCATGAGACAGAAATAAGTGCCCAGTGTGTACCCATTTGTAGACTTGCTATCTTCTCTTTATACCTCCCATCCTCATTCGTATCCATAATTACAAATGTGGTTGACATTATTACCTGCTGACCTCTGACATACCAAAGTTGAGGTGTTGTTACAACATAAGGCTTAGTCTGAAGAATGCTTAACTGTTCTTTGTTCTTGTACTTTTACTAGAGATATCTGTGTTCCTAAACAGTAAGTTTTTAAACTCTGTATAAGTGAAGTAATACTCTGTTTCTTGAAACTTGAAATTTAACTTCTGTATTTTTAGGTCGGTGTACCACTGTGTTGTATGTTATTGAATGAATGTCCTACAACACACCTATTCTGAGGCAGCCCTCTTTTACTCTTCAGGTGGTGGTACCTCCCAAAGAGCTCATTTTAGCTGGCAAGGATGCAGCAGCGGAGTATGATGAGTTGGCAGAACCCCAGGACTTCCAGGACGATCCTGAGTGAGTGATCGCTTAGTGATCCCCCCAACATAGTACAGTTAGCTAATATAGGAGGTCCACTTACAGATCCGTTTTTTTAATCTTGATTTTTTAAGGTGATTTTTTTCTCCCTGTTTATAAAAATAATTACTGTAGAAATTTGCAGAATATATATATATAAAACCATGAAGAAGGAAATTAAAATCCCACCACCAGAGAGAGATAAGCACCATTAACATTTTGGTCTTTGTCCTTCCATATATTTCTTCCATCATTGGGATCATTCTATAAACAGTTTCTAATCTTTGTTTCCATTTAAATAGTAAATATTTTCCCTTGTTAATAAAAATTTTCAAGTGCATTATTTTTAATAGTTATGGACAGGATACAGTATTCTCTCCCTATAGTTTCATCATTGGATTTCTCCACTCACTGTCCCCACCTACCCTTTGAGTAATAGATTTGACTCTCTCTTATCTAATAACTGAGGAGTAAAAAGCCAAACCTTTCCCTGGATGGGGCTACATCAGTCCGGATCCAGTCTAAAACTGCTGACTGACTTGTGACCTGCCTAATAGTGTACTTTTTTTTTTTTCCCCATAGCATCATAGCCTTCAGAAAGGCCAACAAAGTGGGTATTTTCATCAAAGTGACGCCACAACGGGAAGAGGGTGAAGTGACCGTGTGCTTTAAGATGAAGCATGATTTTAAAAACCTGGCAGCCCCCATCCGCCCCATCGAAGAAAGTGACCAGGGCACAGAAGTCATCTGGCTCACCCAGCATGTGGAACTCAGCTTGGGCCCGCTTCTTCCTTAAAGGTGCCACTGGTGGGGCAGAGGACACCCTGAGCCCACGTTAAAATGTGGAAGCCACTGCTTCATTAAGGCTTGTTTGTAACAATGTACCCATGCACTACTGAATCCTGTTCCTAGGAGGGTGGGGCCACTGGCAAGGCATTAGGAACTCAGGCTGACTGCTGTTCCTCTCGCTCTCACTTCTGTTAATACCAGTAATCTGTCTCCCTCACTGAACCCTGCACGTCAAGTAACAACAGCATAGTTCCCACCCAAGAAAGGGGATGGCTGTTCTTTGGAGTGGCATTAGATTTACCACCTGAGAAACTGTTACCATACTATCTCCCAGTCTGACCGCAAAAAGGATCACAGTCTCACAGATAAAATGATAACTGCAAGGCAGACCTGCTATTAATGATCCAGCATTGGTCTCAGTGTCCCGGCTGCTATCTGCATTCCATGTAGCTCTAATCTAGCAGTCTAAACGTATCCCTTCACTTGCCGCCATGGCTCCTATCTTGCCGAGGTTTCCACGGGACAGAAAAATGCAATTTTCACGTTGTCTTTAGTTTTGTGGTGTTTGGGAAAACCTGTGAGATTCTTAAGGCACTCCCATTTGCCCTCTTCTGAGTAAATACAGGATGCATATTTATCAGGTGCTCTTAAAATTTCTTTCTCATTGGAATATGGAACTTTTTCTTTTAAGAATTGGAGAAGCAAGCAATCACATGTCATATCAAGGGGGTCACGAATTCCATTCATTTTAAATGTTGCCACAATATCCAGGGGTTAACGCTGTTATCCGGAGGTAGCCCTTCTGTGTCTTACTCCCTCCCCCACCCCTCTGCTCTGCCTCTTTAACTCAATACGTTCTAAATATTTGGCACCTGGAAAGAGGCCAAAGAAAACTTAGTGGATAAGTTCACTTCTGGAATGCAGAAAACATTTTAAAGGTCAGATTTTTAGCATGATCCAAACTAATATTCTTTCCATCGATTCAAAGGGGAAAATAGCAGTTACAATCTCTTGAATTCCAAACTGGATATAAAGATAAAGAACCTTTCCCCTTCCTGAGTTTAAAACTTCTATCATAAGGTGTGTCGAATAAGGCCATGTTGATCGTAAACCATAAAATAGTTCAGCTAGTACCCCAGAATACTTGCCTGACAGCAACATGCTGTTTTCTTTTGGTATCCTGGAGTTGGCTTGCTAACCGTAATTTCAGTGGCATTTTCTAAAACGAGACTTGACCAAGTAGACCACCGTCTGCACCACATTTTCTGTAAATGTATGGTTAGCAAGCAGCCAGCACATTTTTGGGGAAAAGAGAAATTTCCTGTTTATCCTGGTTTTGTTTTTAAGTTCAAGCCATTAGTTTAAAAAAAAAAATGAAGATATGTAGTAATCTAGAATACAGACAGGACGTAGTAACTTATTAGCTCTCTTTGGAAGACAAAAATATTTAGGAAGCCTTTGAAAGAACACTAAATGGTACTCAAAAGGTCAAGCTGACTTTATGAAACAATGTCCCACAGAGTAATATATATGCTGCAGTATAAAAAAAATACACATATCTCTAATATTATGACAATAATAAGTAAGGTTTAGCCTCTTAGGAGTTGGGGCAGGGGGTTGTGTAATGACAGATTTGCAGACTAGAGAAATAGTTTTAATTTTTTGTGACCCCACAGAGTGTCAGTTTTTATTTCATTACCTGCTAGAGCCTACTCGGAAGCCACTACTCCACATCTGCCAGTGGAGAAACTGGACGTCAGAGGAGAGAATGGCTTCCTGTGTTTACACGTTTGCAGACTACACACACTTGTATATTGTGTGTTTACAGCATGTAGCTAGTATTTGTTCCCCAAAGTAATAATGTTGAAGTAATGGGTCTCATCACCCCCATGTGACACAGAAACACAAAAATACTTTTGATCATAGAATTTTTTTTTTCTTCAGAAGCCAAATTAACTTGAAGAATAACAGAGCCATTGTTTTAATGTTTCCTTAAGAGAGTTTTCAGTGCAAGCCAGTATTCTGTGTATTAGTAGAAATGGTTCAACACCTGCAGGAGGTGAATTCGAATTTTATTTGTTGCTTTTTTATATTAGGTGCAAGATTGTCAGCGCATAGGCAGTGCACCACTGCAGGCGAGTGAGATGTTGTTAGCACTAGAAACTTCAGTTTTGGAAACATAAAGCTAAGTTAATTTGTATTTGTGGTTTGGTTAGCCCACTGAGGTTTCTTTTGTTCAAAGTGCTTATAGGTGTAATGAACTAAATAAATGTCACACATATTTGTGAAGAAACATCCTTTTTGGTCCCTTTTGGGAATGAGAGGCACTCCTTAATCTTTATGAATTACAGGTTCCTGTTTTGCCTTATAGCTTAACTTAATGTAGTGAAATAAAGCAGACAAAGCTTGAGTGTGTCTTTCATTTGCTTTCATGAGGGCTAATGGAATAGCGTGGCTTGGAGTGAAGACAGTTAGTAGGAGAGTCACTGGGGTATGCTCCCTCTTCCATTTCTTTAAATGAACTGAGCTGGAACCTCCTATCGAGTTAGTTCACTATAACATAGAGGTAGATGATGCTTGGGCTCCGTGTAAACATGTTCACAGAACCATTATATAAATGTTACGTTTTAGGTCTCTGTCAGCTTTTACCCCCGGTCATTGCCCCCAGAGACATCTTCTCAGATAACCTAAAGTGGCCCAGCCCTGAGAGGTAGCCCCTCCTCCCCCTTCCCCATCCCCCTGGACCTCTTCCTTCCCTCCCAGCACTGTAGATGGACTGCTGGCACTCCTGGCTGACGCTGGCCCCACCACCTAGCGCAGCTGGTCTCATCCTGTCACCTGTTCAAGGATGTCTTCCGAAGCTCTCCCTCCTCTCCTGCATCCTCCCGTCAGCGTGCTAGGGTTTCTCTCAGCTTAGAAACTGACCTCTCACGCCCCTCTTCGGCTGCCACCCCATATCTCTACGTCCTTTACAGCAAAACTTCAAAACCCTAGAGTTCCTCTCCCGCCCTTCTCACCTGAACCCGGTCCACCCCAGCACATCACCAGAATTGCTCTCATCAAGCTCTCCAGGATTCCACACTGTTACACACATGGTTGATTCTCAGTCCTTATCTGCTTAATCTTTCAGTAGCATCTGGCAGCTGATCTCTCCCTTCTTGAAAACCTTTCTTGACTTGGTTTCCAGAACACAAAGCCCCTGGTTTTGCTTCTACGTCAGTGACAACTTTTCTTTCATAAGGAGTGTGCCAGGTCTCATTTCTTACACTTTTCTCTCTGCTCACTCTCAGTGATCTCACTGTTTTCAGACCATCTATTCAATTTACATACCAGGGCGCCTGGGTGGCTCAGTCAGTTACCCGACCGACTCTTGATTTTAGCTCAGGTCACGATCTCAGGGGTATGAGATCAAGCCCCGCATGAGATCACACCCAGCACAGAGCCTTTTAAGATTCTCCCTCTGCCCCTTCCCCTAAATGCACTCTTTCACTGTCTCTCCCAAATAAATAAATTCACATACCAACTCTAGAATAGTCTGTGAAAGTTCAAAACCACAGTGGACTTTCTCTCAAATCTGCCTCTCCTGCATTCATCCTTAGCTAAATGGCAACTGTATCCTTTCAGTTGCTCACAACAAAAACCTTGGCATCAACCTTGACTCTTTATGTGCCACCTGCAGTAAGTCAGCAAATCTACCAGCTCTGTCTTCAAACTGACCACACCCTCTTCACAATTACTGTCCTGGGCCAAATCACCATAGACTTACAGACCCCGAGGTTATTGCAGTAGCGTCCAGTCTGGAAACCATCCTTTAGTCAGTGTTCAACACAGCAGCCAAAATGAATAAGGCATTTTTCCACTTCAAACTCTTAGGCTTTTTAGCTTGCTCAAGAGCAAAACAAATACAAACTCCTTACAATGGCTGAGATCCTACATGATATGAAACCCACTCCCCACCATCGCCTCCCTGAATTCATCTGGTGCTTCTCTATGCTCCATAAACCCCAGCCACATGGGTCTCTGCTATTCCTGAGTCACCCTAGCGGGCGTCTTCTCAGGATCTTTGCACTAGTTGTTCATCTGATTAGAAAACTCTTCTCCCAGATACCTGTATAATTTACCATCCTCATCACCATCAGGCGTTTGCTCAAATATTTCTTAGTGAGGCTTTCCTTGACCACCCTATTTAATGGTGTAAAAACTGCCATCCCCTAAATACATTCCCTATCCTTGGCTGTGTTCTTTTTTTTCCATAGTACTAAACACCAGCATAATATATGCCTTATTTTCTGACACATCCCACTAGAACATAAGCGCTATAGTGTGGGGGCTTTTTCTTTTCTTTTTTTGTTTAAGTTGCTGTATCTGCAGAGGCTAGAATACCTGACAAATAGTAGGCACCTGATATTTTTTGAATAAATTAATGTCACCCTTTTCCTTATGTATATAGCTGTTGATCTTTTAGCTTTATTTTTTTTTTTAAGGATTTTATTTATTTGAGAGAAAGAGCACAAGCAGGGTGAGGAGCAGAGGAAGAAGCAGACTACGTTCTGAGGGAACCTGATGGGGGACCCGATCCTGGGACTCCAGGATCGTGACTTGAGCCAAAGGCACATGCTTAACCAAGCCACCCAGGCACCTTTTTTTTTTTTTTTTTTTAATACACATAAGCCTCTTTTTGTCATAAGCCAAATATCTCACTTCCCTTGAGCTTTATTGTTCTGGTATTTTCTCTACCCAGAATACCCTTCCTTCATTCTGCACCGTCTCCAGAATTACTTACCTGCTCTCCCTTCCTCCCACCTAGATGTGACCTTGATTCACAGCCCTGCATCTCTTCAGGGCATTTACCTCTTCCTTTGTGGGGCTTTGTATGCTTCGTAGCCCAGTTACTGGATTGCAGACTTTCAGAGACAATTCAGGCCCTTTGTCATCTGTCTCCCTTTTATTCCATTGAAAGAGCACTCTGGACAAAGAAAAAACCTCAGTGTTGAATCACTTCCTTAGTGGCAATACTTAACTTACTTATCGTCATTTTCTGGCGATCAGGAACATACATAGTGGAATATATTTCACAGATGTGAGACATCTTGAGACACAAGATAATGACTTGAAGTATTAAATGAAAGTAACATTAAATAATATGGAATCAGCCAGTGAAAACAGTTTCCTCATGCTTTTTAGCCCTTTCTGTTAAGGAAAGAGTATCAACACTTATAACATCTAACACTTCCTCTTTTTTAAACCTAGACTTCTAGTTCAGAGCCTTTGGCAGACAACTTGGTAGGTACTTAGTAAAAAAATACTGTTTCATTTTCACTGTACTTTTTAAGGCTACATCTAAACAAGTGATACTAATTTTCCATTTACAGAAGAGAGAAAAATGTTCCTCTTAAACTGTATTTCAAAATGAGGTCACTCAGGAGTTCCACTTCTGCCTATGGTGTAGGTATCTGGAAGGAATGTCGCGCCCCGCTCAAAAAGAAAAGGTGGATAGATGATAAAATCATAAATTTTATTGGGTCTATCAGAGAGCTGATGTGGCAGAGAGCTGAAATAGCCTGAATTTCAAAGAGGGACAGACCCTTCCAAGGAGAGATCAGACTTGTAGACTGTAGCCCAGCATGAGAGGAGGAAGTGTTGACCATCATATGATAGGTAAGAGGAAATCAATGAAAATCTTAACTGTTAAAAAGGCCAGACTTGGACTAACATTACAGTATAAAATCCCTGGGAGCCTAAGAGCTCACAAGCTCTTTCCAAAACTTCCACCAGGTACTCATGAGAAAGACCTGCAGGGAGGGGAGGATGCTGGAGCTCTACAGAGCTTCCTTGGTTTGGAGGCATGCAGGAGAGATCTGCTGCTGTGGGAAAGGCAAGGAGAGCTTGCCTCTTCCTGCCCAGGCTTTTCCCTCATGAGGAGCAAAAAAAGGCCTAAGCCACTTGGGGAGGAACAGAAAATCATGTCTTCCCAGAGCACAGGTAAAGACCCATTGGTGAGAATGGTAAGAAAAAACCTCTACTCTTGGGGCAGGGGACAAGATTCAGTCCTGAGTCCCAGGATTCCATACCAACCAATACCATTAAAGTTCTACCACTGCAGAAAGGACAGGAAACACTCCCCAAGGCCAGCTACAAACACAAGTCATGGTTTGGCTGCCACAGACAGAAGGGGCAAGAATGTTGAGAAAAACCCATTCCCAAGGCCTGGCCACAAAGGACCTACTAAAGACTGAGGCTGAACTGAAACAAAGAACCCCCAACCCATTCCTAACTACCAACCTAGCAAGGCGCTAATAACAAATAACAGGTGCTGAGGGATAGGCAAAACCGTAGAGACTTACCACTATGGTTCAGGTGTGCAGGACAGCTGAAAGCTGAGGATGAAATAGGAGTGCTTGAGAAAAGTACGTCAACCCCATCCTAACTCTCAAAAGAATTCTAGAGGATATGAAATCTGTAATGCACTAAAGGCAACCACAGCAACAACAAAACCCAAACCCAGCTCAGTTTCTGACTGGACTGACCAAATCCCACACAAATAGCCTGACAGAACAGATCTCCACATTTCCAAGTATTAATACTTGTCTACCTCAGTCTGTTACATAAGCAGTGACTGGCATTCAATATAAAGTTTTGAGTTACACAAGCAAGAAAAAACAACTCATTTTTCATAGACAAAACAGTAAGGCCATCTACAGATATGACCCAGATGTTGGAACTATCAGATGGGGACTTGAACTGATTAATATGTTGAAAAATCTAGTCAAGAATATGGATAATGTGTATGAACATTTCAGCAGAAAGGCAGAAACTATAAGAAAGGGACAAAATGAAATAAAAAACAGGATCAGAGATGAATATCCTCTGTGGTCTGATCAGTAGAATCGTCATAGCTGAGGAAATAATCAGGAAACTTAGAGATATGTCAATAGAAATTACCTAACCCAAATGCCCTGCAAAAAGAGTGAGACCACACAGTATTCAAAATCTACGGAACAATATCTGACATGTATAATTGGAATCCCAGATGGAGCAGAAACTAGGCGCAGAAGAATATTTAAAGAAATGATGTCTAAGAGTGCAAAACAGGTGCCTGGCTGACTAGTCGGAAGAGCATGCAGCTCTTGATCTCGGGGTTGTGAGTCTGAGCCTCATGTTGTATGTGGAGATTACTTAAATAAAAGTTTTAAAAACTTAAAAGCATTTGCAAAACAAAACATAACAAACCATAGGGACACTTGGATGTCTTGTAAGTAGAGCATGTGACTCTTGATTTTGGGGTCCTGGATTCTAGCCCCAGGCTGGACATAAAGTTTACTTAAATTTTTTTTAAAAAAGGGGTGACTGGGTGGCTCAGCTGGTTAAGCGTCTGCCTCTTGACTTCAGATCAGGTCTGGATCTCAGGGTTGTGAGATAGAGCCCTGTGTCTGGCTTCGTGCTGGGCATGGAGCTTGCTTAAGATTCTGTCTCCGTCCACCCCCCCCCAACTAAGAAAAAAATAAAATCTTTTTTATAAAGATAACAAACCATAGATTCAAAAAGCTCAGATAAGTCCAAGAACTTTCTCACGTAGGAAATACATACTTAGCATTTGATCAAGTAATCACACCCCTTTGTATTTACAAATGAAAATGTATGTCCGTACGACATGTATGTGAATGTTTATAATGGCTTTATTTATTTTCACTGAAATCTGGAACAACTCAAATGTCTATCAACTAGCATATGGACTTTTTAAATCCCCCTGATACATTTATAGATTAGAATTCTCAGCAATAGAAAGGAACAAATTACTGATACATGTAACAATATGGATTTGTGGCTTCACCATTTATTAGCCAAAGGACCAGAAGAAGCAAGTTACCTAATTTCTTTAAACTTCAGTTTCCTTTTCTATTAAAAAAAAAAAAAAGGAACAACCATACTTGCCTAGAGGGTAGTGGTTGCCAGATAAAAGACAGGACATCCAGCTAAATTGGACTTTCAAGATAAATGAATCATTTTTTAGTATAAATATGTACCAAACATATTCATACTAAAATGTGGTTTGTTGTTTATCTGAACTTCAACTTTAACTAGATGTTCCGTGTTTTTGCTTGCTAAAGCTGGCAACCTTACAAAGAAATTGTGAGAATTAAGATACTGGCACAGTAAGACGTTCGCCCAGCGTGAGGCATAATAAGCCTTCCATGGGGGCTAACGCTGTTTTAATCCCAGTCCCTCTTTCCTTACTCGTTCCTTTATTTTTTCGCTCCATTTTAAAGTACATCAACTGTACTTGTGGCTCCTGTTCTCAAGCAGGCACCAATTCCAAGAGAGCACCAGGTTGGAACCCACTAGCACTCCAATTGTTAAGCGAAGACGTTCCGGGTGACGTCATGACGCACAGGGGCCGCCCCCAAGGGCGCCCAAGACGCACAAATAAGACGTCAACGGGCCGCGATCCCGCCTCGGGGCCTGACGGGATTGTGGCGGTCCTCTTTTCCAACTCGGAAGCCACCGCTGCCTCCAGACGCTCTCAAGATGGCGACCTCTCTGGGTTCCAACACCTACAACAGGCAGAACTGGGAGGATGCGGTGAGTACGCCTGCCGGAGGGGGACAGAGAGAGGCGGCGGGGCCGGGCCTCCTTGGGGCGGGCAGGGCCGTGGCTGTGGAGCGGCCGAAGGGGTTCCGGGCAGGAGCCAGCGCTGCGGCCTAGCTCGGCCGGAGCGGGAGGCTGGAGGGCGGCCCTTCTGCTCCGGGCTTGGAGGGAGAGGGCGTAGGCAAGGTCCCGCACCGGCCCGCTCCTCACCCCCGCCCTCTCCACTCACTTCGAGCTGGCCTTTTCTCCCGCCACCTGCCGGAAGTGCAGACAGCGCCCCCTCCCGCGACCCGGCCGGTGCTAGAGCTCGGGTTCCTGCCCTAGCCTGTCCCCCACCCTCGCTCCTCGCCTCCCCTCCCCCCTTCCCCAAGAGGGTGGCTGAGATGGCAGGGTCTTCGGAGCCTGGCTCACAACCAGATTTCCCATTTTCGCCAGGACTTCCCCATTCTGTGCCAGACGTGTCTTGGAGAAAACCCATATATCCGAATGGTGAGTGATCGCGTGTGAAACGGAAGTTATTCAGGTTCGGTCAGTGTTGTGGTATTTGCACGCTGTGCGTGAAATGCTTCAATAAGCCAAGCCAAAGTGTTGATGCCCCTTTACTAACCCAAAGCATGGGACGATTTGCAAAGGACTGTCATGTTTATTCTGTCTTTGGAACTCAGTGGCAGTCCTCAGATACAGGAGTGATAATATAACAGCTAATATTTGTTGAGCATTTATTTACATAGCAATTAGGTCTGTTAACCAGAGGCAGAGACAGTTATGTCTTTTCAGTATGGTAAGTAAGGAATGGAGCTTGGATCCAGATATGCTGGATTCAGATATGCTGACTCCAGGAACTTTAGCAAGGTAGGATGACCAGGACTAGATACTAGGTGTCCTGACTCCTAATCAAATGCCTTTTGGCCACTGCACCTTGCAGTTTCTTTAGTGTAAGGTAACCCCATCCTTGTAAATGAGGGTAAAATAATCAGTAATTAATATTTAATGATTAGAATAAGGTTGTGTTGTGATTGATCTCAGAGATCTTGATTGACTGTACAGAGTATCTACACAGGATGGGTCTAGAGTAGTTACCCCTGACTAACCTTTGTAAAATGGACTGGCCAGAGCTATGTCCTCCGTGATTTGGAGACTGCGGAAAACTGTTACGAATTCTAATTCTTAGGAGAGAACTTGGGAGCCAGAAGTGAGCCTAAGAATTCTGTCAATGGAAAGATACATATTTACCTTAGATCCTAAGATTCTTAAGAGATTATGATTCATAGTAGCTGGTTAGAATACATCTGCTCTCCCACACCTCCAGTAGGTGGTTACCCACCACCACCTCGTTAGGATGCCAGGGATCTCCAGACACATTTCTTGGGTTGTCTTTAGGGAAGGAACAGACATCTTAATTTTTGTCTTTCTGTAACTTGCTCTTTTCTATTTTTCTTGTTTCAGACCAAAGAAAAGTATGGGAAGGAATGTAAAGTAAGTATATCTGTTAAAGAATAATGATTTAATTTTATTTTCCTTTTCTTTTCAACTTGCTGGCTTTGAGGTTGTCCAGTAAAAGCCAGTGCTACACAGACTTTCATATATCATTTATATACTCATTGACTGTTAACTGTTTAGTGTGAGAGGTAAGAAAGTGAGCCCTTTAATGTAGAGGTTCTTAACCTGGTGTCTCTGGGTGGGCTTGAACCCTCTGAGATGATACACTGAGTGTTATCTGACAATTCACATGAGGGTTTTAGCAGAGGAGGAAGGTCATAGCTGTCATAAGAGTCTTAAAGGAGTATATGGCACTCCCATTGCTTCCCCCAAAAGGATTAGTGGTCCTATTATTAGTGGTGGTTATCTCTAGTGTGGGGAGAACTTTGACTTTCAAATATTTCATTTCTGTACTATGTGAAATTTTGTAACTCCTGGGGAAGGGTGCTGTAACTGGGATTGAAATATCAGATAGTATTTAGACTACATGATTGCTAAGGTCTCTTTTAAACCCTAGATTCAAGGATCTTTTCTTTCAGCCTCCCACTGTTATTAAATCTCCTGGCCTTATTGTCCAGATCAGCACCATTAACTCTCTGGCTCTTACTTTGTTTTTCAGATCTGTGCCAGGCCATTCACAGTGTTTCGCTGGTGCCCTGGGGTCCGCATGCGTTTCAAGAAAACTGAAGTGTGCCAAACCTGCAGTAAATTGAAGAATGTCTGTCAGACCTGCCTCTTGGACCTAGAGTATGGTAAGTCTTCCCTGTTTAACAAATCTGAAACCATGCAGATGCGGGTGCCCTGGACGACAAACCATTCTTTTTGTTTCCCATTTCTTACCCCATCTCTGGTTCTGGCCCCACTTTGGAGTGCCCACTGTGCTCTACTTTTCCTAGAAGAGGAGAATCATACTAGGCCATTCTAGAGCCCTTCTGAACAACAGGAGGAACTTAAGGAAAAGTTGGATATTGATCAGAATTGGCTCAAATCTCTCTCATGTACGTCCCTATAGCCAAAGTGAAAGAAAGGCATTGTTCCTGTGATACGTAATTTCTTTGCCTTGGCCTTCTTTCAAGATTTGAAACTCTTTCCCACAATCCTTACCAGAAGCATTGGCTAGTTGTGTTTTAGATTTTTGTCTCAACTATGTTTTTAGGACTGATATACTTTGACTGCTACTATTTTAAGAATAACTGCTTTTGAGGGTAATTTTTTTTTTTAACTACAGGTGACTTTGTTCATGGAAAAAAAACTTTTTTAACAAGAGTTGCTACTATACAATAAAATAAAAAGGAAAATATAAGTTTATTTGTATATTAAGTTCAGAAAGATAGCTGCTAATTGAAGTCCTGGTCACATATTGTTTAAGATTATATATTTATAATAAGGAGTGTTCTGGTTCTGGAATACTGTGATCCTTATATGCCTGTGACTATCCAGAGAATCTGTAAGACGGGCTTAAAAAATAACTCACCTGGGGCACCTGGGTGGCTCAGTTAGATAAGTGTCTGCCTTTGGCTCAGGTCATGATCCCAGAGTCCTGGGATTCAGCTTCCCCAGAACCTGCTTCTCCCTCTCCCTCTGCCTGCCACTCCCCCTGCTTGTACACAGGTGTGTGCGTGCGCTCTCTCTCTCTGTCAAATAAATAGATAAATAATCTTAAAAAAAGTACTTTTTACATTTATTTTAAATAAATACTGTTCTAATAAAAGCTATTGTTTATTATTTAAGCTATTACTTATTAATTACAGGTCAGGTCTGACCATAACCAAATGTTACTCATCCAAAATACGTTCTAAAACATTGATTTCAAATTTCATGACAGCTCGGGAATTTGGACTGTTTCACAGAATGCTCTGTGGTAGTTTTGGCCTGATGGTAATAAAGATTTTGAATAAAAATAAAGCCTCTGATACCTAGGAAGCTGGAGAAGGGAGTAATGATCTTAAAGTCCACGTACAGTTAGGTATGGGTTTGTTTTAAAGTATATCTTGAGGTTTTTCCTCTTTTCCTTTGTACTAGGCCTGCCCATCCAGGTTCGTGATGCGGGATTATCTTTTAAGGATGACATGCCAAAGTCAGATGTCAACAAAGAGTACTACACGCAGAATATGGAGAGAGAAGTATGCTGCCACTTTCTTGATGAAATTTTATATTTGGTAGAATCCTAGTGGTTTGACACAGTCTGTACAATTTATCTTTTGAACTTGTCATCCCTCTATAGATTTCTAACTCTGATGGAACGCGGCCAGTTGGCATGTTGGGGAAAGCCACCTCCACCAGTGACATGTTGCTCAAGCTGGCCCGGACCACACCCTACTACAAGAGGAATCGACCCCACATTTGCTCCTTCTGGGTAAAAGGAGAATGTAAAAGAGGAGAGGAGTGTCCATACAGGCAAGAGCTGAATTGCACTTTCATTATTGGCTTTCAAATACTTAGTCATTTAAGAAATGGGAGGTGCTAGTTTAAACTATTTCTGATTTAAAATTTACAAGTTTATACAACTAGTATGATAAATGTCATATCTTAAGGCTATTACATTTAGAAGAGCTTGTTGAAATTATTTTTATTTGTAATGGGACTTTTACTCATGACCAGGCCTTGGGAAACTAGGTTGTTATGCCATATGTTGACAGCTACCACCTGGTAGCTAAGTCATCACTGCCCTGGTGTAACTAGCTTGAATCTCAGTGTATAGTTGAAGTCCCGTGAAGGCCAGGCCTCTCAAAGGTGTGTGAGTATGTTTCAGTCGAGACTGCCAAGGAGTTCTTGACTTGGGGTTGGTTAACCTCACACTCACAAAAATAATTATCTGTGCTTTTTTCCTGGGACTGGTTCATAGCTTTAATGAGACTTTCATTGGCATGCAAGACCTCAGATACATTAAGAACCATTGACCTAGAGGAGGGTAACCATGTTTTGGTTACTTTTTGTTTTGAAGTGGATTGTGCCAAAAGCATTTCTTGATAAGGAAACTCTGTTACCTTAGATGGCCATTTAAATGGCTTTTAAGAGGCTGGCAAGTCTGTGTGTGATACAGTAAATCCTTTGGTATTAGCTCTGTCGTGATAATTATGTATCGGTGTGACCATGGTTTCTAGTTCAAAAGGCATTTCTGGATATGTATATGTAGCTACTGTTGGTGATACCTGTAAATTCTTTTCCTTTGTTTTACCTTTATATGCTGTTCTTTCCTGAACCATAGACATGAGAAGCCAACAGATCCAGATGACCCCCTTGCTGATCAGAACATTAAAGACCGATATTATGGTATCAATGACCCTGTGGCAGATAAGCTGCTAAAGAGGGCTTCAACAATGCCTCGCTTGGACCCACCAGAGGACAAGACTATCACCACACTGTATGTTGGTGGCCTGGGCGATACCATTACTGAGACTGATCTAAGGTTTGTACATAAAATTTTATGAGCTCTTTCTGCTTTTAACTGCCCTGGAATACTTTTTGGCAAAGACACAGGCAAGCATGATAATTCAGTACAAAGTACATTTTTCTTTAGTCACTCTATAGTTAGTATCATGCTGACTAGAATTTTTATAAAATTATCCTTTCCGATGCCAGAGTAGTAATGTTCATCAACCAACAGTGCTTACTTGATCTTTGCATATAGTAATGATTACATGAGATTCTTTTTTTTTTTTTTGAGAGCATGTGAGCAGGGAGCAGAGAGGGGGAGAGAGAATCTTAAGTAGGCTCCACGATCAGCATGTCACTGACATGGGGCTTAATCTCACAACCTTGAGATCATGACCTAACTGTAAATCAAGAGTTGGACACTTAACTGACTGAGCCACCCAGGCACCCCTTCGTGAGATTCTGTTTTACCTAATAGCCAGTTAGAATTTCTAAAATACAGCACGTATCCAAGTATGATTAATTATATCAAGGAGGGAGAACTTGGCAATTACAAAACTCTTATGGTTTAAATTGCTGACTTTTTAGGGATTTGTATTTGGTGTATTTGTATTATCCTTGGCTTGTATTTTGCTTGACTAGATGAGACCTTTGGATAGATAGTGATGGAAATTATCTCTTGCAAAGAGTTAAATGAAGAAGAATCTCCTATAAGTGTATAACATGCCCTCCACAGCCTTCTCCATTAAACCCGGTCTAAGTAAGCTCGATTGTTCCCACAGTTGGCAGATGTTTCCCTGCTCCTCCACATCCCTTTTGTTTCGTCATCATTGTCATTGTCGTCGTTGTTGTTTTACAACCTTAAAAAAAACTTTCTTAAATGTTCTTGGTTCATGGGCCGCGGGGGCCTGTGGTTTGCCAGACCCTCATGTAGGGGTTAGGTCCCTAAGGAACCTGCTAGAGCCCTTTTTCCTCCAGGGGAAAAACCTCTGAGATATTTGTAAAACTTTTTTTACTCCTTTTTTTTTAACTCTCTCTCAGTAAGTAGCACCCACAGTAGGGCAGGGTATTGGGGGGACTGCCTGCAGGTGGTTAGACCATGGGGCCACCTGCCTCGTGAGTCAGCGGAAGAATAAATAATCCATCACAACCTCCTGGGAGTATATCATTAACTCTCCTGTTTCTCTGCCTGTATCCCTTCAGAAACCACTTCTACCAGTTTGGGGAAATCCGGACGATCACTGTCGTGCAAAGACAGCAGTGTGCGTTCATCCAGTTTGCCACAAGGCAGGCCGCAGAGGTGGCTGCAGAGAAGTCCTTTAATAAGTTGATTGTCAATGGCCGTCGACTCAACGTGAAATGGGGAAGGTGAGAGTTAGACTCTTTTAAAACATCTTTATTGAAATTTTCAAGAAAGTGTTCCATTTTCTGGAGACTAGTATGTTTTTGATGAATAGATTTAAATCAGTAGGACTGTTAAGAATTTTTCATTTTCTAACACTTCAATGTTGTGGACGTTGGGAAGATCCTGCTTTGGAAATTCATTCAGGGTTTTGATTTAGTAATCTACTTCTTTGAAGGTTTGTGTTTTTTTATGACCAGCTGTTATAGGCCAAGTGTGATGCCAGGGTATGAAAAGTGGATTTGAGGTTATAAATGCATTAGACCTAGAGTCTGCCCTCTAGAGGCCAGTTGTCCAATGGAGCAGAAAAGCCAATTCAGGTTTGAAAGGGGTGATTGAAACTGATGACTCAGGTGAAATGCCCTGGAGATTCAAAGGGAGGTCAGGATTCTGGCTTAGAAGCAGGAAGGAGATCACTAGGACCCCAGACCGAGTGCTTCCTGTGTGCTAAGTCAGCACTCTGCCAAACACACAGAGGTAGCCTCTTCTCGTCCATACATTTCCAGCAGATTTTGAATCCAGGTCTTTCTGGCTTTAAAACATTTGCTTTTATCCACTCTGCACTGGGGTCTTTATGGGGAAGGAGTGTTTGCCAAAGAGGAGGCAAGGAGTAAAGGATCTCTCCTTAACTAAGAAACATGAGAAGCAGAGGTGTGAGAGGTGGAACCAAGTGCTGACATTGTATGTGTCTCCCAGGTCCCAAGCAGCCAGAGGAAAAGAAAAGGAGAAGGACGGAACCACAGATTCCGGGATCAAGCTCGAGCCTGTTCCAGGACTGCCAGGAGGTGAGTGCAAACTTTGTGCCCACCCAGTAGCTTGCTGACGTCATGCTCACACTGCCCTGGTGTTCCTCAGGGCGAGGAGAGACCAGCCCGCTGGGTCTCTGACTCCTGCAGCAGCCCTTTTCTTCCAGCAGGAGCCCAGGGACTTACAGGGCGGCGAAACAGTGTTGCACAGCCGTCTTCCCTCTGACTCTTGTCTCTTTTCTATTCTCCAGCTCTTCCTCCTCCTCCTGCAGCAGAAGAAGAAGCCTCTGCCAACTACTTCAACCTCCCCCCGAGTGGTCCTCCAGCTGTAGTGAACATCGCGCTGCCGCCACCCCCTGGTATTGCCCCGCCCCCACCCCCAGGTAACATCCATCGTCCTTCTCGGTAAATAGGTCTCACATAGCCTAGAAAAATCCTTGTGAGAGTTCTGTCTTCACACCTCATTATCATGTCTAAATTCTTTGAGTTTGTCCCATGGAAGTCTGCAAGTGAACCTGATTTGTTAGGGTCCCTGATCTTTAATTTTTCTCCTGGCCTGCCAGGGAGAGGAAAGTTGCCAGTGTTCTAAAGATCTGAGTGTATATGTAATCAGAATGGGAGTTACTGGATTACAGTGATCTATCAACAGTTTGTCCCTTGTTTTAAACTAAACCCTAACTGATGTCCTGGAGTGTCATTGCTTAAATTGGATGTGTGTGTCATCGTATAAAGCATTCATTACCCGTCTATAAGATGGAGAGCTTGTGCCGGGATATAAATTCGTTAAGTCTTGTTACAAAAATGTGTCAAATGATCTAAACAGTGTCCTTGGTCTTGTAATCAAGTTAAATTTTGACTCAAGTTACGTATAGCTTTATCTTTGGGAGTGAGGAGGGGGCAGTAATAAACGGTTCCAGGACCAGCACTTGGTATCGCGCTGCTCTAGAAGCTGCCAATGACAATGTGAAGAGTGTAGGTCAATCACTAGTGGCCTAGTTCTCCTGTGGCAGAGTCCCCATCCTCTTTAACGAAGCCCTGCTTTCTGAACACCCTCCATTCTAGGATAAAGCATTGATGTTGGTGGTGACAGGGTCTTGCCTCCGCCTGATTTCTTCCTTCCCTCCCAAATCCTGATTGAATCCTGTCCGGTAGGGGTGGCATGTTCAATAGACACCAAAGGATCAGATGACATACTAGCAGATACCTTGAGTCCCATGGAGTTTTCTTTTAACCTGGTGTGAGGGGACGGGTTTCTAAAACCCAAGAGGTACTACAGGTAGACGTTCCTAAGCAATTCTGTGAACTGACATTTTCTGAAGCCCCTTGTCAATTTGGTCTCTGTGTAGGTGGTTTTGGCCTTAGAAAGATTCAGAGTTTTGAAAGGTTGTCAAGGAAACTGCAAGTCTAACAGATTTGTCCTCTCCCATCTGCAGGTTTTGGGCCACACATGTTCCACCCAATGGGACCACCCCCTCCTTTCATGAGGGCTCCAGGACCAATCCACTATCCTTCTCAGGACCCTCAGAGGATGGGAGCTCATGCCGGGAAACACAGCAGTCCCTAGCACCTTATCACCACTCCAGGGCTTTACAGAAGAAAGGGCGCTTAAAAATCCCAGTACATGAATCTTGGAATAAATATATTTTTCCTTCCTTTGTAGTTTCCATGGTATCTGAATGTGTTCAGATGTGGGCAGTCAGAAAAACGACAGCCATGCTTCCCTACACGTATTCCAAGGATTGATGGACCTCAAATAAGCTGCCATTAACACATCTGGTTACTGCTATAACATTACTAATCAAACTTACTTCTATGGCGAACAAGCAACTGGGTGAATTGGAATGTCTAACGGAGTTACCATCCTAATTAGATGTTCATTTTGTATCTTCTTTGGGGGGAAAAAAATTGACCTGCAGTAAAATCTTTTTGACCATTTTTATGTCCATTGGGTATTTTTCCTTTTTATCATCTGCAAAAAAATTACTAGTACTAATCATTGTAGTGGCATGAGTGTGATTTAACACTTCAGAAGTCAACATTAAAAGAGACAAGTAGAAACCAGCACCCAGCACAGCCCAGATCTTTTCTTACCTCTCCTTCCCTCGTATATTACTAAAGGAAATCTGGCGGATAGTTTTACCTCTCTGCGCTACCAAAACAAGACAAAAACAAAAATTGCTTTCTGTTCCTGTCAATTGGATGGAGACACAAATGTCATGGAGCTATGTATCATTGAAGAAATCTGGTGTCTGGGATGAAATTATTTTAAAAGCTTCCTGTAAAACACATGAACAAACTGTGAGCCGTAAGGCACCGGTGCATGTTGGAAGACCTGTGACCTGCAGCTGGGACTGTCACCTCTAGCATTCACCTACGTGTGTCTTCAGCGTCTCGTCTTCAGCCCCTGCTTCTGGCCAGGGGACTCTGTTTGGTCTTAGAATGTTTGGATATAACTGAATTGTAGATGGTAAAAATAATTGGATGTTGTGTTGTGTTTTTTGTTTTTAAAAAATTAAAACGGGTCAATTTTCCAAACGTTGTCATAGGCTTATTTCTAGATTTTTGTTTTCCTTACCCTCTGGTAGCTCACCTTGAGGTCAGTAGAAGTTGCAAACCAGTAAATTTTTGACTTTAGACTGTTTTGATTTTTATTTCTATATCCATTCTGTGATGGGAAAAAGGCCCTGGCCTTTTTAGTAAATACTTACAGGTATGAGGTTGAAATAAGATAATGCATAGGGGGCACTCAGCACAGAACCTGCCATGTGGTGGTTGATAAGTGGTAGCTTTAAAAAGTCATTGGCATATTATACAAGTCATTTTGAAGGGAAACAAGCAAAAGTCACCTGAAATTCCATTTTTCCAAAAGCCGATTCCATGTCCTTTACTGAAAATATATGCCTATGGGATGGACATAACCCATAACAAAACCCATTTTTAGATTCTCTGAAGAATTTTTTTTCCTCTAGAGGGCTTTATCTCAGTTTTTTTCTGTTGTTGTTTTTTAATAAGTTTTTTTTTTTAAGTTTTAAAAGTCTAGAAGGATTTAGGAAATTTGATTTAATTTCTAGTAATACCAAATGTGAATGAGGGTACTTCCAAGTATTTTGACACCGTTTTGGGTACGGTTGGGTTTGTTTTTGTTTTTGACCTACTTTTTAACATGTAAGAGATTTTTAGCTAACTTGTGAATAAGATGTGGATTACATACAGTGTTTTAATAATTGCCAAGTTTATTTATATCTGTACATATATATACATATGTAAGTATATGACTCCAATTGTATATTCTTGCCTTTTTGAGAAGAAGATTCTAAATTTTGTGCACTGTCTGGCTATGGATATATATATATTTAAAAGCATAATATGCCAGCATAAATTGAAGTATAGAAATGATGCTCAATCTTTCTTGAATAAATCAGAATTAAGAGCAATTAGAATTTGACAAAAACTCTTAGGTACTTAACCAATTCCATTTCCTTTTCCTCTAGGGCACACAGCTGGGGGCACACTTGGTGAAAAGTAACCTTTGCCATTCTCAGACCAGGTCTGTAAAAACATCTCACTTAACCCTATGAGCTCTTTCCCCGTCTGGCTAGATACACCAGAGAATGATGAAGATAGGAGTGTCACAATGGAAAGAGCCTGCGTTCTCTATCACTGCCTTGAAGAGAGCATTGTGATGGGAGGAATTTTTGTTACAGTAAGCTATTGATTGAGACCTGGGGATTTATCTGTTACAGCAGCTAGCGTTACTCTGGTAACAGAGACGTAACTGACTCTCAACACAAAAAAAGAAAGATCCCATTTTTGTTTATACCAAGTAATGGTTTAAACAGACTCTGGAGCCAGATTACTGAGCGCAGATTCTCACTTTGGTACCTCCCAACTGTGTGCCCTTGGGCACATTACTTAACATCTGTCTACTTGTCATAATGCTTCAGCCCCTAACCCTTCTTGCTGCCTGTAGTATTTTGAGGTCCTCCCCTCCTGGAGAAGGCTCAAAAGGTTCAGCTTGATGACAGCTGAACTAGGCAGCTCATGGGGCAAGGAGTGATGTGACAGAAGTTTTAGAAGCCAAGTCAGTGAGCCTGAAATGAAGTGAAAGAGTGGTCTAGGATGACCCCCTCCCCACCCCCCAGGTCTCTGGTTTGCTTTCATGGGTGGAAGGATGCCTTTTCCTGACAGAATGATGGGTAGGGATGGAGAGTGAGATTGGGAAGTAGGGGTGGGATAATGAGTCCAATGTGGAGTTTGGTAAGTTTAAGTTACCTATGAGACCAGTGGCAATTCCCAGCCTAAAAGGAATTGGGAGCTTAAGAAAGATCAAGATTTGGGAGTTGGTGATGAAATAGCATTTGAAGCTCTGGGTGAGGAGTGAAATCCTGCAGGATAGGGATATAGAACATAGATTAAGTAAGTTAATTCCTTCCGTGGGTCTAAGTAAGTGGGCGAGGCAAAGACCACCCTCTGAGAAACACTAAAATAGGACAAAATGGCTAAGTTTAGAAAAAGTTATCTTCCCCAGAGATCCTTTAGAATTCTCTGTAACATTTTATTATAAAAATTTTCTAACATACAGGAAGGTTGAATGAATTTTATTTTTTTTAATATTTTTTTATTTGACACAGAGAGAGATCAGATCACAAGTAGGCAGAGAGGCAGGCAGAGAGAGAGGAGGAAGCAGGCTCCCTGCCAAGCAGAGCCTGATGCAGGCCTCAATCCCAGAACCCTGGGATCATGACCCGAGCTGAAGGCAGAGGCTTTAACCCACTGAGCCATCTAGGCGCCCGTTTGAATGAATTTTAACTGTGAGCAATCCTATATCTCCTCACTAGATCCACAATTCACATTTGGCCATATTTGCTTTACCACATATCTGTGTTCCTTTATGCATCCATCAATCTATTTTTCATGCATTTCAGAGTAAATTGAAGACATCAGTATACTTCACCTTGAAGCACTTAAGCATTTATATAATTAACCAGAGTTCAATATTTGTAGATTTTCTAGGTAAAATTTGCATAGATTGAAATGCACAGATCCTGAGTATGCTGTTCAGGAATTTTAACATTGTATCCCTCTATGTGACCCAAATCCCTGGCAAGATGTAGAACGTTACCATCATTCCAGAAAAATTTCCCCTGTTCTCCCCAGTCAATACCCAACCCTCACCAATCTCCAGAGGCAACTACTGTTCTGATTTTTTCACCATAGATTAGTTTTACTTATTTTAGAACTTTATATAAATGGAATCATGCATTGTGAACTCTTTGTATTTGATTTCTTTACAACATGATGTTTTGAAGGATCATCCATGATGTGTCTAATTCCTTTGTATTGTTGAGTAACATTCCAAGACATGAGTATACCATCACTTACCTATCAACTTTTTGCTATCATGAATTGAAGCTGCTATGGATCTCCTTGTACACATTTTTTGTGAATATATGTTTTTATTTCTCTCGAATAAATAGAGTGGAATTCCTGGATCACAGAGCTTGTGCCTGTTTAGTTTTAAAAGAAACCGTCGGACCTTTTCCATTTTACATCCCCACCAACAAGAGTTCCAGTTGCTCTACAACATCACCAAATTTTGATGTAAAAAAGTCTTTCTGGTGGGTGTATCGTAGTATTTCATTGTGGTTTCAGTTTGCATTTCCATTTTGACAAATAAGTTGAGCACCTCTTCAAGTTTATAACTCTTCTTTTGTGAAGGGTCTTTTCAAGTATTTTGGCCAGTTTTATTGGCTTTCTATCTTTTTATTAACTAGTTATAGGAGTTTAAAATATATATATATATCCTAGATATTAGTCCTCTGTCAGATATATATTTGCAAATACTGTCTTCAAATCTACCTACTAACTCTGTACTACTAACTAATGTACAGATAATGACCAGTTTTCTTGATGGGCAGAGATTTCTCATTTAATGAAGTCTGATTTATTGTCTAGCATACCAAAATTTGTATCAGTTTACCAAGGCTGCTATAGCAAACTGTCATAAACGGGGTGGCTCAACCAACAGAAATTTAGTGGCTCCTCTTTCTGGAGGTTAGCTATCCAAGATCAAGGTGTTGGCAGGGTTGATTCTTTTTAAGGCTGTGAGAATGTGTTCCAGGCCCTTCTCCTAGCTTCTGGTGTTTGCTGGCAAGCTTTGGCATTCCTTGGCTTATAGAAATATCACCCTTGTATCTGCCTTCGTTTCCACATGGTGTTCTCCCTGTGTATATGTCTCTGTTTCCAAATTTCCCCCTTTATATCAAAACTCCAGTCAGCTTGGATTCAAGCCCATCCCAATGACTTCATTTCTTTTTTTGTTGAAAAGATTTTCCTTTGTTAGGTCTTTCACATTTCCATATACATTTTAAAATCAATTTGTCAATTTCTACAAAAACATAGGGCTATGATTGGGATTGCGTTTAATCTGTAGACCAGTTTTAGAAGAACTGTTGTCTTGACACTATGTGAGTTGTCCACTTTATGAGCATGGGATATGTCTCCATTGCACCAAGTCTTCTGTAATTTCTCTCAGCAGTATTTTATATTTTCAGCATACAGGACTGGTATGACATTTGTTAATTATTACTGAGCATTTGTGATTTGTTCCTATTGTAAATGGAATTGTGACCTTGCTAACTTTGCTATTTCTAGTCCTTGCTTTATAGATTCTAACAATAATACCATCTGCAGATAGAGACTATTTTACTTATTTATTCCTAATCTTTACGCTGTTTATTTCTTTTTCTTGCCTTACTGACCTGGCTGGGACTTGAATAATATATTATATAGAACTGGTGAGAGTGGACATCTTTGTCTTGTTCCCGATCTTGGGAGGATACCCTCAGTATTTCACCATTAAGTATGATATTAGCTATAGATTTTTTTTTGTAGCTGCCTTTTATCAGACTGAAGAAGTTACTTTCCAGATTCTCTGAGAATATTCATCATAAACTGGTACTGAACTTTGTCAGCACTTTTTGCGCCTCATGTGGTTTTCTCTTTCCCTATGTTAACGTGGCAAATTACATTGATTTTTTTTAAATTTTTATTTAAATTCTAGGTAGTTAACACATAGTGTAATACTGGTTTCTGGAGTAGAATTCAGGATTCATCACTTACATACAACACCCAGTGCTCATCACAAGTGCCCTCCTTAATACCCATCACCCATCTAGCCCATCCCCTATCCCCCTTCCACCAGCAACACTCAGTTTGTTAAGAGTCTATAGTTAAGAGTCTCTTATGGTTTGCTTTCCTCTCTTTTTTTTTTTTTTACTTCCCCTATGTTGATCTGTTTTGTTTCTTAAATTCCACATATGAGTGAAATTGTATGGTGATACACTGATTTCTAAATGTCAAAGCAACCTTGCCTTTCTGGGATAAGTCTAACTTAGTCATAATTTTTTTTTAATTTTTTAATTTTATTTTTTCCATTCTTGTTGAGGTATAATTGGCGCATAACATTGTATTAGCTTAAGGTGTACAATGTGATTTGATACTTGTATGTATAGCAAGATAATTACCAAAATAAGTCTAGTTCACATCTATTACCTCACAGTTACATTTTTTCCTTATGTTGAGAACTTTTAAGATCTATTCTCTTAACAACTTTCAAATATGCCATACAGTATTGTTAACTATAATCACCATGCCGTACATTACATCCCTAGAACTTCTTTATCTTACAGCAAGAAATTTGTGCCTTTTGACCACCTTCACCTTCATTTGAAGCCCTATAACCCAACACATTCATAATGTATTTTTATATATGTATTTATATATCATATATCTCTATATTTATGAATTACATATATATATCACTTGGTTTTTTGTATTTATGTTTATGAGAAGTATTGATCTTGAATTTTCTGTAATGTCTTTGTCAGGTTTCTTCTGGCTTTATCAAATATCTCTGGACATGTTACTGCTCCCTCTATATTCTGAAAGGGTTTGTGTAACATTGCTATTATTTTTTTCTTAAAATTTTGATACAATTCAGTGGTGAAGCCATCTGGGCCTGGAGTTTTCTTTGTGGGGACATATTCTTCTCTAGTTTTAAAACTTTATTTTGCAATAACTTGAGATTTACAGAAAAGTTGCAGAGATGTACAGAGAGTTGTTACTATTCACCCAGCTTCCCCTAATGTTAACATCTAACATAGCCATAGTATTTTTTCAAAACTAGGAAATTAACATGCATATAATACTATTAATTAAACAGTCTTTATTTGAATTTCACCAATTTTTTCCCCTCTAATAATCCTTTTGTGTTCCAGAACCCAACACAGTCTACCACATTACCAGAGAGTACTGGTGAGCTATTTTGTAGACTGTCTTTCAACTTGAATTTGTGTGATGTTTTCTCATGATTAGCTTGGGATTATGGATTTGGGGGAAAATATCTCAAGGGGAAGTGCCCTTTTTATCATGTTATGTCAGGAATTTGAATAGCATTGATGATGTTAACATTGATCACTTGGTTAAGGTGATGTCTTCCAGGTTTCTCCTTCATAAATTTACTGTTTTTCCTTGGCTATGTTCTATTTTTTGGAAGCAAGTCAGTAAGGCCAATCTGAAATCAACAGGATGGGAGTTACATTTCATCTCCTGAAGAGAAGTTCCTACATACATTATTTGGAAGTCTTTTGTGAGGAAGAAAGAAGGTTTGTCTTTTCTCCCCCATTTATTTATTTATTCAATAATTTATTCACATCACTGTGAATTCATGGATATTTACTTTATTCTTAGAGTTATAATCTTTTATTCTGTAGATTGTCTTTTCACTGTCTTAATCTTACACTGTTGGTACGAATGCAAGCTGGTATAGCCACTGTGGAAAAACAGTATGGCAGTTCCTCAAGACGTTAAAAATAGAGCTACTCTACAACCCAGCAATTGCACTACTAGTATTTACCCCAAAGATATAGATGTAGTGAAAAGAAGGGCACATGCACCCCAATGTTCATAGCAGCAATGTCCACAATCGCCAAACTGTGGAAGGAGCCAAGATGCCCTTCAACAGATGAATGGATAAAGAAGAAGTAGTTCATATATACAATGGAGTATTATTCAGCCATCAGAAAGGATGAATACCCACCATTTACATCCACATGGATGGAACTGGAGGGGATTATTCTGAATGAAATAAGTCAGAGAAAGACAATTATCGTATGGTTTCACTCATGTGCGGAACATAAGGAATAGCACAGAAGGACCACAGGGGAAGGAGGGAAAGCTGAAGGGGAAGAAAACAGAGAGGGAGACAAAGCATGAGAGACTCTGGACCCCAGGAAACAAACAGGGTTTCAGAAGGGAGGGGGCCTGGGGGAATGGCGTAACAGGGTGTGGGTATTAAGGAGGGCATGTGTTGGGATGAGCACTGGGTGTGATATGCCACTTAGGAATCGTTGAACCCTACTAATGTTGATGTACTAAAACTAATGATGTACTATATGTTGGCTAATTGAACATTAAAAAAAAGGATCCTTTGATGCACAAAAGTTTTAAATGTTGTGTGTTCATTTTATGAAGTGTTTCATAGTAGTTGAAAATAATGAATATCCTCTAATTTGGTGGTGCAGGATTCCACATTTTCATTTTATTGTGCAAATTTCCTATATCCTTACTCTGTCTGATGACTGATCAATAATTGAAAGAACTGTGTGAAATCCTCCACTATAACTATGGGTTTCTCATTATGTAAGGATCCTCTTTATCACAATAGTGTTTTTTGCCAGGAAGTCTCCTTGTCTGATGTTAATATGACTAGATCACATTTCCTCGGGACTACATCTAACTGCTTTATCTTTTTCCATTTCTTTAGTTTACCTCCATGTCATATTTTTAGGAGTGCTATTTGTGAAAAGCATAGAGCTAGAATTACTTTTTACCCAAACTGGAGTGTCTTTAAATTGCCAAGTTGTATACATTTACATTTATTATGATAACTGATGTATTTAAATGTATTTATACTTTAATTCATGTTCCTTTAATTGCTTCTTTTTCCATCCTTCCTGCTGTCTATTGAATTAATCTTTGTGCTCACCATTGTTTCTTAGATTCTATACTTTTTTTCTGGATCCTTCCTAAAGCATGTTCTTTAGTTCTTTCAGGAGTTAGTGGGAAATTCTCATACTACTTATTTGTCTGAAAATGAATTTATTTTGTTCTCACTTCTTGAAGATATTTTTCTATTATTGCTGTCATTTTTAAATGTCATTCTTTTGTAGGTAATCTAGCTTTTTCATCTGGGTAATTTGTAGGTAATTTCAACTTTCTTGAAATTTCTCTGTGACTTTGGAGTTCTGGAATTTCGATACAGTATTTTTTTTTTAAGATTTTATTTGAGAGAAAGAGAAAGAGAACAAGGGTGCTAGCGTGAGTGGGGGAGGGGGAGGGGCAGTGGAACAGGGAGAAGCAGACTCCCTGCTGAGCAGGGAGCCCTCAGGGCTTGATACCCAGGACCCTGAGATCATGATCTGAGCTGAAGGCAGAGGCTCATCTGCTCAACCAACTGAGCCACCCAAGAGCCCCTCAATACAGTGGTTCTTAAGTGTGGGTTTAATATCCCTTCTCATGATAGGGTGAGGATGGTGTTAATTTATGCCTTTTATCAAATCTGGAGAAAACCCAGTCATCCTAAATCATCTTCTGGAATTCCTATCAGTACTGTCAGGCACTTTTATTTTATTCTCCATTTCTTTTCTTTTTTTTTTTAAGATTTTATTTATTTATTTGACAGAGGGAGAGATCACAAGTAGGCAGAGAGGCAGGCAGAGAGAGAGGAGAAAGCAGGCTCCCCGCTGAGCAGGGAGCCTGATGCGGGACTTGATCCCAGGACATCTGATCTATTACTGATTTGTCCGTTCACTTTTTAAAAGGAGGGATTGTTTTGGTAAAATATAACACATGTACAGAAAAAGCGCATAAAATACAGATCTACAACTAAATTTAGTATTCTAGAGTGAACACCCATGTAATAAGTCACCTGAATCCAGCAACAGAAATTGTCCAGCTTTCCCCAGAAGCATTTCTGCACCTCTTCACAACCACAGCATCTCTTCACAATCACCACCCTTTCTTCCCAAAGTTAACCCCATCCTGACTTTTATGTGAACTCTGCCCTGTAACAGTGCGCATACATGTTTGCTTACACCTTCCTGTGCTTGCTGATTTGTGTCTGCGCTGCGCCCGCACTGTCGTGTGAAACCCAACTCCTCTTTGCTCATCGCGGCCATGGCTCACATCGGCTTTCCCAGCGTCCTGGCCGGTCTCAGACCTTTTCATTTCCATATCACCATGTAACTTCATTTAGGTAAGGAACAGAATGGGCAAAATCATAGAATTTTATATGAACCGGCAAGAATAGGATTTTATATGAAGGGTTCCCTAGGCCCACAAATTACATGAAAAGTTAATGGCCTGCTTTTTCAGGATCCATATTTTACTTATTGTTGAATAAAGATGCAAAATACCAAGTGGTACATATGGTATGATCCCATTAAACAAAGACACATTTTTGCACCTGTGCACCTTCACACACTATATATTTATTCAAGGAATTCTAGAATTCTAGAAGGTCCAAACTGTCACCCGTGGTTATCTCCAGTATGTGGGGGTGAGGCCGAATGCAGGAGGCTGGGAAAGTCTATGAGCACGGGAGGAGCTATGTGGGCCAATCTTTCCACATTTCACTTATTTGTTTATTTAGATAATAAGCATTCTTTTTTTTTTTTTTAAATAACATCAGTGAAATTCCCACCATCAGAAGAAAGAATGTGATTTGCTTTCGGGTGCAGCAGGCTCTCCTCTCCTGTAGCTGGTGGTGGCCGTCACCGTCCAGAGCACAGCAGAGCCAATCCAAAGTGGTCCAGATCCTCTCTTCTACGGGACAGACACTTTCACAGCTGGTTTTCAGCTCATGCAGACATGCTTTCAACAGCAGCCCCCCAGTTCAAGACAACACATAAATAGCAGGTAAGTCTGATAGGCTGCTGGGCCCTTGAGATGGTGTGGGGTGCAGTGAAAGTCCAGAACAAAAGGAAAATGTAACCACTATCCCAAGCTCTGTGGAACAAGCTGGACTTCTGACCTTCTCCTCTCCCCAAGAGAAGGAGTCAGGGAGGAGGCAGAGGGAGGTAATTCCATGTCCACGTCCACAGGGAGCCCTACGGTAATCAGAGGCTTTCCTTCCAGCTTAAGCTTTGCTGACCCCAACGACATCTTACAGCCAGCTTTTCAAGAACAAGAACATCCTTTCTAGTCAAGAGCAGGAGCTGCATGAAATCTAATAATGACCGAGGGCTTCTTAGGTATGTGTCCATCACTGTGCTCACCACAGCACTATCCAGGGGCTTCTGGCCTTGCCCTCATCTTACAGGTGGGGAGGTGGACACCTCCCGGGGGGAAATGACTTGCTCAAGTTCACAGGGCTAGCAGTAGGAGTTAGAGCCCACCCCATCCATCCTCCCTTCCCGACATGCATTTTTCACCTCTGAGCCCTCAGGCAGGACACCATGCTTAGATGGTTCCAGAGTGAGTGGGCATTGCCCTGGCCACCCAGTGAGGTGGAAAGGGACAGCCACCAGAATTAGACATTCCCATTTTGGCTCTGGCCCTGAACAAGGCACTTCTTTTGAGCCTGGATATGCACATCCTGTAAAATGGGACAATACCTCTCCCTCGGGGTTGAACTGAAAATAAGAAATAGTATATGTGGAGAATCTACTACCAGCCCAAGCACCGAGGCACCCAATAAAAAGCAGCCGCTGCCATCACCATGGTCATCGCCCTCCTCCTCAACAGCTGAATGAAGAGGCATTCCTTTCTCTCCTTTTCCTAGTGAGCTAGATACAGTCCCAAACTAGCCCCGGCAGAGACTCAGAGAAGATTTACCCTGAGACTTGCACAGGATGGTGAGTGGAAGGAGAAAAGAAAGAAGGGGGCCTTACATGTGCCCCACATTGCACCTGACCTGTAAGGTGCCCAGAGGGTGCCCCTTCTTTCCATCCCCACAGCCATCACCGTAGTCTAGACCTTGTTCCCTGCAGGCTTCCTGGCCTCTGGCCTTAGTCTTCACCAGTCTGTGCCCCACGTAGCAAGGCCCACCACTCCCCCATCTCCTTAGTAAAGTACCCCCAAAGCTGGCCCTCACTGACCCTCTACCACAGCCCCCTCTTTCTCCAGAACATAACCTCCTCCTGCGCACAATTCCACACTTTGCACATGCTGGTCCGCTGGGCAGGAATGCCCTCCCCGTCACCCTCTCTGCCCTCAATGGCTCTCATTCCTCCTCTGGGGTCCCACTCAAAGTCTCTGAGAAGGTTCCCAGAATCCCACCCCATCCCTAGGGGGCACGTCCCCCTCATGACACTTTCTTCCATGTGTTCATTTCCTTCCTAGGGACACACATTTCCTTCCTAGGGAAATGAACACAACTTACTGCTTTATGAATCTGCCTTCCTTACTGACCTCTCTTCCTCTCGGCCAGGGCCTGGGCCTATTCGCCCCACACTCCTCTGGGGCTGGCAGGGTGTCTAGCACATAGTAGGTACTTAGACCTGCATCTCAATGCAAGGAAAAACTTTCTAATTATCAGAGTTATCCACAGGTAAAAAGGCTCTAGCAAGCCCCCTGTCAGGAGCGTATAAGCTAGAGTCCACAAGCAGGGAGGAGGAGAGGCATGGATGTGAATTCATTGGTGGTTTGGATGCCTAAAGATGCAAACCATGAACAAGTTCCACTGGAATCATCTGGGAGTGTTGGTTACTAATAGCAATCCCCCAACTCAAGTCTAGGGCAGGACAGAAATCTGTACACAAAACATAATCCCCAGGAAATTTTGAAACACATGCCATCTGGGGACTACTGAACTTTGTGGCCTTTGAGGCCATTTGCAATAAGGTTTTGTGTGGAAGAGACCCTTCATAAACTGTGAAGTGCTGTCCAGAAGTCTCGACTCCAAGATGTTACCCAAACACCAAGACAGGGGAATTGAATTTTCGGGCGGGGGCTACAGGTCCTCGGACTCGGGGAGGTTGCGGACCCAGCCCTGGGCCACTCTGTTGAAGCTGGGTCTGAGGCGAAGGAGTTCCAAGCCGCTGATGAGCTCCGGGATGAAGGGGATGCCTGCCCTGGGAATGGTCTCCCCCACCAGGGGTCCTCCAAAGGGCACCGGGGTCCTGGGGGGAGAAGAGCAGCAGGAGAGGGAGGCTGTATGGGAGAGCACTGGATGGCAGAACACTGACATGCAGCTCGCCGTGTGGGGCCCCCTCCCCACCTCCCTCTGGGCCTCAGTTTCCCCACCTATACATGGCAAGGCTTTGTATTATCTTTAACAGGTTTCTCCAGCTCTGCCCGTTCCCCAGTCTGCCTCTAGTGGGGATGGCTTGGTGCTTGGAATAGGAATGAAATTTTCAAGCTAGAATTGGCTGGTCCTAGGCAAAACTCTAGATTTTCCTTAAATAAGCTCCTGCAGGCAGTAGAGCTGGAATGGGGTTTTTCCTTTCTCTGCTCATCTCCCCTCAGAACAATATACCCACAGGCCGGAGAGGGAAGAGAGGGTTAGAAAGAGCACCGAGAATCAGGAGATGCAAATGATAACAGAGATACGCCACTTCTCACCTGTAAGACCGGTGAGAAGAAATAATTCGATAATGGGGCAAAATTGGTGAGATGGTGGGGCAAAGTTTCACTCAGATACTGCTGGTTGGATAGTTAATTAGTGCTGTTACCTCGGACAACTTGCAGGATCAGTCTAAAAATGTGCAAACTCTGTGAGCCAGCAATTGCACCTGTAAGCATGGGGCCTGGGGAAGCACGTGCACGCACAACAAAGAAACTGGCATGAGCAGTGAGTGGTGACAAACCAGAAACAGCCCGGATGTCCATCGGCAGAGACACCGACAAGGCAGATGTGTATTCGCATGGTGGAATACCATACAGCCGATTAAAGGGAATGAAAAGATGTGCGTGGATTAAGTAGGATAGATTTCAAAAGGTCAAAAAGGCAAGCAATTACAGAAGGAGATACAAAGTATTAACACACATACACATAAAACAATGCCATCCCCTATAGGACTGGAACTGCTGGGAGAAAATGACCTGAAAATGTACACACCAACCTGACCACAGTGTTGCCTTTGGGAATTTGGGAAGGGAACTGGGACTGGAGGATGGTGAACCAAGGGCCCTCTCTTTATTTGTAGTTGCCTGTGTGTGTGTGTGTGTGTGTGTGTGTGTGTGTGTGTGTGTAAGAGAATATAAGTATGTTATTTTAAAACTATTTTATCATCTTAAGAAAACTTAAAAAGCACTGCTCATGTAGTGTTTTCCTCGAAGCCTAGAGGCAGCGGAAATGGGGGAGTGCTTGCCCCTGGGGTAGAAAGGCGGGCCTCGGGCCAGAGCCTGGGCTCCAGCCAGGGGAGCGGGTCTGCCCAGACCACCCCGGCTGTGGCAGCAACAGCCAGGCCTTGCGGGGACAGGCTGGGCAGTGTCCAAGCTGCACAGCCTCATGATCCAGCCCTTGACTGGAAGCCCAGAGCCCTGGATCCTTAGCACAGCTTGGCCACTAACACTGCTGCTCACCCCTGTCTCAGCCTCAGTTGGCTCTTCTGGCTCAAAGGGGGCCGGGGCTCAGGGCACCCTAAGGCCCTCCTCCTGCTGATGGGAATGTGCTTCCTCCTGCCCTAGTTGTAGCCTGAGAAGGATGGGGCCAGCCTGGAAGCTGGCACCCGGGACCGAATGTCTGCTGAGGGTAAATAGCCTCACAGGTAGGGGCTGAGGGCCCCAGGGGGAGAGAGAACACAGTCTGGCCTGGCAGAAACCCCAGAATGCTTGCCAATGGCTCGTGGCTCCCATGGTGCCTGTTGGGCATGGTCCTTCCCCTCGGGGCCCTCCCTGGCTATCAGCTGTTTGAGGGAAATCCCCTCCCTTCTGAGCAGTCTCTTCTCAGGGCTGATCACTGCCCTCCCACCCGGGGTGTCAGACTGTCTCGCATGTGGTCTGATCAGGTGCCAGAAAAGCTGGACCATGGCCGCCTCCTGTGGGCCCTCCTCTTTCTCTCTTAATGCAGCCCAGGCTGGAGGAGAATTTCTCAGAAATAGCAATAGGCCGAGGAAGCCAACTGCAGTGGAAATGTCTCCCCCAGCCCAAGGCCTTCCTCCAGGGCCAGGCTCCTGTCTTGAGTCCTAGGATTTGTCTTTGCTCCCTGGGACAGAACACCAAATTTACCCCTTTCCAGTTCTCCCTTTTAGCTTTTCCAACCATTATTTCAGCCTGTAACTAATACTAATAACAATAGCTTCTGTTTATTGAGAGCTTATTACTTGGTAGAAACTTTGCCTGTGGCTTCTCATGCCACCCTCACAACAATCTTACAAAGTAGATATTGTAATAGTCTCGTTTTACAGGTGGAGAAGTAGAGGCTCAGAGAGGTTAAGTCACTTGCCCAAGGTCACACAGCGAGGCGAGGAGCCTGCATGTAAGCCCACATTGAGGCCCCATGCTCTAAATAGTGCAAGCCGCTCCTCTGTGGCTCTCATGTCTGGCCGCCAATGTTTCACTGACACTCCCCACTTCAATACACCTCAAAGCCATCTCTAGACCTCTTCCAGACCTTTGAGGAAAGGAGAAGTCTGAGCTGATCTAGGACTACTGAGATCGGGGCCCCACCCAGGGAGGAACATGCATCAAAGAGAGGACACACAACAGGGAGGAAACAAGAAACCAGGCTCTGCGGTCAGACAAACACAGACTTGGATCCCACACCCGCCACTTCCTTGCTTCGTGACTTTGGGCAGGTTGTTGTTGTTCCTGAGTGGGTCCTTCACTGGAAGAATGGGAAAAACTGCAGCATCTCCCTGCCCCGGTGTGTAGAGAAACCAACAAGATGTGTGGCACATTCACCCATTCATTCCCTGTGCATTTCTTGTGCACCTACTATGTGCTGAGGCAAGCATTCGATTGAGTTCTAGCGAGAGCTCAATCCATGCAAAAGTGTTCCAATAGAGCTTGGCATGTGAAAGGGCTCAGGAAATGCAGGCTCTGCTGTGCTGTGACGGGCAGCTGCACACCCTAGCGATCTCTCCCCAAGCTGCCCCCTGCCTTACTTGTTGAAATTTCGATACTTGGCAAGGCTGGGAGTATGACTTCTGCCATCGCTCTGGTAGTCCCGGTAGCTGATGAACTCCTGCCAAGGACAGCGGTAGCCCTTGGGGATGGCTGTGTGGTTGAACTTCTCTGGCGGGATGCCCTTCAGTGGCTCGGCATAGCCTGGAGATGGAGCATGGCTCATGGCAGGCAGGAGCAGGGGGCAGCTGGGTTCTTTTTTCCCCTCAGCCCCCACTCCTGCCCACCCTACAGATATGGCTGGGGGAGGGAAGCCTGGAGCTGGGATGGGGGGCAGGGGGAATATAATGCCAAAGTTGCTCCAGCAAAGTGGACCAATCCTTCCCTATCGCTGGAAGCAAGGAGGACTGGAGCAGGGGAATTGCGAGTTGGGGCGTAGACTCTGGCTCAGTGTGTGACCTCGGGCGCATTGCTGCCCTCTCGGCTTGTGTTAGGTCTGTGGCCCTCCACAGGGAGGTGGGTGGGGTAGGCGAGGTAAACTAGATGCTCTCTGGGCACTGGTTCCTGCCCGTGGTGGGGCACTGCTGGGCTCTGGTCCCCCAGCCTGGGTCCCAGGACCTGGGGAGGCCCTTACCTGGTGCCAGGGCGCTGGGGCTGCGGGCACGCTCCACAGGGAAGGCTGTGGACTGGGCATCCTCGGGGCCCTGCGACGAGGCTGGGAAGGTGTGAAGCTCAGAGCGGCAGTTCTGCCCCTCGGGGCCATTGGCAACCTGGGCACATGGGTGGGTGCTCAGAGGCCATGGACTGCTGCACAGAGCTGCCTGGCCCCTTCCCCCAGCTTCCCTTCTTGCGGGGGATCCCTGCATACTCACCGTCCCCAGCTCCGCTGATCCTGTCACCTTTGATCCTGTCGCCTTCCCCTTGGCACTTGCGTCCACGATCTGTGGGGGCAAATAGACAGCAGGGAGGCTCAGTGCGGCAAGGGACCAGGGTTCTCCCTCCACCAAAAAAGGGGGTGTGTGTCATGTTAGTGCCCACATCCCAGGGATGTTGAGGGGATGAATTAATAACAGTGCTAATCCCAGTGCCTGGAACAGAAAAATGCTCTCTATATGTTAGTTGCTATTCTAATATTGACCTTGGGCAGATAACCTTCTTGAGTGTCAGTTTCCTTATCTATAAAATGGGAGTAGTGTCGATAATATCTAGCTTACAGAGCTCTATGAGCATTAAATGAGATGATACATGCATATCGCTTGGCTAGCAAAGGTAGGTGTTTTGTTGTCTTGACTATTCTGCATTCTGCCACATCGTCCCCTCTCAGTCACCCCCCGTTGAATCCAGAAATGGAGCAGAGTATGAGTTCATTCCAAGTAATTGAAACTGCCTGCTGACTTTTTGAAGACTGAGGATAAGCCATTCTTGTCTCTACCAGCAGACGGTTTTCTGGCCTTTTCCTTCTGCTAGGGGCAAGAAGAGAAAGAGTTTTGTGTTTTCTCTCTTAGGGCAAGCTCAAGTCTAATCTAAATCCTGAATTTACTGCAAATTCAGCCCAGAGCTCTTTTGTTGGAGAGTCCCTTCAGCCCACAGCTCGTCCTGCCCGGTCCACTTTATGTTTTGTGTCTGGGGAGAAATGCCTGAAGAGATAGCACTTTTCTAGGATCACACAGCAAGTCGGGGGCTCAATCTGATAGGAACATCACAGCCTTTCCAGCTGGAGCTGGAGGGACTCCCCAGGGGCCAGACGTCCTCATCTGGCTCCCTGTTTGGCTTTAGGCTAACCACTGGCCCTCTCTGGGCCTCAATTCCCTTATAAGCACAATGGGACAAACTCACCACCCGTGGGCTGGCTGCAAACTCGAAGGTGAATCTCTGTACCCGGCGCTGTCTCTTCTGGAAGAGGAGGGATCCTCTGTTGTTGCGTAGCGAGAGCTCCTCCATCATCAAGTCCTGGGGCACGCTCAGCTTCTTGCCCAGGTCCAGCGAAGGGACTGCCCGGAGAGGCCAGAGTGAGCTCTTACCCCCAAACCCTCAGGGCCCTCGGGCCTGCCTGCCTCTGAAGGCGACCGCCTCCAAGCGCTCACTGCTCTGAAAATGCCACTTTCTCCCCACATTTGCTGACACTGGGAGTCACCATTCTGGGGAATCTTTGCCTACCTGGTGGGCAGAAATGACACCTCAGAGTTTAATTTGTGTGTGTTTGATCCTCAGTGAAACTGAGCTCCATTTTAGATGTTCTTGGGCCATTTGTATTCATTCCATGAATTTCCTCTGCAGTTTTCTGCGCATAGTGATTGGAGTCGTGAGAAATGGTCAGATTCTAGAGAATCTTCTAGTGGAAAGCCATGGGGCAAGCTCTGCCAGGGGAGGAGGGGAGGTTTCTGGCCTGAGCCACTCCGTCCTCGTCCTGGGAGCAGCCACTCACTGAGACGGGGAGGGCAGCAGAAGGGTGAGATGGGGAAAGATCAGGAGCTCAGGGTTAGACGTGTGTTCTTTCCATTTAAGAATAGCCTTGTATTATTATAAAAATAGCATATATATGTACACTGAAAGAAGTTAGAAACTACAGATATAAGGGGAAAAGAGAAAAATACCATTTCTAACTCCCAGAGGTTGCCACTTTTAACACCTTAGTGTATATCCGTTCATATCTTTTTCAAAGACTATATATTTATATATGAGGGGCGCCTGGGTGGCTCAGTCAGTTAAGTGTCTGACTCTTGACTTCCACTCAGATCATGATCTCGGGGTCCTGGGATAGAACCCCGCACTGGGATCCACGCACAGCTGGAAGTCTGCTTAAGGATTCTCCCTCTCCTTCTACCCCTCCCCCTGCTCACATGCTCCCCCCCCCCTCTCTCTAAAATAAAATAAATAAATAAATCTTATAAGAAAAAGATTATATATGCATGTATGAGTTTTCAGCCAAAATGAAGTCGTAGTTATACATGCTTTATAACTTGTTTTTATCAGTTAAAGATCTCCACCTGTGCAAGTGGACACACTTATTTTTGTTTGTTTTATATGATGCCTAATCCATACTCAAATTCCCCTAATTGCCTGCAGAATTGGTCATAGAAGGTTTGAAGAGCCTTGCAGACGCCGAAGCAGAGAAACTGAGACAGAGGGAGCCAGATATGGGAGCTTCATGCTCATGGGAGAAACTGACCTGAGGTAAAAACTGGGGCATCGTGAGCTTACATATGGTATTTGTTGCTGTTGCTGTTTGATTAAGACCTTACATTTCTTTCATTTCTCAGAGTTAGTGCTCATCGTGATAGCCACGTAGAGGGTTTCCAGGGCCGATGGCTGTCCTTAAGAGTTCTGGAACCCATCCATGTCCTTTGTGTTCCCCCGCTGTCAAAACACCCACTTTGACACGCTTACCAACAAGAGGAGGCTTTGGGAGGAAAGGGGAAACAAGGGGTGAGGACACCGGTAGGAAAAGGATACATATGGACAGCATGGCCGGAGTTGTCCGCCTCTGAAATCAGATACAGAGGCTCATGTTCCAGCTCTGTAAGTGGATTTAGAGTCGGGAGGCTGGATAAGATCACCGGGGATGTGAGGAGGAAAGAGATCTGAAGGCTGAGCCCCGGGCCTCTGGCACCCAGACCAAGGAGGTGAGGAACCAGCCACGGAGCCTGGGACGGGGCGCCCGGTGAGGCAGGAGGAAAGCCAGAGTGTGGTGCCCTGGAAACCAAGTGATAAAAGCACTTCGGGGGAGATGGGGTGCTCATGGAGCCGAAAACTGAGCATCCTCCTTAGTGTCAGGCCCTTGTTATCAGTCATCCTCACGAAGGTAGTTTCTATGGAGTATTTGGGTGTGAAAACCTTCTTGGAAAGTGTTAAGAGAAAATGGACAGAAGGACATTCTAACCACACCTCGAGGAAGCAGTGAACCAAATCTAGAATGTGAGATATTTTATAGGGCAGCTGGCCTGGGTTCTTTAAAGGGGTAAATGATCTGGGAGGAAAAAAAAAAAAAAAGACAGGCCGGGGCAGGAGTGAGACTTACAGATTCAAGGAGATTGAAGAGACTCTGCCACAGATAAACAGTGGTCCTTCTTGGAGCCTCATTAACACAAACTAGAAAATTGGAGAAGCTTGACTGTGGGACCGGTCATTAGGTGGTATTAAATTAGGTGGTAAGTTGCTAATTTTGTTCAGTGTGCTAACATCTTCGTGATGTGTAAGGACATGTTCTCTTTATTATTTTTGGTGCATCCTGCAGTATTGAGGGGTTGACACGACGTGCTCCTTGGGGTTTGTTTTGGACTCCAGGAACGAAAGGAGGGCCATGGGGATTTGCACTCTCTATTTTTGTGTGTTTGGAAGTGAGCTTAATAAAATGTTAGGGAGAGCGAGGAGGCGAGAAAGCGTAGACAACAGCTTTGGGGAGGTGCGCTCCGCAGGACTGAGGCAGCAGTAAAATCAAGAGGTGTTTGTTTTTAGAGGGAGAAATAAAAGCTTGTTTTTTAGCTGATGGGAAATGTTGACAATGCAATAGAGAGAGGGCAGACTCCAGGACTGGAAGACTGTCCTAGAGCAGGGCAGAGGGGAGGGGAGGGGAG
>LNAC01000066.1:3082026-3109383 GCA_002007465.1 Ailurus styani | reverse complement strand
TGGGCCCCGGGCGGCGAGAAGGGCCGCAGGCTCTCGGCGCCCGCCGGCCGCGGGGAGGCGCTCTTGCGCCGGGCCGCGTTGATGATGTTTCGCGCCAGGAGGGCCTGCAGCTGGCGGCTGGGAGGCCGCGTCTCCGCCTCTGGTCGCTGCGGGGATACCGAGCGCTCGCTCCACGAGGGCGACATGGGCGGCGGCGGCGGGAGCGGCGGGGGGCTGCTCATGCTGCTCCCCCGGCTCGGTTCCCACGGCCCCGGGCTCACCCAGCCGTCCAGGCTGCTGGGGGGCCGGGAGGCGCCCGGCGTCCAGGGCGGGGAGGTGGGCAGGCTCTCCCGGCGGTCCTGGGGAGAGAGCAGAGGGCGGGCAGGCGTTAGTGCTGGGGTCCTCTAGGCCGGGGATTCGGGAGGGACTGCGGCTGCTTTGTCCTTGTGCAGAGTCGGGAGGGCAGCGACTCAAGTCGCCAAGTAGCCCCTGCGGTAAAACGAAGGGTGCCCCAGCTCTCAGCACCTGCTCGAAAAAGCCCGTGCTGCCTGCTCCTGCGCTTAACCGTGGGGCAGGTGACTAGTGGTTAAGAACGCTCTCTTCGGAGACACCCTTCTGCTTGCTGAATGAACTCCGGCAAGTTGTTACAGCCACGGAAGCAATCAGAAGCCTCTGGGCTTCAGTTTCCTCCTCTGTGAAATGGGGGTACAATATCAGCACCTACTCTTTGTGGGCTGTTGTGAGGATTAAATGACATAATTCATGTAAAAGAAAATTACACGTATTGAAAGATTCCCTGGAGGAGAGTAAGTGCTCTCAGTAGATGTTACTTACCATAAAGAAATACTGGAAGGCTACACGTGAAACTAACGGAAGTGGGCCACTGTTAGGAAATGGGGCCAACAGAGCAAGGGATGCATCCACAGGAGTGGGGCTAAAGTTTTCATGTATTACTTTTTATATTGGTTTAGGTTTTTGAAAGATATGGATGTATTATCTATTCTAAAGTTTTTAAACCAGGGGTGCCTTGGTGGCTCAGTCGGTTAAGCTCAGGTCTTCGGCTCAGGTCATGATCCCCAGGTCCTGGGACCCAGCGCCACTCCCCTCCTGGGGGGGGGGTCCCTGCTTAGCAGGGAACCTGCTTCTCCCTTTCCCTATGCCACTTCACCTGCTGTGCTCTCTTTCTCAAATAAAATCTTTAAAAATAAATAAGAATTTAAGGCAAAAATATTGATCATTATTATTACTAAGGACTTAGGGAAAGGCCCTCTTTACCCCAACCCCCTTGCCATGTTGCCATGGTCACCTCCTAATTTTTTCTTGCATGCTCTGAGCTTAGAGAAAGTTCCCACTGACAGATGGGGACACAAAAGGAAGTTGGGTCCTTGTGCCCTAGGCAGTTCACTCTCCTGACTGGACTCCTTGCCAGCGTGGGGCGGGGAGTGGGGAGTTGGTGAAGCCACGTTGGTGCCCATCTTCGAGGAGATAAAGCACTGCCCTGCTGTACACTACTGTTTCCTACCCATTTAGGGACTTTCCAGTCTACAGGTTTCCATGTCATCCTTTCTCTCTCATTGTCCTCACAACATGCTGATGAGGTAGCTGGCATTATCACACCCATTTTACAAGGATGAAAATGAAGTTCAAAGGTGTAAATAACTATCAGGTGTGTTCTGCCCCCCAGGGGTGTGTGTGTGTGTGTGTGTGTGTGTGTGTGTGTGTGTGTGTGTGTGAGTGACTGACTACCTCCTGCTCAAAGGTCGCACCTTGCTAAAGCAGTTTGGAGAACTGGTGTGAAAGTGGAGGGCTTGGGAATCATGCCCAGCTTGTATCTGCTAAACCATCCAACTCTCCATCCAATCAGATTCCAGCAGTAAACCAGTCCACTCAGCCTTCGATCCAATCCAGATTCACTCGCAGTCATTTCTCAGTGTCCAGTCCTAGCCAGTCCATTCAATGTCTTCTACCCAATCAAAATTTAGAACCATTCATGAGATCCATTCTTTCATCCAAACAGTAATCAGCCACAGTCAAGCCAGTCAGGCTCTCATCCAATCAGAATCTTGCTCCCAATCAAAAGGAAGTAGCGAAATGCTGTTTTCTCCCTACAATGCAGCAGCTACTAGGTGAGCTGACTCAGAATAGGGTCCCTTAAACAGCAATCCGGATAGGAGATTTCTCATGGGATGGTAATGCTGGAGGGACACTTAGGGACCTCCTGGGGACATCCAAGACCCCAGTCGTAAATCTGAAAAGGTGAAAAGCTTAGCATAGGACCCACCCCTTTCACTCCCAGGGTGAGAGCTTTGTCTGTGTGACACTGGGAACTGCTGTATCTGAGCCACATCCCAGGAAGCTTTCAGTCAGCCCAGCTGTGGAAAATTCGGCCAAGAGTTCATGATCCCAGCCCATCAACAAGCCTGGGGGGCACAAAGACCAGGGCTCTGCAGCTGGGAAAAGGGCAGGCAGGTAGGAGGAGTTCTGATACCTGTCTGAAATCTCTAAGGGTTATCTCTGCCTTTGGAGGCCACGAGGGGAAGGCTAGGGCCAGCCGGTGGAAGGAGTAACAGAGGTGGGCCAGAGCCTGACCTCATCGGAACTGCCATGTCTAGGTACTGACTGTGTGTGCAGTGGGGGAGGTGGGTGCACAGGACAGAAAAGCTGTGAGAAGTCAGGACTGTTCACTTTCTGACAAAGCTCTCAATGTCTTATATAAGCCAGAACTCCCTGGAAATGCACATGGGTGAAAAGTCAGAAAGCAGCGCCCACTTAACCCAGCACCAGCCCCATTGCAGGGCACGTGTGTGGGGCGAAGCTTGGGCAGAGCAGTCAGATAGGAACTATCAAAGAGCAAACGGAGCTAGCTCCCAGATTGCCTTCTGCAGCCCTTTCCTTGTATGGAAGGGAAACTGAGGCCCAGAGGTGAGAAGGGGTTGTGTAAGGTCACACAAGGAAGTCAGGTGCAAATCTGGGACTACAACCCACTTCTGACTCTTGATGGCAGTTTGTTCCTTTCCACCAGGGGCAGAAACCGTTTTCAGGAGCCTGGAGGTGATGAATGTGGGAAACTGCCAGATTAAGATAACAGGGAGAGGGGGAGGGAACCTGAGGGAACCAGAAAGTATAAGCTCCAGCTAAAGGCATTTACACTCCGCTTTTTAAGAATTCAAGCAAACCTGGGCTGTAAGGGGCTATGGGTTTTCCCCTTGCTCTATAGGCTTTTTGGCCAAACTCTGGAGGAAGGAGAAAACAGAAGAACAATTCCCACAGGAGTATGGTTCCCCTACGTGCGGACCCAGGGAAGAGAGAGGGCCGCCCTGGCTTCCAGGCCACCACACACCCATACCCATGGCAGAGCTACGGGTCGCAGTCACAGACAGCCCACACAGACACGCCACACACTCACACACAGTAACGGAGTGGTCCTGCCCCCCTTCCCGGGCCAGAATCAGGGTGGAAGGGGGGAGAGCCCGGACCACCAGCCAGGGAGCGCGGAAGAAAGAAAGAAGCAAGACAGATTTGAGGCTGAGTGTATTGAGAACAGGAGAGAAAACAAAGTTGAGGGAAGAGCTCGGCCAGCCTGGCCGCAGAGCTGCAGGACAGAGGGTGGGCTCTTCCACTGCTGGCCCTCAGGGGTAGAAGGCCTCCCGGGTCTAGGGCGGGGGCTTCACTCTGTCCTGGGAGGGGCCTGGCATCAAGAAGCTGAGCTCACTTATGACTCCCCGACACGTGCCCCCCAGTTCCGGGCAGAATGAACTCACTAGGAAGGCACCCCCCCCCCGGTTCCCATGGAGACAAGCCCAGAGCTCACGAAAACTGCAGGCTCAGCCCAGCATGGGCACCGCCTCCACCACCCCTCGCCCCGCTGGGGAGCCCAGAAATAGGGCCGGGAAGAGAAAGTGGGTGGTGCTCGGCCCCCAGCCTTGGGAGGCTTCCATCTGAATTCCGCCTCTTGCGTCTGTATTCTCACCGACCCCCCTCCCTGAAGCCTGGTTTGGGGGCTGGCTCACATCAGACATGTCAGAGGTGGTGAGGACCTCACACTACCTGACTCAACACCCTCACTGTATGGGGAAACTGAGACCCAAGTATACACATGGAATTAATCTGGTAGAATCCAGATCTCTTAAACCCCAGCCTTTTCCTCAAAACCTTCAGGTCTCCTCCTCCGTCCCGCCACGTGGCTGTGCTCCTGCCCTGGCTTCCTATGCTTCCATCGTCTCCAGGCCGCCCCAGCCTGGGCTTCTGACCCCCTGGCCTCCTGCAACAGCTCTAGCCGCGCCCTCCCTAGGATGCCCTCCCAAGCCTCTCATCTCCAGCCGCTCTGTGGCAACACCCCATTGCCGCCCCCTCTCTTCCCGGGGGCACTGTCTGATCACTTACCAGGCCTTTCTCCCAAAGCACCAGCCTACCCTCTCAATCCTCATAGACGGTCACAGCGGGAAGGGCACTGACTGGATACATAAGAAAACTGAGGCCCAGAAAGGGAAAGTGACTGGGCCAGACTCACACAGCGAAGCGGGGGCTGGGCTGGGACCAGACCCTCCTCTCCAGCCTCTCTCCCCGTGGCCCCTGCCACTGCCCAGAGATAGCTGCTTTTAGTCGGGCAGGTCCGGGCTGAGGCTGAAGCCCAGCTAGCCGATGGGTACACTGCCAGGGGCCGCTCTCGCTGCACGTCCTTCTCCGGGGCCCTCCCTCTCCCGGGGACTCGCTGGGACCTCGCACGCCCCAGCACACGGAAGGCCAGCCACGTGGACCCAGGACCGAGGTCTCGTGCCCGGAGTGGAGCCAAGTGTGTGGGGAGGACAGGGAGGCAGGGGAGCAGGAGGGCAGGAAGGAAAGCGTCAGACAGCAGTGGCGGGCTAAGTCCTCATCCAGCAGAAGAACCCACGGGAGGAGAAAACGAGGCGGCCGGGGCAAAGCTCTCTGAAGCAGCGGAGAGGAAACGGCGTCCAGAAGGCAGAGGTGGAGGAGACAGACCAGCGCAGGTAAGAAGCCAGCGACAGGCAGAAGGATGCCAGGAGCTGGGGCAGCTGAGGAGGCGGACCCTTGGCTGGCTGGCTACATGGAGGCACTGGCCGGCTCTGTTTGTTCCAGAAGCCCGCGGGAGGGTCCCCTTCTGGGCCATTCCCCAGCAAGACGCTGGCATCCCTACAGCTCACAACGGCCTGAGGAAGCCCCCAGCCTCACTTCAGCCTGCCAAGGGAGTTCGCTCTTCGTGACCCTCCCCTCGACCCGGGACGGGACGGCGGATCCCTCAGACATGGAGTCTAATGACCCTTGCGGCAGCTGCAGCCCAGAGAGCGGAGGTGACTTGCCCAGAGTCACAAAGCTAGCTGGTGGCAGCATCGGCCTTTGAGCCCCGAGGCCCGCCACTCTTGACCCTCAGCTCAGTGCCACTTGCAGCCACATCTGCTCTCCATCCAGCCCCCAGAGAGGGGGTTCTGCCAGGCAGTGGGATCCCTGCAGGGTCCTCTACTTGAAGCAGAAGGAAGGCTTCCACACCTGAGCCTCGATCCCAGCATTCCGGGTGGAGAACGAGGGCCGGGGGGCCTGCTTGGCGCGGGGAGACCAGGCCCTGGAGGGCGACACCGGGGAGACATCGCTGCCGTAGGTGGGGCTCACGGCGGCGGGCTGGAGGCCGTCCTGGCCCGGGGCGCTGTAGAGGCCCGGTGAGGAGCGGGAGGGCCGCGGCAGGGCCGGGGATGCCGGGAGGGCCCCCTTGGGGAGGCTGGGCACCAGGTCCAGGGAACTCGGCTTGGCGGGAGAGGCGGCTCTCGGCGAGGCCTTGACAGGCTCCTTGATGGGGGAGAGGACGAAGAGCGACGGCCGCAGCTGGTAGGCCGGCTGCTTGGTGGGCTCGGGGCGCAGGACCCCGTTCTCAGGCAGGTAGCCGTGGTAGAGGGAGGCGGGCGGGGTCCGAGCTGGGCTCCGGGACGCCACTCGGAAGCCGCCAGGAGCACTGGTGGGATATTTCCAGGACGAAGGCAGGGACATGGTGGGTGAAGGGCAGCGGGCCAGCTCGGTGTGGCCCGAGGACTCGATGACGTACTTCTCCATGCGGGACTGGCGGCGGGCGTAGAGCTCGGCGCCCTTCCCGGAGGCCTCGGACAGGTTCTGGTTGGGTTTGGGCTTCGGCTTGGCCTGGATGCGCGGCGACTTGAGGCACGAGGCCCACTCCGGGAGGGTCTCCTCGGCCGCCGCAGGGCTGGCTCTGTCCCGGGGCGCTGGCTCCTGCTGGAAGTTGGAGGCCTCGGCCCCCAGCGCGAAGGGCTCGTCGTCCACGCCCGCCTCCCCCTGGTCCCTCTGCCTCCGCTTCTCATCAGCCGTCTGCACCAGATCCAGCAGGTCCGGGTTCGGGGTCACCTTGGGCTTCTCCACGAAGGTGAACATGGATTTCCGGCTGCCCCTGCGGGCCATCGACTCCTCCAAAATGCCCGTCTTGCTGGCAGGAACGGCCTGGCCCTTCAGAGGAGAAGGCTTGGGGTCGGAGCTGGGGTAAAGGGCAGAGTAGGAGGGGGGAGACCGAACCCGGGAAGCCAGGGGTGCCGTGGACAAGGTCTCGGCATAGGTGGGGGGCGGGGTGAAGTTCCCCAAGGGGCGCCTCTCCAAGGCGGGGCTTCGCTGTGCCACAGACCTCCTTTCCACCATGGGGCTATGGGACATCACGTGTCTCTGTGGCCGAGGGCTCCTGTCTGCCGTGCCGGGGGGCTGGGGAGCCAGGGCCCTCTCCCCGAGATGTCGTCTCTCTACCATGGGGCTCCGCTCCATCTGGCCGGGGCTCCCTGACGCCTGGATCCCGAAGGGCCTGGCGGTCCTGTTGACCACCGATGGGGGCTTGGCCAGTGTGAAGTGGACCTCGCTGTAGAGCTTGGCGGGCGTGGCCACGGTTGCCCACCCAGATGTCTCTTGTTCCGCTGACACCGCTGGGGCACTGGGCTGTACATCGATGAGCAGGGAGCTGGACATGAAATCTGGGGCCAGCGTCCCGGAGCTGGACAGGGGAGTCGTTTCTCTGGAGAAGGTGTTGGTGGTGGTAGGTGGCGCCGATACCTTGTCAATTAGGAGTGTGCTGGATTTCACCTCTGCAGCTGGCTCCGGGGGCTGCCCGCCGGAACACAGGGTGCCGGGTTTGGAATCGGACGCCGTGCCATTGGGAGGCAGCTGTGCCTCCGAGGGCTGCACGCTGCTTGAGAGCGGCGGGGTCGGCGGGGTGACGGGGGCTGGCGGGTTCTGGTTGATGTCTGCGGCCGGCAGGCTGTGGTTGCTGTTGGAGGCGGGTGTGGCGAGGGTGGTACTGAGTGAGGAAAGGTTCTGGTTGACATCTGCAGCTGGGCTGTGGACCTCAGTCGTCGGTGGGCTTGCTGGGCTCTGCTGGGCTTCTCGGTTCTGGGACAGGTGCAGCCCGTTGGCCGTCAGCAGGGCGGCGTTCTCCTTCAAATAAACCACCAGGGGCACCTCCTCCTCCTCGCTGGCCACCTTCTCCAGGTGCCGCAGCAAGCTGGCCTTCTCCGAGCATCCCTCCATGCTGTGAGCAGGGACCCCTATGTGGGGACTCTGGCCGTCGGCGTTCCTCGGAGGGCCTGGTTCAGGCAGTGAGGTGGGACTCAAGCTGAGCCCTGAGGCATAGCCTGCGGGGCTGGCAGGGGGCACTCCGAGGGACTCCTGGCTGGGCTTCTGTCCCCTCCGGCTGTGGTTCTCCAAGGTGAACTTGTTCACCCTCTGCCGGCGCCTGTTGAAGAGCTGGACGCCACGGGAGTTGGAGCTGGGAGGGGTGGTCAGCTGGGCTGCGATTTGCTGGCTGCGGGCCTTGGCCTCTTTCAGGTCTCTCTCAGTGAGGCTCGTGCCCGAACCCAATGCTGCAGAGAGGGACAGAGGTCCAGTTAGCAAATGGAAATGCGGAGCCACCAGGGTACAGAGACAGACAGCTGGCCACCATGTCCCTCCTACTGATGATTTTTTCCTCTGGAATTTGATCTTTACTCACTGTTTCCTGGAATCCCCTCTCCTCATAAAGATCCCTGCCCCGACAATCATGGCCCAATTCAAATGCCACCACCTGTGTAAAGCCTCCCCTGATTACCCTTTCAGCATGACCTGGCCCCTCATTTGGCTTTTCCCCTAAGGCTGTTGCTACTGCACTTTATCAGACTCAGCAAGAACACCTCACCCCAGCAGTAGAGGCCCACTACATCCCTGACTCATCCCCTACCACCCTTCTCCGCTCACGAGGCTCTGCCCTGCTGGCATTCTTTCAATTCCCTGAAAATGTCAAGTTTGTTCTTGCCCCAGGACCTTTGCACTCGCTCTTTTCTCTGCTTGGAATGATCTTTTCCCTGGTGGCATTCCATGTTGGTTCATTCTTGCCACGTGGGACTCGCTCGAATGTTCCCTCTCTGGAGGGGTCTTCTATAATCAGTCCTACCCCCTCCTACCCCATCTCTTTATTTTCTTCATGGCATTCGCCATAATTTGGAATCACCATTTCCTTGCTTATCATCAGTCGCCCTACCTAGAATATAAGCTCCGACAGAGCAATGACCTTGTTTGACCTGGTCATCATTCTGTCCCTGGCCCCTAGAATAGTGCCTGGCATAAAGTGGGCACTCAGCAGGCATTACTGAATGCATGAATGAACCCTCAGGACATTTCTATGTGCCTGTCTTGGGGCCCTTTACACTTTCAAACTCACAGTATGATCATTTGCTAACACTAACAGTAACACTTTCCCTTTTTAAAGTAGGGAATGCATTCACATGGTCTAAAAATTCAAAAATTAAAAAAATCAAAAAGAGTTCAGTAAAAAAAATGTCCCTCCACCCCTGAGTACCCCCACCACAAACCAGTAACAAGTGCAACCAGTTTCTTCTTGCAGAGTTTCTTCTCGCTATTACTTAAATAGTTGTTTTAAAATTCTCATATTTTAATATCGCTAGAGTAAGGGCTAATTTACTAGAGTAAGGGCTAATTTCAGCAGCGACTATACTAGAACATTGCATTACTTGATTTTGTCCTCACAAGAACACTGGGAGACAAATGTTACCTGCCCCTGTTTTACAGAAGCAGAAAATGAGGTCCAGAGGCTTTGTGAGTAACGTGCCCACAGTCACATAGCAAAGAGCAGCAAGGCTGGGGTCAAAACCAGTTCTCTCTGGGTTCACGAACCATGCTCAAGTTGCCCACTTGTCCTAAAATGTCCCTTTGGAATATACAGGAGACAGAATCAGTGCTGGAGAGTGGGCTCAGTCTAGGGTTGTGGAGTCTGGGGCCTGAGTTGGGTGATCAGGCTGGGGTCAGACCCCTGTTAATCTGTAAGTGCACTGTAGGCAACCACTTCTCTTTATATCCCCGGTGCCCAGCTGGCACACTCTTGGTGCTCAATTTATGCTTACTGAATGATGAATGAACAAAAGGACCAGTGGACAGATGGATGAGAGAGCCTGTGGCCACGGTTAACAGGTCCGTCCATGGCTGGGAAAATTCCTTCCTCTGTCAGCCTCCCCCCACCCCTCCCTACTGTGGGAAGCTAATTAGTTCTTGAGGAATCTGACTCTGCCCTCCCTCCTACCATGCCCTCATTAGCACTGGCCATGACATGCTGAATGGGTCTCCAGGGACAGTCTTTCCAGGCATCCTGCCAGCGAGGCTCAGAAGTCATGGGCTCCCAGTGCTGGAAGGGCCCTTACAGAGGAGCTATTTGACCATCCCCCCATTATATAGATGAGAAAACTGAGGCCCAGAGAGTCACACGAGGGTCTGCAGGGAGGCCCACACAGAGGAGAAGCTCTCTGGTCCCCACTCCTTCTCCCCTCTTCCCATCAGGATCTGGCTCCCCACCCACACACACCTGTGCCCTCCTGTCCAGAAGAGCCTGGCCCGTGCACCCCGACACCTGCTTCCTCCTGGTAGGACTCTTCTGCCTGGATCGCCCCATCTCTAAAAGATGAAGGATTTGTGGGTTTGGCCAGGCTGCTGCCTGGGTGTGGGCGCGCTGGCCACACAGGAGGGCCCTGAGAAGTTGCTGGGCTCATGCAGTGTTCCCCTCCTCTACTCTGCTCAGAAACCAGGGCTCCTGGCCCAAATCCGGGCTCTGCCGTTTGCTACTTGTGTGACCTTGGCAAGTCACCACACCACTCGGAGCCAGTTTCCCTAACTGAGGAGCAGTGATAAAAGCTCTGACGTTAGGGTTGGGAGGCTGCAGTGAGGTCATGAATGCCAGCAGCACTCATTGTCATCAGGCCCAGGGGACATGGCAGAGGGCTCATGCTACCCTCAGAGGAGCTGCTGTGCGGTGACCCTACTCTGCTCCCTGGGAGGGGTCAGAACTTCTTCTAGCAAAGGAGGTTCACTCCCAAGATCAGGATCCTCAGGGGGAATGTGACTCTTTTAAGGTCACACCTGCAGGGGAGTCCAGCATTATCAAGAGGCAGGGATAACTGCCCCAGACCACAGAGCCTCGGAGTCTCCGGGATGGCCGCCACTGGGTCTGACTGCCCACATAATTCCGGTCCCTAAGACCATGCCCCTGAGTTACAAGCCTCTGTTTGCACACTCCACTTACAGGGAGCTCACTACCCGAAAGAGCTGCCTTCCACTGATGAATGGTCCTTTGCTGCAAAGTCAGTCCTTATGTGAACTCCCAACCTCTACCACCATGTGGATTAAAAGCTTTTTCTTTCCAACCTGAGAGGCCTGCAGAGATTCACAGACACAATTCCCCTCCCCATGGAGCATGGTCAGGATACACGTTCGTTGTCCCACTAGTGTTTCCTATGACACAATTACTAACATTGATTATACATATTATCTTATTTAATTTTCACAACAGAGCATGAACTATTATTATCCACTTTGTAGTGATGAGAAAACCAAGGCTCAGAGAGGTAAAGTGAGTTGCCCGAGGTCACAGAGCCAGAAAGCAGTGGAGGCGGCTCACCCCGGCTCTGCCGTGACTCTGGGGAACACCAAGCCTTCTGGTTAACTTGTTCCCACAGCCTGAGGCTCATAGAAAGTGCTTCAGGGTTTGAATAATCCAGACCTCCCGATGTCCCTGCACTTGCCTGTTTTTGTCCTTGTTTCTTTGCTTCCATCCTGTCCTGAGACTGGTTCTAAAGGCCATGGGTTTCGAAAATGCTCAAAATGGCAGAGCATGAAGGGCCCTCGGGGGCTAAGCGGGCCTGGGAGGCTGAGAGAGGGAAAGGGTGGCAGAGCAGGCCTCGGGCCAGGACCCTGTCTGCTGACCCCCGGCTGGCCTTGGAACTCTGCCCAGTCCCCCCGCTGCTGTTCTGGGACGAGAGGAGGGCAGCAGAAAAGGCCGAGGGGTGAGAAAGCCCTGCCTCCGAGGGACAGGGCCCCCACCCCCAGCCCGCAGTGACTCCACGGAAAAGGAATCCGGCAGGAGGCTTGGGCAAGACCCTGTCAGCGATCCAGCTGATTTCTGCCACCCTGCACAAACAAAGCTGAGAGAAGGGGGGCTGGGCTAGCCACAGGCACCCCAGAGTCCCGCACTTCAGGGCACCAGGGGAGGAGGTCCCGTGCAATGTCCCCCAGACTCAGGAACTGGTGCCCCTGGCTGTGCCCCAGCCGGCCAGGACCAAGATGGGGGTCCCCGATGCCGGAGAAGCAGGAGGCGGCCGAGGGCCATGGGGGACAGGTACCTCGACTGAGCCCCCCATCTGCACGGCTGCGGCCTGTGCCTGTGCAAGCCATAATGCCCCCCTCTTCTCAGGACGGGGCGCTGGCCCTTGAAAGACCTGGACAGTGGATCACTCTGGACAGTGGATCAGGAGTTCTGAAGACAGGCCTTCAGGAGAGGAAGCGGTGAGGGCAGACACAAGGAAGAGCTGCCTGGGGTCAGGAGACCTGGGCCCAACACGGGTAACTCCCTAAGTGTGTGTGTGGGGGTGGGGGGACAAGAAGCCCCAAGTGCAGCTGTCAGGATGAGGACCACAGTGGCAATCACGCAGCCCCTGCTACTGCCCAGGGGCCGCGCTGTGCACTTTACACCAATCCTCCTTCTCGATTCTTCCCCCAAACTCTGAGAGGCTAGTCCTATCATTCTCCCCAGTTTGCAGATGAAACCGGAGCCCAGAGAGACCTGTGTGAGGCCATACAACTTGCAAGTAGCAGAGCTAAGATTCAAAGCTATAAGTCTGGTTGCTGAGTCTCATTTCTTAACAGTTCTGCCTTTTAGACCCAGACTTTGGAGGGAGGGACACCAAGAGAGGCTCCAGCGCGCTTGGACGAGGCTCTGCAGAACAGCCTGTTTCTCCATCTCATGGTCCAGGTCCCCAGCAGTGCCCTCTCCCCTCTCAGCTGCCTAGAACAACCCATGCATCCTTTCCCTTTTTCCTCACAGGAGAAGAGCTGATAGAACTCATTCTTACTAAGGTAGAAATGACTGCTAGGAGATGAAAGACCAGTGGAGTGGAAAGAGCATGGTATTGGGAGCCAGGAGACCAGAGTTCCAGTTGTGTTTAGGCAAGGATTAAGCCCTTTCTTCCAGCCCGATCACCCCTGTAGGCAGTTGCCTGGTCTGCTGACCGTCAGGCCTGTCTGGATGGAGGATCTGAAGGAAGGAGGTGGGGCAGGGGAAGGGAGGCCAGAGCAGAAGGTCAGGACAGGGAGAGAATTCAAGGAAATGCTTCTTCACACGGCTGCCGTCAATGGGAGTACCCAGGCCCCACACAGGGTGGAGTGGGACAGGGAGCCAGAGAAGGGAAGAGAGACTGGCTGGAGGCAGCCCTTTGTGGCCGCCTGGGAGTCTTGGCAATGGGACAGGTAAGCAGGCCGGGTAAACTGCCCCCCTGCCAGGGTCAGGAAGGAACCAATAGCTGGCTGTCGCACAGCCTCTGGCTCGGCTGGGGGCAGGAAGATGAACTGGGCCTGAGTAATGGCCTGGCCGCCTTGCCAGCCCCTGCTCCATCTCCTCCCGGCTGCAAGGAGGAAATGACACAGCCTGTATTCCCGAGGGAGTGCTCCAACCACGCCAAAGTCCCAGGGAGTGCAACCTGACTGAATCTCGGCCAGCTGCCAGCCCCCCTCTCAGGAGGAGAATAATTCATACTAAGGTGAGGAGGACTGCCAGGACATGGGAGATGCATAAGAACAGAAACGGGGAGCCCCAGACCTAGCTCCAGCCTTGCCACTAACAGGCTGGCAGAAATCATCCATGCCTCTTCTCTTGATGCCCAGAGGGGAACTGAGACCAGAGTGGGATGCCATAGGCCCTAAGTCACACACCCCAAACCACAAAGGCACAGCCGTGTGCTCCTCTTACTCACTCCAGCTGGGTCCTCCCTGCAGCCCAGCTTCCCTCTGGATGCTGAGCCGGCCTCGGTTCTCAAAGCCTCCGGGAAAGGCAGCCAATTGTCCCGCTGACAAAGAGAGGAAAATCCCACTTCGAAGGCAGTGGAGGAGCTGGATGTGACTTCTCTCCTCCACAGATGACTCAGCCCAGCACTTTATCAGGAAAACCGATTTTGCAACAGCTTTTTAAATGGCCTCTCCGCCCCCAGTCTCTCCTCCGCCAATCTACCCGCCCCGGGCTGCCAGATTCATCTTCCTCTGCCTGGCTTCGCTCACTTCTCTCTCCTGGCTCCCCAGGATGTGGAAGATCAAATAGCAAGTCCTCACCCCGGCATTCAGGGCCCCTGCCACCAGAGCCTGCCTGTGAGCTTGCTAACCTGCTCCCTGTGCCCTCAGCAGTGGCCACAGAAAACCCAATGGTTCGTGCTTCCCATGCGCCCCCTGGGAGTTCCTGTCTCACCTGTGTGGTCTGCACCTGACCAGGGGCCCCAAAGGCTTCCCTTCTGTATTCTCCCCTGTCCCCCACACCTTCCACATGTGCTTGCAGAATAACAATAAAGTCAATGAAGATGACAATAGCCATCATGTGAGGAGCACCAGCCACTGCTAAGCGAAGCGGGGAGCCTGTATTTTCTCACCGAAACCTCACAGCAAATCATAAGGGAGGCTCCCTGACCTGTGTTGCGGAAAAAGAGACCCACAGAATTAAGAGAGCGCACCCCCAGGTCCCACAGCCAGCAAGGGGCAGGCAGAGCAGAGCTGGAGCTGGGAATCTGATTCCAAGCCTGGGCCCCCTCCTTCTGAATAGCTCATTTTCCCCACCCACTGTTCCAGGCCCAGCTCAACTGCCACTTCTTCCAGGAAGCCCTCATGGATCCATCCAGACTCCTGAGATCAGGGCTTCACCCCTGCTCAAGGTGACCCCGGGGGCCTCAGAGCAGAAGGGGGTCAGAGGAAACAACAGGTTGAGAAAGTTTAGGAGCCAAGGCCTGTGGGGAAGCAGGCTTGGCCCAATTCCTGGCATCTCTCTGCAGGAAGTGGGTTGGGATCAGGCAGGCAGAGTGGGTGGGTTGGGGGGAACCTAAGAAGAGGGCTCTCAGGTTGGCGTGGGCCTTAGCTGGCAGCTATCCCTTTAGGCCACAAGCACTGCTCACTGCTGGGCCTCCGCTGTAGGGGCCTTCTCTGCCAAGGGCTGGGAGCCACCAACCCTCCCCTGTCTGCTCTACTGGCCTAAACACTAATCTACAGTTAGATTTTCAGGGACTTGAACATGGTGACCCAGAGAGAGGCAGGCTCAGCCCCAGGTGCACAGCAAACCGGAAAGGACTGGTTCACAGAGAACCAAGCTCAGACTCGGGCTCCCACTTCCCAGGCCAGCCCTGGTAAGCCAGGCTTGCCCAGCCAAGTCTTCTCCTGTTGCACCAGCCTCCATCACCCCCATCCTGGGAGCCTCCGGAGTACGGAAAGGACTGCCACGCCCTGCCCTTCCAGACAGAATGTTTCATCCAGGAGACAAAAGGTGGTGAGCCAGCGTGGGGAGAGATGGCTTCCCTGAAACTGCCTCTGCCAGGGGTGTGGTGGGGGGCCAGTCCGAGCCCAGGGCCTGGCAGGCTGGGCCCGCCACAAAGATGCAGCCCTTTCTCTTGGCCCTGTAGCCACCCGGGACCAGAGCAGGTCTCCATCCTCTCTGAATGCCTCCGAACTCAGTGGAGGCCAGCACTCATTCAGTAAGTGTGCAGGAAATTAATGACTGAAGGATGAGCCCTCCTACAATCCAAATCCACCTTCACACTTTGCCCCACCATTTGTCCTGGGAGACAACTTCTAGATACCTCTAGATCTCAGATTGATCTAGATTCTAGATCAGGGGTCTAGAGGGTACTTCCTGAAAGAAGTGGGGAGAAGGAAGGAGGGAGGGAGCAACATGTCTGTGGGTGAAGATGGAGATGAAACCTCAAATGAGTGTTTGACCTAAGAGGCAGAATATTCCATTAAGTGCTGAGAGAATAAAGAGTCTAAAAGAGAGATTAATTGGGATGAAGGAATCCTGGAGGGCTTCCTGGAGGAGGCAGCATATGCTCTAGGTCTTGAAAGATGGCTCTGTGGAGGCATTCCAAGCAACAGGGCCAGCCCAGCGGAGGCAGGAAGGCTCAAGGCAATCCCCACCCCATCCCCCTCCACCACCCCCTACCCCAAATCAAGACCAGGTGGAGAGAAGGGCACCTTTGAGAGGAACACAGCCCGACGCTGGGCTTGCCCGGAGTCTGAGGGTGAATGGGGTGTTCCAGGGACAGTGCCACCGGAGCTGTGTATGTTCCATGGCGCACTTCCCCGGCGGACCAGCGCACCGTGGTTACCTGCCCGGGGCCACCATCCGGGCCCGCGGATTCGGCCTGACCCTCCTCTGTGTCTGCCTAGGCCTCTGCAGCCATCTGTCTGGGCGGCTTCCCTCTTACAGAAGAGGCTGCTGCAGCGAAAGTGAAGGCCAGCGCCCTGTGGTAAATTCCCCACATTCCTTCCTCACAGAAAAATAAATAGCCCCGGAGAAAGAACGCAGGAGGAATGATAATGACGGCCCGGCTGGAGGAGTCCAGGCAGCAGGATAAACAGTGAAGGGAGCCCGAGACCCGAGACCTGGGGCACCGCCACCGTGGACCCGCTGCCTGTCCCCTGGAGGCTGCCGGTCCCTTGGAGGCTGCGTGACCCTGGAGGCTGCCGGGGCCATGCCAACTCTCTCGGGCCTGAGGCTTGCTCACATCTGCCCCAGAAGGCTCTGGGAATCCCTTGGTCAGGGCAGGTGACTACGGAAGGCAAACTTGTCAGGGCGGGACACGCTTGACTTTTATCACTCAAGCTGCTGGTTACTGGGAATCTTAAGTTCCAGGCATTCGGTTTAAGTATTATCATTATGTTATTATGTTGTTTCGTTTTCTCTTCGCAAGCTGTGGCCTGGGGGTGCCCTTATACCCATTTGACAGATGAAAAAACAGGCTCAGAACGGTTTTTGGGCTTTGCCAAGGTTATCCGGCCAGTTAGTGGTATCGGTCTCCACTCCTGCCTCTCACTCCCACATCCGTTCAGCCCGCCTGCCCGTCCCAGAAAGCCCTCCTCGACCATGTCCAGCCCGAGGCGCGGCCTGTTCTCCCATGCCCTGTTCAGCCAGGCGTCCTGTTCCACTTGCGGGCTACCTTCAGTAAATCACCTCACCTCTCTGGGTTTCTACTTCCTCATCAGTGAAACAGGGTTGATAATATCTGCTCTTCAGAGTCACTGCTGCGTAAATGAGATGCAGAAACGGTTCCTACAGTATGAAGTTCTGTGCTCACCTGAGGGGGACTTAACTCAACCGTTTGCACAAACCCACCTCTGCATATCTCTGCGGGGCCCAGGCTCTGTCTGTCTGTCTCTCTTCCTCCCTTCTCCGGCCCTCTCTGGGTCTGGTCTCGCTCTTCTGTTCACAGTCAGGCACAGCCTAACTGCCCCTCGCTCTCAGACCCCCACCTCCCCCAGCATCCTCTCTGCAAGGGCACCCCAGCATCCATCTCTAGCCCACGTGCTGGTTTGAATTCGGGTTTGAATCCCAAGGCTGCCCCTTGTTAGATGTGAGTGCCCAGGCCCCTTGGCAGTGGCCCCCGGTCCAAGAGTCCTAGGAGGGAAGGCACAGTCATGGCTGGCTGCCACCTCCCAGTTCACCGCCCTACAGCCAGGAAGGCACCGTGGCCCGGGGCGTGCTGGAGGCTGCTGGCCCTGCCATGCGCCCATGCCATTCCCCAGTGGCCAGGCCTGTCTGGCTCGCCTCCAGCAGGAGGAGTCCGCTGTCAGAGGACAGGCTGGACCACCCAGCCCTTGCCCGCCCCTTGTCCGCCAAACTGCAAAAGAACAGAATGCTAGAGGCCAAGAGATTTGGCCCCAGGATCTGTCCTGTCACAGTTTGGGTGAGACACTGGACTAGTTCCTGACTCTCTTTGGGCTTCAGTTTGTCCATGTGTTCAAAGAAGGGATTGGACTGGAACAGTGATTCCTAGAGTATGGTGCCCCCACACTTCTAGTGGAAGCCAAAGGCTCTAAGAGAGACTGTGACCTGAAATCATGCTAGGTATGTAGGTTTCACGTGTGTAGTGGCAGAAGGGTATAATGAACATGTTGAACCTGTGAAGGGCGTATTCCTGCTTGGGGAAAAGTAGGTATTTCAGTAATGAAAGACACTTTAAAGGAAATGAGGAAGTAGAGGTGGTGCATGGACTCATTCATCCACCCCAGATTTACTGCATCCCAGCTAAGGGCCCGGCACTGTTCACAGCCATGAAGAGTGACAGACAAAGGTCCCCACTTGCATTCTGGTAGGGGAGCAAGATGATAACTATATGAGTAACGACCCCAGGAGGTCAGAAGATAAATGTTACAGAAAGAGATAAAGCAGGGACGAGACATACACTGACTGCATGGGGGATAAGGAGGGTCTGCAAAGGTAAACACGGTAATCGAAGATCCTGGGAAGTCACACCTGAGTGAAGAAGGTTTGCGCATGTCCGGGAAAAGAGAGACTACGCAGAGGGAACAGCTGGTGTTAAGGTCCTGAGGCAGGCTCACACCTGGCAGGTCTGAAGATGGGGCCCGTAGGTGGAGGTGGGGCACGGATGAAGAAAGCAAGTTCTCTAAGGGCCCATCAGGATCTAAGGGATCCCCCTGCGTCGGAGCCATTTGTGCGCATGCACACACACACACACGCATGCATGCACACACACACGCATTCTCAGGAGCTACTCAGTGCTGGCGAGAGCCTAGCCTGCAGCAGCTCCTCTGCTTCTGTGCACACACCAACACACACAGGTGCTGCTCGCTTCACACCTGCAGTACACAGAGGCCTGCCCGCACCCCCACAGAGGGGGCAGAACCTACACGCGAGTGTGTATGCACTGAGCACCCGCACGTATGCCAGTGAGACACACGGGTCCCCAGGTGGCCAACTGGTCCAGACGCACCCGCCGCAGGGGGAGGGGCCATGCCTTTCTCTCCCACCAGCCCGCCCCGTCTGCAGGGAACTGAGCTGCCGCACAGCCCCTGCCTGGAGGGCACATGCTACTGTAGAAGGTTAAGTGCACTGCAGGGCGTGACTTCATATTCGCCTCTCCAGCCTCTCTGCCCTTCTGTCCTGGTTTCCACTTTCCAGCAATATGTAAAAATCTACCCCCTGATACTCAAATGTGCCAGCGGGTTTTGTCCTTGTGGAGAATGTCCCCTTTTCTACCCATGCTGCAATTAAACGGAACAGCCATGTAAAAGGCCTCGCGCGGCACTGTAAATGTTACCAGCTGCCACCAGCATCACAGTCCTCGTCACAGTCCTCGTCCCTGGCTTCGTCCCTTCAGGTTGCTGGCGGGGGTGGGGGGGGGGCGGCGGCGTGGCAGGGAGAGGGATGTGTGGAGCCCCTGATGAGTAGGCCATCCCCTCTCTGGCCCAGAGCAGAAACCTGCAGGTGCTCAAGGATCCCTCGGGAAGTATGTTCCAAAGACACATTCCTGGGCTCCACCCCAGCCCTGGACACAGACTGTCCTCCTTAACGGTCCCCCTGACGGGTTCTGGAGCACTGCCAAGCCGGGGACCCACTGGGCTTTAGAGCACGTGCTTTTATTAATGTGTTTAGAAGTGAATTAATGTACGGGAAAATGCTGGAACATACTTTGGTACATAGTAATGCCCCATAATGTTAACAAAAAATACACTTAAGAAAACACATTTATTTACATAATATGCCATCCCTCGGCTATACACACTTTTCTACTTTTACCAGCCCCTTCGCATCCATCAGAGACAAGCCGAGCAGGGATTGCTACACTATTTTCCAGTCTAAAAGACTGAGGCAGAGAGAGACCAAGGGCCTGGCCAGGATCTCCCAGAATGCAGCCCGAGACCTCGGCTCAGTGTCATGAGGGTGTCACCCCGGGGCCTTTTCCCCTCATCCGCAGTGCCTCTGACTTCTGGCCCACAGTGTACCTGTCCTTCCCCTAGAGGCTTACAAAACCTCTGGACACGCATGACTTCTCCAGTAACTCCAGGTTCGCCGAGAACAGGACAACCGCAAACAGGTCAGTTCCTTCTAGCCATAATGTCCCTCCCACTGGGCAGGGCAGGGACTCACCAAATTGCCAGCCTTACATGCTACCATTTGATCCGAAGTGGTTCTTCTGTTCCCAGCAACCTGAGTTCAAACGCCAGCCGAGGAGATCACTACCTTGAGCGCATCTTAGAATGCTACGCCCAGGGACGCCTGGGTGGCTCAGTGGGTTAAAGCCTCTGCCTTCCGCTCAGGTCATGATCTCAGGGTCCTGGGATCAAGCCCTACTTTGGGCTGCCTGCTCAGCAGGGAGCCTGCTTCCTCCTCTCTGCCTGCCTCTCTGCCTACTTGTAATCTCTCTCTCTGTGTTAAATAAACAAATAGAACCTTGAAAAAGAAAAGAAAAGAAAAGAAATGCTACGCCCAGCCTTCCCCTTTGTAAAGGGCTCTCCTAATCCCTACCCTGCAGGGTGGCCTCGAGGACTAGATCTCAGGTGTGCAAAGCACCCAGCATCAGGCCTGGCACAGGTGCTCCTGCGAGGACACAGCACCATGAACTCACAGGCTCAAGCAGGAGCTTCTGGAAGGCAGGGATTCTGTCCCATTGACCTGTGTACCCACAGCGACCGCGTATAATGCATGCTCAGTAAACATGTGCTGAATGAATGCAGAAATGAAATGCTATCTCCACAGCAACTCTGCCCTAGTCCTCGCTTATCATTCTAGTTCATGAACCATTTCCCAGCTTGGGGGCTGGAGGCTCTGAGCAGGAATGGTCAGGGCCAGAAGGGGTGGGTGATGGGTCATGGGAAGGGACAATGATGGCCATCCGGGGAGGGTGGTGTTCTTGGAGCTCTGAATGTAATCCTGTTGACTCAGAGGCATAAATAATGCACTAGCATGTTCTCTCCTCACTATCCTGTCATGCTAAGAATAGCACCGGCTACCCTTTCAGGAATTCCACAGGGAAGAGAACAGGACACCAAGATGGGGACAAGCAGGGAACGGGGCTTTGCCAGACTGTGGATGGTCAAGCGCCCTCCCGCTTGACCAAGCCCATCTTTCCAAACCCGTGAGACGAAGGACCCTGGAAGTCAGAGCTGACAAGGCTCTTCGAGGCACCTGGTCAGGGGCTCTCCTGGGACAAGGAAGAAGCCTGAGAAGATGGGACACCGCCCCCAGCCTCTTCCTGTTATCTTTTGCTCCTCCCTTCCGATGCCCGTCCTGATACGCCCAGGCCTCAAGCACCCCTCTACACTCCTCCCCCTCCCTGTTCGTGTGATGAATAAATATAGAGTGGGTGGTTCCCCTCTTATGTGTTTCATATGTAAAACTTCAGACAGAGAGAGGAAGATTCTGTAGCTTTCAATTTGAAAAAAAAATGTTTAAAAGCGACTGACCTAGAACAGGGCCTCTCAAACTCCAATGTACCCCTAATGTAATTGCTCAGGGATGTTGTTAAAACGTAGATTCGGACTCAGGAGGTGGAGGGTGAGGCCTGAGAGTCTGTCTTTCTAAGAAGCTTCCAGGTGATGCTGATAGCGCATCCATGGGCCATACACTGAGCACAGAAAACTAGAGTATTTCCCTGCAGTACAGATGGCTGAGGCCCAGAGAGGAGAAGGGATGTGCCCAAGAGCACACAGCAGACCTGGGCTCAGAACACAGGCCGGCCGACTCCTCCGAGGGTTTGGCCAGGAGGGGCTTTGGAATTGAATGGTGCTGCCTGGAGTGGGGCAGGGGACAGGCGGCAGTGACAGGCCACGGCCGGCCGTCCAGGGACAGGCCTTCATTTAGCCACAGGCCAAACCTCCTTGCGGCCACAGGCTCGCACAGGCATAAAAGGAAGGAAGAACTCTCCTGAACAGAAGCACTCAGCCCAGTGAGTAGCTAAGAACTTGCGCTCACCGGCCTGCATTTGAGGCCTGATGGACCGCCAGAACCTCCTGGAAGGCAGGGTGCGTCCAGTGGCCATGAGGCTGCAAACAAGACCCGGACATTGGCTAAGGAGGCTGGGGGAGTGTGGAAGGAGCCTGGGGCAGCTCTCTCAGGCGCAGACCCAAGGAGAAGAAGAGAAAAGGCAGGACCAGCCTCTCAGACCAGCCCTGGGAGCCACTCCTCCTCCGCAGGATGGGCCTCAAGCCCCTCCCCAGGCTCCAGGCCCTGCATGACCAGCCCTGCTGCACCCCCTGCAGGCCCCCCACTGTGCAGTGTGCCCCCCTTCTCCCCCCACTGCAGGCCCTTCTCCCCCCATGGAGTCTCACCGCCCTACCCTCCTGCCATGCTGACCCTCCTTCAAGTGCTCAGACAGGGCCCAAGCACCTCCTCACCCCAGGGCCTGGGCATCAGCTGCTACTTAGAAAGCCTAGAATGCTTTCTTCCTTACCCCCTGGATTGCCCCTTTCTGACTACACTTCTCACCCTTCAAGTCTGTTTCTTGGTCTCAGGGAGAGCAGCCTGCCCTCAGAGGTCGCATTCCTCGGCCTCTCCTCCAAACTCTCATTAGATCTGTAATTCCATCATATTTTTCTAAGCGTCAGTCTGCCCTGACTGACGACAATAAGCAGCCCTGAAGGGCAGGGACCTTGGCTGTCCTTCCTCTGCTCCGTCCCTGCATGGCCGGGGCTCCGTAAACCTTTGTCAACTGAATGGAGGAATAAATGGGTAAAAACACAGCTCACATCACTACTGCAAAGCCGCCCACCTCCGTGGTTTCTGGCCCCGCTCACTCTGAAGAAGTTGTACCGGACCAGGGTTTGCAAGATTCTCTGGCCCCAGTCCTCTGCTCTGCTAGTCTCCAGCTGAGTGGGCTTTGCAGGGCACCTCGCTCTCTAGCGAGGGTCTCTAGGTGGTCTGCTGGGCTGAAATGAGCGATGAAATCTGACAAAGACTCGGGAAGCTGTCAAGAGCTTTCATGCTAACATCACTGTGTGTGTGTTGGAGGCCCAGAGAGGGAAAGAGCCTCACTCAAGGACACACAGCCAGTGCGTGCTGACACCGGATCTCATGGGCTCAGCTTAAAGCCTACGGCTGAGCTTCGGGCCCACCCAGGCTCAGTGAGAGCGCCATCTGCCTGGAGGCTGGGCAGGGGTGGAGGAGGGAGAGCATTCAGCCTCAGGCCCCGTGCCAGGGTGGGGTGGGCGGAGCCCCCAGCGGGAGCCCTGAGTGGGCCCTGGCAGCTGGGCCTGGGGGAGCCAACTGGCACCCGCTGGGTGGTGGCATGCTTGCTCCCCATGCGCGTGACAGTCTATTTTTTAATCAACACCCTCCCCCCAACTCCATGTACCCTCCCAAAGGGCCCCGTATCAGGAATCATGTCCTGGCTGAGACCAGGGCCACCTTGGGGACCAGGGGGAGGGTCCCCAAGTCCCATCGCTTCCGGGAGCCCACAAGTACTAAGCATCCCCAAAGGCAGGGCAGGAGAACTAGCGAGGAAGAGCACCTCCCACCTGTGTGACCTTGGGCTGGTCCCTGGACCCTCTGACATCAGTTTTCCCCATTTGTACAGGGAGGGGAGGCACGCCAGACTCCACAGGAGTTCATTACAACTCAAGCTCTTGGGATCATGACACTAACGACACCCACTCGCCAGGCGCTGGCAGAACCTCTGTGCCCACAGCCCTACCAGGGTACACTTGATCCTCCCTGACCTACTCCCAGGGGAAGAGGAGGGTGGGGAGAAAAGAGGCTGAGCTGGCTCAAGGGCCAAAGCCAGAACCCCAGAACCCAGACCTCAGGTTCCTCTTTCCAGGACCTGAGGGACAAAGATGAGCATTCGAAAGGAATGCTGTGTGTTCTTAAGCAGGTGGCCTGGCCTCTCTGAGCCTCTGGCCCTCCATCTAGTAGACGAGATCTTGTAGAAGCTCACAGCCTCTGGAGCCAAACTGCCCGGGTTTGAATCTGGCCACCTACCAGCTGTGTGACCTTGGGAAGCTCACTTAACCTCTCTGTGCTTCAGTTTACCATCTGTAAAACGCTGATAATAAGAGCACTTACTTCATGGAGTTGATGACAAGTAAAGAACTTAGGATGCCCTTGGCACATAGTAAGTAACCATAAACATTAACTTTTTTTCAAGAACTTTAGTTTTTATCTATTGAACTCTCTTAGTCTCCAAGAGATTTTATTCCAGAAGATTAGATGTGTGAGTCTCAGGTCAGCCTCCTCTCCTATCTGTGGGGCTCATTCAGCGTGCCCCTTCCTAGCCTCTCCTGCTGGCCCCATGTTTTTGGTACCTGCTGAGCTGTTTCACTCCCATGATCCCCTCACATCCTTTCTACCCCCATTTCATCGCAGCTCAGAACCAAAGCCTGAGCCCCAGAGGAAACAAATGATTTGTCCAAGACCACCAGCAAGTTTGCTAGGACTGGAGGTTCAACTATTTGTTCCCGAAGTGTGGTCCAGGCCCTTTTCCACTGCGCTGTACCCATCCTCCTGCTATCAAAACCTGTTCCTGGCTAAACATCAAAAATCAACTTATACTGATGTGAGTCTTGAGCTAGGATCCATCTCCCCAAAGGCTTGCTATTTTAACAGAGATCAAAACATGACAATACTTTCTAAGAAGTGATAGTTATCTTTTTTAGCATTTATCATCATTTAATTGCAAGACAAGTGTAAAGATAGGGTTTATTATTATTTCTATTTGTAGATGAGGAAATGCAAGCCCAGAGGGCTTATATAATATGCTTCAGATCTCCCCGCGAGCCCGGAGGAGAACTCAGGGGTCCGGCCACAGAATCTGCATGTTAGCCACGCAGGAAGCTGGTCACACCGGAGTAGACTGAATTTTGCTTCATCTGCAGTGGCCCTGGGAAGCTGGGCAGGGGAGGAGAGGGTTGCCATAGTTCTATACTATACTGCCTCACCGAGTGGAAAAGATGAAGCTAGGATGGTGGAATTTCAGGCAGTGGCCAGTTGGTAAAGATTTCATTCTGGAGAGAGAGGGCTTTTGTAAGCTTCTGGAATTACAGGGCCTGGAGGCTGTCCCCACATTGATTCCTCCTCTGGCCACACTGGGTAGCGACTGAGCCCCAGGGTCTGGGGACAGTTCACAAAGGACTATGAGCTCACACATACACAGGCCTAACTCAGCAGAGCCCAGCCACTCCTCTGACCAGATCACAGGCCAGCAGCTCTTTGGGTCTGCAGCCTGAAGCCAGGAGAGATGAAGGCATTTTCATAATCTGCAGCCAATGGCCACCCCCACCTGTACCCCAACCCCAGCTCTTAGTTTAAACCATTTATTGTCCTTTCAAATGCCTTTCCTCCCAACCAAATCCCTCCCACTCTTCTGGATCCAGGTCCTGGACATGCCTCCTCCATGAAGCCAGCCATTACCACTCCTCCAAATACTATTCAGGTCTCCACTTCAGTGGAATGAGAGAGGCCTTCCCTAACCACCAACACAAAGTAGCCCCTTCAAATTGTCCTCCATCTCAGTAGCATGGCTTTTTATATACACATATCTTTTTATCTATCTGAAAATGTCTTGTTTATTTCTTTGCCATCCTTTTTCTTGTCTATTTCTCCAGTCAAAATGCAAGCTCTTTGAGGACAGAGACCCATCTGTCTTGTTCACCATTGTAACCCTGGTGCCTAAGGACCCACCTCATCCTACAGCTAGCCAGGGACACTGAGGTCCATAAAGAGCAAGGGATTCACCCAAGGTCACACAGCAAGCAAGCAGCAGAGGTCGGCTTAATACCCAGCTCCCTGCCCTGCAGCCCAGGGCACTTGGCCATCCCCACCCCCGCCCCCGTTGACCCTCTGCTGGCCTATCTAGTCCCTGCCTTCACACAACAGTGGGGACCAGAGCCTACATATCCTCAACAATGGAGGCACCCACCCCAAGCCGGGCAGCCCTGCCTGCTTCCCCCCTCGGTCCCGCCCTTCCTGGCATCAGCAGCTCTGATGAGCTCATGTCTGGAAGCCTGGGAGCTGCCCTGAAGGGAAAGGTGCCTCCCAGGCCAGGCCGCTAGACCTGCAGGTGTGTAGAGCCCATGGGCCAGCAGCGCCGGCAGGTGGAGGGAGTGTGCTGACCCCTGCCCAGTCCACCTTCTAGGCTCAGGCTCACATGTGGCAACCATGGAGATAGGGCACGACCAGGGGAAGAGGACACGTAGAGAAGGTTCCTCCCGTGCTTCTCCCAGCTCTCCAGATGTTCCTGGGCCACTTGCCCCCCCTCCCTAATCAAGGAGCTGCTCTCTCCTAAGGAAAGGGGCTCTGCTGCCTTCTACGAACAGAACTACCCTGGGCGGATCTCCTCTCCTCCCCAGCCTCAGTCTCCCCAGCTCTAGAATGGGGAGATTAGATAAAATGCTGGCCGAAGAGGCTGGGGATCAGCTAGGAAGCGGGCACCTGAATGCCACCGGGTTTTGTCCTTTTTTTCACCTTAGGGGAAGGGCAACAGCCAACAAGAGAGGGATAGGGTTAAAGGTCTTATTTTAAACATAAATGCTGATTCCAACCGCAGCTTAGTTTAGGTGCTAGTTTGGGAGATGGGGGGAGCTAGCCCACAGCCTGCAAAGTGGGGGCCACCCTGAAAAAAAGTGGGAGCCGGGGCAGCATGGCAGCAAAAAACTTGCCTTTTAGAAGTTCTCCGAATATCAAACTACAGTGATTCTTGTCCATTCCCCTTGTAAAGATGGGGAAACTGAGGACCAGAGAGGAGGAGGAGCCAAACCAAGATCTCACACAGAGACAGAGGCAGGGGACCGCACTCCAAACGGCATTTTCAGCTCCCTCGAGGAGCCCCATCGCACTGCCTGACTTCATACGGAGGTTGGCGTGTGGCTCTGCCCGCCAGCACAGGACGGGGGCAGGAGTGGGGGTGGTGACAGTCTGGTGGGCATCACGACTTCCAGTCCCTCCCAGCATACCCTAGTCCCTCTGATCAGCATCTGATCTCATCCTACCCTGGCAATATGACAGGGGTGGGACGCCCTCGGATTGCCCCTTCACCCACCCGGTCCCTGTTGTCTCCAAGGCAGTTGTCCCCTCAGGGGTCACTCTGCCCACCCTCTCACTGGGAGCCAGAGAGGACAGTGCTTGCCTCCAGATCACACAGCAAGTTGGTTTATTCCAGTGCCACCTGTCACTCAGGATAGGGTGGGGAGTAGGGTGTCTGGTTCTTCCCTGCTCACTCTTGCTCCTTGTAGACAACCCAGACAGGGAATACAGGGGGTCCCTGTCCCAATCCAGAGTAAGCCCATCACTTGGGATGGGGGTAGGGAGAAAGGGAGACCCCTTCCCCAGAGCCCTCGGAGAAGTCTTGCCAGGGGCTTGTTGGAGCCCCTGATTCCGCAGTGTAGGGCCTCCGGAGGAGCCCCACCCTCCCCTCACTTCACCTCCACGGCCCCTCACCTTGGAGTAGCGGTGCGGGAGTTGTGCGAATCTGCCATAGAGCCCTTAGGACAGTTCCTCCTCTGCCCCTAGGCGCTCAGGAAGGGCCTCGATTTCCCCAGGGGGCTCGGCCGGCCGGTGGTGCCCCCGGTCGGAAGGTCCCGCGCCCTGCAAGCCTCGCCCTCCCCGCCCGAGCCCGGCGCCGCCGCCCCGCCCGCGGGAAGGGGGACGCGAGGCCAGCACACACCGTTCTGCTACCCCACGGGCGCCCTTGTTGGTCCCCCCGGCGCGAGCCCAGCCCGCCTGCCCCGGAGCCGGCTAGGGGCCGCTGACCCCTCCGGCCGGTGCCCACCGTCAGCCCGGGCTGCCCCGGCCCGCGAGCTGCTTGCGGGTTGGGGCTCGAGGGCCGGAGCCCCCGCACAGCCCCGGGAAGTAGCGTCCCCGCGCCGGGGCGTCCTCCCGCTCCGGGGCTGCTCCAGGGATTCTAGATTTCTCCAGATTCCCCGCCCCCCCCCCCACGGAACAGATGGGGAAACTGAGGTCCACAGTGTAGCAGCGACTCGGCCAAGGTCACCCTGTGCGCGGAGACCGGAGCCCAGATGTGCCACCTCCACCTGGGCGGCGCGGGGAACAGCGCAGGTGGGAAGGGGCGAGGCTCTCCGGGCGCCGGC
>LNAC01000066.1:2968731-3072128 GCA_002007465.1 Ailurus styani | reverse complement strand
GGGGGGGAGGGGTCCATCCAACCCTGGCATTGCAGGATGCCATGATTCTAAGCCCTTGGAGTCCCGCCCCCCACCCCGCCACCGCCACGGCCACCCACACCATCACAGAGCCAGATGGCAGCAGGCAGGAGTGGGCGTGGGGGGCAGGGCTCCCTCTGACGCCCCACAGGAGCCTCGCCTCGCTCTATCTCTGCTTCTGTTTTGCTGTATTTGACAGTGGCCACGGTTTCCAGGAAAGAAGAGAGAGGCGGAAGAGTTAACTTTCCGCCACCCACACAAATATTTTTGGCCGCCTTTGTCTTCGGGCTGCCAAGCCAGGAGGGAGGGGTTGGCAGGAGCACTCCAATGCAAGTCTCCCTCCCCAAACCAGCTGGGGGGCCTGGGCAGGCAGGCCCCTTGCAGCCTGAGCGCTGGAACACCCACTGAGCTCGGAAGCCCAGGGCAGGAGCAGGGTGGTCAGGACCCACAACAGGAATGGCAGCTGCCACTTACTGAGCGTCCGCGAATGCGTAGCCAAGCCCTTCACCAAACACTCCTGGTGGCAGGTGTGTGGGTGCTGTCTACTACAGATGAGGAAACTGAGGCAAGCAGAGATAAACTCCAAATCCAGAGGCACCCTAGGGCTGGGTGGTAGAGCAGGACGTGAGTCCAGCTGCTGGGCTCTGTGCTCTTACCCCCTGCTCTCAGTGGCTGCAGCCTAACTCCAGGAACCCCCGCAGGGGGCCGGCCTGTGTGGGCTCATCTCCAAGGTGGGCAGGAGAGAGCCTGCTCCAATCTCAGCAGAAACAGGACAGGGGTCCTCTAATTCTGGCTCCCCTAGACCCATGTCCCTCACCGGCCACAGGCTCCAAGGGCACAGAGCCTTGGCAGGCAGGGCTGACACGGAAGGCACAAACCTGTTGTCCTCTTCTCAGGGAGGGCAACCGTGAGCCCAGAGGCACGGAGGACTCCCAGGTTGTCCGGCAAGTCAGATGCAAGGCCGGCACTAGGACCCAGGCGCCCAGGCACCTGCCTCCAGCTAAGCCCTGCTCCACCCTGAGGGGTGGGCTTTCCCTTCTCCCTCCCCTGATCTCAGGGAGCCCAAACAGGATACCCAGCTGAGCTGTCAGATGCTCTACAATCCCTGTCCATGCAGTCTCAGGGCCTGACCAGGTCTCCCAAGGGTGGGCCCAGGGAACATGGCCTTGAAAGTCTCGTGTTCCTTCTGCTGTTTGCTATGTGTTGGGGGAAGGCCACTGGCTTTGGAATCAGATCTGGGTTAAAATTCTGACTCTACCATTCAGTGACTGCCTGACCCTGGGCAAGTCTCTCCATATTTCTGAGCTTCAGCTTCCCTGGCTGCAAAATGGGTTAAAATAGGACCAACTTCAAAGGGTTGATGTAGGGACTCATTGAAAAACACAGGCTCATTCCTTCGCTCCACAGGGAATGAGGGGGCACTGTTGTATGCAGCTTAGCAGCTGGGCCCTGGGGATGAATGTTAGCTGGGCGAGTGTACGGCCCAGTCTGGCCTCCCCAGGTTCCCCATCCGCAGTGCTGGCCTGCTTCAGGGGAAGGTAGAGGGAGTGAGCGGTGGTGAGGATCGGGCTTAGGTAGGTGCATTGCAAGGGTAGGGGCATGGGGTCCCAGTTTTGACTCTCCCACTGACTTATGAGTCATGTCGGGGAAAATCACAGGATCTGATTCTACAGTGGGAAGATGGAAGTAGACAGAGAGGGGAGAAGCAGTCCAGAAAGACTAGACCCTCCTTCCTCTGAAGGTCCTTTTGCCCCAGAAGTCTTTGTACCTGGCCTCCCCTCCTGCAGTCTTCCTGTCTCCACCCTCTATGGGGTCTACTCCATGCTTCTAAAGTTCAGCCTTGAATGTGTCGCTCATTTGCTCAAGGACACTCCATGGCTCCCCATTGCTCACAGGATTAAAAAAAATGTTACTAACAAAGGGAATTGTAGATTCAAAGGCAGATCTCATGATTCTTGGCTGAGGGGAAGGAAGGAGGGCTTCCTGGGGGTGATGACACTTCAGTTGGATTTGAATGACTTTGACAGGAAGTGCTTAGCATTCTGATGGATGCAAGGTACTCTGTCTCAAGGCCCAGTGAAGGCAAGAAGGCAGGACCATTTAGGGATGGATCTGGAGAAACAGGATGGCCTGGATAGGCTGAGGCTTAGTCATGAGTGGCATGGCAGAGGGAGGTAAGGCTGGAAGGCAAAATTGTGACAGACTTTAGTTGCCTGGACTCTCTTCTCCTGGCTCGAGAGGTGATGCAAAGGGCAGCCCAATAGGACCAGAGGAGCCACTGCAAGACCCAGTTCTTGGGGGTGGGGCTGGGAGGAGAAGGTGGGAGCCTGAGAAGAGGGCTGGCGTGCAGGGATTCCTGCCAGAGGAACATTTTGGAGCAATTTCCTCAACGCCTGGCTCAGTGCCAGGCACATAATAACAATAACAATGATAATAGCTGATGTTTATGAAGTGTTTACTTTATCAGGTGCTGTTCCAGACACTTAGTGTGCAGTAACCCATCCAATCCTCATCACAACCCTATAAGGAAGGTGCTATTATTATCCCATTTTACAGATAGGGAAGTCGGGCTTGCGTGACTCGTCAAGCTCGCACAGCTAGTAAGTGGCTGAGTCAGGATTCATATCCTGATGGTCTAGCTCCACATAGCACTCTTATCCATAAAGCAGTACTGCCTCAATAGTGTGACTAGTTACAGAATGAATGAATGAACGAATGAATGAATGAGAAGGAAGGATGGGAGGAGGGAAAGTTGGAAGGGAGAGAGGGAGGAGATTATTTCCAACACCTGGTACAACTTTCCCTACTCCCATCTTTCCTTCTCATTCATTCATTCGTTCCCCACGTGGGAACTCCATTTTTGCCCCTAGGCTATGTATACAGTTAATGCTTCAGTTACCCTGCCCTCATTACTCCACTTGATAAATATTTATTGAGTGACTACTATGCACATGGGGAAAGGAGTCGGTCAGAACTGGTCCAGATGGCTTAGGGTACCTCTGCCCACCTCACCCCTGCCTGATGGCCCCTCAGCATCAAGAGTGGGTGGGGGCATAGTGTCTGGCCTGTCTGGAGCTGAGTTCCTCCTGTCACTGGAAAGAGAGCTTCTATTGTCCTCAAGAATCGGGGCTGAGAGTGTGTATGTTCCTGCCTTCGTACTTCTCTCCCAACCAGGCGATGGGGGCCAGGGTGCAGGGTTTCTTCCTTACGGTTCCAAAGGGGAAATCCCAAGCCCCTCCAAGCTCTGGAACAGGTGAGCATGAGGAAGCCCAGCATTCATGATTATCTTGTCGTATGTTCTCGGAAGAGTCACTTCCTTACTGTGGGCCTCAGTTTCCCCAGCTGGAAAAGGCCTTGGGCCGAATGGTTGGTGGGGGTAGAAGCCACCAAGATTGAAACTATCCCCGAATCCTCCCTGGACTTGCCCTGTCCCAGCATTTCCCGGTGAGTGAAGTCAGTTCTAGAAGGATACGCAAGCGTGACCACACATCACTGACCCCTCCCTCCAGTGCTGCAGGACAGACGGCCAATCCTGCCTTCCTTCCTTCCTGCCTCAGCCTCCAGCCATCACTGCCCTGGTCGCCCAGCCGGCTCTGACCTCTCCTCCTTCCTCCCTGCTTCTCTCCTCTCCTCCATTCCTGTCCACCTCCTGGGGCGGAGCAGCCAGTGGCAGGGGGGTGCCATGTGAAGCTGGGGAGGGCTCTGGAGGCGTCAGGAAAGCATCCCTTGGTGAGAAGGGAGGGGCTGGGAAGAGCCCCCCAAGCTGCGCACGCTTGGTGGTCTCAGGAGAGATGAGTGTCAGCTGGACTTCAGTTCATCCTTACCATAGCTGGTAACCGGACCAGTCACATCATCTCACCAGATTTCAGTTGCCTTCTTGGTAGAATGGCAACTCCATCATTCATTTGTTCCTTCATTCATTCGACACGTACTCGCTGAAAGCCAGCTATGTGGCACTGGCTATTTTAAGCACTGGTGGTACACAGTGAACAGAAAAGAGAAAAGCTCTGCCCACGTGAAGCTCACATGTTAGTTGGGGTGGATGGATAATAAATAAATAAGAAAGCATGTCAGATGGTGATAAGTACAATGGAAAAATAATTAAGCAGGAAAGGGAAGCAGGGACTGCTGTGTATTAGGAGGCCAGAGACAACAGTGATATTAATATGAAAAACCTTGACAGATGCCATTCTGTGTTTTTATGGCATATGTATTTCAAGTTTACAATTATGTTAAATTCTCATATGCAATTATAAATACATAAAATCAACAATAGGTGGCAAAATTGGGAACATAAGCCTCGCAAACCTCTGGGAGATTTGTTTCTTATGCTAGTATTCTGATTATGCAATTGTTCATTTTATCTTCCACTATGAACAAATCTACCTTTTAGGATTGAGTATTTTTATAATCCTGGATACAAAAATATGATTTTGCATACTAGCATTATCTCTTTGAAAACATTCTTTTCCAAGTTCATTAAATTGAGAGTGTCTCCTCCATGTAAAACATGAACTTGAGAATAACAATGTTGATGTCACAGCCTTGTGAAGATTAAATCAGGTAACGTGTATAAGTACTTGACAAGATGCTGCTCTTGAAATCATTTATTATTTCTGTTCAGGGGTGACTGGGGATATAATCAGAACAAAAGCTACCATTTATTGCATATTGACTATGTACTAGGCACTGAATTCATACATTATATCAATTATGATCTTATTTATTCCCCCCAATAACTTCATGAAGCAGGTACCTACTACTATCCCCATTTAACAGATGGGGGGAATGGAGGCCAGGAGGATGAATCTGCCCATGGTCCCAGAGCAGGAAAACAACTAGCCAGGACTTGAGGCTGCCTGGGACCTGAGCTGGCCACTGGGGAGCTCCCTGTGGGTCAGCGCAAAGAACCCTTCATTCTGGCCTTGGCTATGCCATGCCCTCTGTGACCTGGGCCACCTTCCTCCACTCCCCGGCCTCGGTGACCACCCCCCCACCCCCAACCGCACAGTTGCGGGGCTGAGCTTGGGCGCTCCAAGTGGCTCTCCTGCTGCCGGTGGCCATGAGTCCCAGCACCCAGGATGCTAGAGGACTCGAGCCCATTCCAAATGGACTCGCCAAATCCAGCCTGCTCACAAAATCGGCCAAGTTCCATGCACGTCACATCTATTTCTGCCCTGCTGGGTTTATAAATACGTGGGCCAGGGAACCAGCTTTGGCAGAACTGGAGAGGCTGAAGTCATGGCTATAAATACAGGGCCAAGGCTGTCTGGGGTCAGGTGGGAGAAGCTGCAGGGTCAAGGCTGGCCTGGAAAACCACACCCCAGGGGTCCTGCATGCAGTCCAGTCTCCTGGAAACTCAAGAGAATGGAGGCCCCAAGGCCAGGGACTTGCCCAAGGACACTTGGGCAGTGAGGGTCTGAGGTCGGGTTGGAGCACAAGGCTCCTGGCTCTTAGTAGAGCGCCACCTACTGTCCTTGCTTATAAATACCCCTCACCCTGCGCTGCCGCCCACGTGATATTATGCTGTAAGTTCATAAAATAAGCTTCTGCTAATAACATACAGCTTTTTATCTGTGGGATATATTGGGGTTCTCAAAAATTTCAGTTGAGAAAGAGTTCTATGACTAAAAACTCGGGAAATGACTAACCATAGCTACCTCCCCCTCAATAGAACTCTTCCCCACGCAGCGTGGCCCAGCCCGGCGCTGAAGCGGCCATACCGACCCAACAGCCGGCCCTGTGAATTTCCTCCCAAGTCTGCACGTGGCAACAAGACTCTGAGAGCTCGAAATTGGCCATGGTGGGAGTTGTTACACCATAGAAATGGGCAGATGCTACAAAGGAGGCTTGGCTTTTTTTTCTCCCAGGAGAGCCACTTGCTAACATTTATCAGCCCACCACTGTTCACGACCATGGCTAGTGAATCCCCACTCTGCCTGTTTCCTGGCTGGCTGACCCCGGGCCAGTTCTCTATCTGAACTCTATGAGCCTCCATTTTTTCCATCTGTAGAGTGGGAACAATAACCACACAGCTACTATAAGGCGAGATGAGCTTGCACCCCTAAGGGTTGGTTGGCACAGTGGTTTCCAAACCTGTCTGCATGTTCGAATCCCCAGAGGACGTTTTACAGACACCAAAGCCCCGGCCATCCCCCGGGCCAATTCAATTGCAGCCTAGGGAGGTAGGACCCGGCACCAGTGTATTTGGAAATTTCCCAGGTGATTCCAACATGTGGACAGGGTTGGGAACAGTTGGCTCACATTGCCTACCCTCTTGGCAAGCACTCAGCAGCTGTCCAGGAACTAGGAAAGAGAAGGGGGCAGTGGCGGAAAGTTTTGCTTGTTTGTTCGTTTGTTCTATTTAAAGACCCAGTCTGCCTAAAGTGTGCAGTAGATGCTGCCTCGAGGGACCACGGAAGGCGGGTGTTTGCCCTTTCCCTTCCAGATGTGCTCTTGGACACCCCTCATGCTCCAGAGCAGATGGGCACAAGCCTATACACCCCAAGGAGGCCTCACTTCATTTGGTGTTCAGCTGGCCAGCTGGGAGATGAACAGGCTTCAGGCAGACGTCTCCCTCCCCTCCTAGAGAGAATCAGCCCGGCTCTACTCAACCCATAGGCCAAGGATCCATGAAGCCTGGCCTAGCCTGGGAGACAGCGAGCTGAGGGTTTGGAAGACTCAGATTAACAATAGAGATATCAGGGCTTATGCCAAGGGCTTGGGGCCTCAGCCCAGCTTTGCCCCGGATCACTGAAAGTGAAATCAGTAGTAAAATCAGTAGTAAAATGAAAATCAGTAGTAAAAATAAGCATAATAGTGGCCAATATGTATTGGATTCTTCCTGTGCACCAGGACATACCACATAAGCACCTTGACAGACAGTCTAGTACAGAGCTACACTCTCCAATCCCGTGGCCACTAGCCACCTGTGTTACCGAGCCCTTGAGATGTGGCAAGTTCACCTTGAGAGGAAGGATACCATCAGATTTCAAAGATTTTGTACCCAAAGAAGAATGTAAAATGTCTCATTGATAACTTTTTAAGGATTTATTACATGATAAAATGATGCTATCATGGACTTCAAGAAATGTATTATTAAAATAAATCCCCTGAGTTCTTTTTTCCCCCACCTGTTGCTTTTTACTTGTGTAGTGGGGCTGCTAGAAAATGTAAAATTACAGAGGTACTTGCATTATTTCAAGAAACAGTGTTGGATGGAGGTCAGGAGGACAAACTCTCTAGCGCCATGGTCCTAGGCTTTGAATCCTATCTTGTACTCTGCCACTTAGCAGCTGGGAGACCTTCGGCAAGTTATATAACTGTGCCTCGGTTTCCTTATCTGTCAAATTGGGATATATAATCGTAATTACCTCTTGTGACTTTGGTGTGGATTTAGTATCCTGGCATGGACAAAGAATCCATTAAAATCAGCAATCAGGGGACCATCTGGCACTTGGCTAAGTGATTTCCTTGGATTGTGTCATGCCTCATTAGGTGCCGAGCTCCCTGTCACTGGCGGTGACCAAGCAGAGGCTGGGAAACTCCTTGGCCAACTGCTCTAGAAGAGGTCAGAAAATTGAATGTGATTGGGGGAGGCACTGGATGAAATGGTCTTTGAAGATGGCTCCCGGCTCTGACGCTGCTTTGCTCCACCATATCCTTCCCTTTCCCAAATGTTCGTTGCACCCAACCGAATATAATAAACACATACAGGTACCCCTAGGGGCCAGCGTCCTGCAGGACACTGTAGGGGAAAACGAAGGTAAAGCAGACGTGTTTCCTGCCTAGAAGCAGTCCAGCGTGGGCAGACAGCCTGAGGCAGCAGCTTGGATAGTTACAATATAAGGTGGGAGGGGACAAGGTCCGTGAGCAACAACCTAACCACCCCAAGCCTCAATTTCCCCATCTGTAAAATGGGGCCAATAACAGAACCACCTTCTAGGATTTGTTGTGAGAGAAGCACTTGGCACCGTGCCGGACACACGGATGAGCTCAGGAAGCATTGGTCATCATTCCAGTTCCACAGGCTATCAGTTTGCTCACCGTTCATTCATTCATTCATTCACTCATTCACTCATTCATTCATTCAGCAAGCAATTTTGGAGCACGTGCTGGAAGCCAGGGCTGCTCTGCAACGGGGCGTACGGCCAGGCCAAGTCACTCCCCTGGACTTGGAAATGTTGAGGGCACAGGGCCTGGTAGGACAGGGAAGATGGATGATACACTAGGAGATGAATAAATAAGCCAGGTAATTGCAGGTTGTGAGGAGCGCTCTGAAAACGATAGAGGGAAGAGCGCGCCCTCTGCTCTAATGTGGCAGCCATCGTGCCCAGGACCACAGGCCTGGCACCCAGTAGGTGCTCACGCAATGCCTGCTGCGCAGATCTCTAATGAGAGACACTGGGGGGTGTGGGAAGGGGTGGATTGGTTCTGCCTGGAAACTTTCTGTGACGCGGGGGGAATCAGACTGTCAGTCCATCAGGGAGGCAGGCACCCAGGCCTGGAGAGCCGGGTTCAAGCCAGAGTTATGATCTGCCATCTCCTAGGAGCCACTGACTCCAGGCAAGCCCTTTCTCCTCTCTTGCCTCAGTTTATCCCTCCCCAAAGCGAGGAGGTTGGACAAGATGCTTGCCAAGAGTTCCTTCAATTCTGGTAAGTCTGCAGATCTACCTCATCCAAGATTCTGTGCCTTGGTCCTGGAGGGCGGTGGGTGGGGGAGCGCTGCAGTCTGTGTAGCATGGACACACCTGGCTGGTGGAACATACCCAACACGCCCCCCTGCCTAGCACCCCTCAGTTTCATCACCCCCTGTTGGGAGGAGCCAAAGTCAGGAGACACTGGTGCACAGTGGCCAAATATTGGGACTGAAGGGAGCTAAAGCCCCCATCCGACTCTTGATTTCCCTTTCCTTCAGGGCCCCCAGCCTCGGCTTATTTACCTCCAGGGTCGGGGGCCTCACTTTCCCCAGGGGAAGTGCATTCATTCATTCCACCTCGAGTGCCCCTTTTCTAAAGAGGTGAAATCTCTCTTCTGGTAGCCCCCTCAACCCCACCCCACTGATCATAATCCCATCATCTGAGCATGATGGAACAACTTCAGCCCTCTTTGCTGTTCCTTCCCCCAAGCTAAACCTCAGTCGGGTCAACATTCCACCCAGGAAAGAATTTTCTGACCCGTTCCCATCCTATTCACCCTCCTCTACTGTCACCCCGACCCATCAGATTCTCAGAAGTGAACTGACCCCAATATTCCAGGAAAATCAAACCAGTACAGACAAAGGCAAGACTGTCACCGCCTTCACTTCGGGCCTTCCATCATTACCAATGCAAGCACCCATTAGCCTTTTTTCCCTTTCTTTCCAGAGCCTTATCTCTGCTGGGTCCTATCGTCCCCATGCATCACAAAGACCTCACTCTGTAACTGCTACTTTCGTGCCACATCTCCCATACCCTAGCCCTGCGCCGTTGGCATTTTGAGCCCAGGGGAGGATTCTGATCTGTATTTTAGTAAGTCTGGCCCTCTATGGAAAGGATTCTCTGTGAGTGCTGGAGTCAAGATAAAAGAAAATAATAATCACCACCGAAAACCCACACCCCGCCGGCCGCCAGCACATACACACACATACAAGATAAAATAAAATAATGGAAGGGAAACATGTTTTGTCAACAGTTATCCAAAGCTATCATTAAGGAAACTCAGAACACGCTTATGGAGGCAATGGCTGGCTGGCTGAACAAGCGGGAGGCGTGGGGCACCAGACACACAGGTCTAGGGCATAGAGCTACTGGTTCAGGGGTTGGGGCAGGTGGGGGAAAGGGAGCTGTGGCAGAAGATGCCCAAGGAAGAGGCCAGAGAAGCTGAGTCTGACTTCTGCAGATGCGGTATAGTCTGTCCCTCCCTGACCCCCTGCCTCTCCTCTCCCCTGAAGCCTCGGCTCAGCACACATAAAGTCATCCAGCCCCATTCCTTCTACTCTCTGTGACCAAAGGTGGGGCACTTCCCTTCCCTGGGCCTGAGAAAAGGGGCAACCTCAGCTTGCTGCTTCACTTGGCATGGGCAGTGGGGGCCAAAGTGCTGCATTCTGTGCTTGGCCCAGAGTGGTAGCCTAGCGCCCCCCAGAGACAGCGGGGGCAGCGCTCAGCCAATGGGCACCATGCTGTGGGGGCCTGCTTTGCAGGGGGTGGGGGTCACCGGAAAAACTGTGTGACTTTGGCTGAGTTACTTTGCCTCTCTGATCTGTTTTCCCATAGGCAAACCAGGACTAATTACAGTGCCCACCTCACTGGGCTGCTATGAGGATTGAAGCCAGTTCGTATAAGTAAAGGGCTTCGAGCTCAGTAAGTACAATAAGTACCAATAAGTACCAGTAAGTACACGGTACGTGTTACTGTGGCTGCAGTGAAGGGCTGAGCCAGGGGTTCCAGAAACCTCCATCTCAGCACCTGCCCCCATCTCAGAGCTGCCGCACCACGCGTGTGCATGTGGTGTATGCCTGTCTTGTGTGCGTGGGGGTATGCGTGCATGTCTCCCTGTGTGACTATATGCATGTGTGTGTCTCCGGGTATCTACCTGTGCATCAGTGTGTGTCCGCATGCCTGTGTGCAGCTGTGTGCGCATGTCTGTCTGTGCGTGTGAGTGTGTGCACGTGTGTGCACGTGTGTGTGGCGGCTGGGGAGTCCATGTGCAGTGCTGCTGGGAGTGGCCCAGGAGGCAGCTCTGCCAGACCAAACAACCCCAGTGCTCCAAGCTCCAGGCTTTTCTCTGACTCTGTTTGCTTTCTCTCTCTCCTTTCCGGTTCCCCTTTAACCGGTTCCTGCTTCCAGGGAGCAGAGCGGGAGGGAGGCCCTGGCAGGGTAGGTACTGGGCCTTCCCCTCCCCCTCCTCACAAGGTTTTCTAGCCCCTGCTTCACTGCTACAACCTCACGCAGGCCCCTTCCCTCTCTGAAGGGGTTCTCAGGCTTCCCACTCCCTCCTGGAAGAAGGCACCCCACGATCCTGCTGGCCATGCTATGGAAGGGCACTGCTAGGCCCGCCCACTGCCCGGGATGGGGCACAGCGTTCACCCAGGAGGGGTTTTGGTAGTGTCTGTGGCTAGATCCCAGGCCCGTCCCCAGGCAGAAGCCGTCCTTGGACCTCCCTGAGCTCATACTACCTACAAAGGCTGTGGCTCCACCCAGGGACCAGAGGGGCTGTTTGAGGGCATCCTGAGGAGCACGGGCCCCTGAGGCCAGCCAGGCCCCGGCCCCCGGCCTCCAGGTCCCCATACAGCCAGGCCAGTGGTCACTGAGTGGGTACTACCTGCTGGTTTGGCTCACCTAACCCCCACAGATGCCCAACGAGGCAGGTGCTGTCCCTGCCTCGATTTTACAGACGAGGAAGCTGAGACTCAGAGAGGTCAGGAGGCTGCTCGAAGTGACAGAGCCAGCGCAGACAGGGCTGGGCCTGGAGCCCGAGGCTCGGAAAGAGCAGGTGCTCTCCCCTCCTCCCCTGGGAATCACTCGTGGTCCCTTTCTTCCCTTCGTGAGGTGGTGGCGACACCTTCTTGTGTCAGCAGAGTCACTGACGGGCCTGATACAGGCTTCTGTATTGTCAGCTCAGGTTCACGACAACCCATTTTACAGATCAGGAAAGTGGGGAGCAGCGGCGCAGCCAGGTCCCTTGGCCGCAGCAGGAGCAGAGCACAGGCCCACCTGACCACATTCCTTCCTCCTCTTTTCTCCTAACCCCTCAGCAAATGCCCGCTTTTTCCTCTGCCCGAAGTCGGTATCATCACCAGTTGACCTGGCTGTGATCTGCTGGGAAGGAGCCTTGCTGCCACACACACTCTGCTTCTGGAAATCGCCGAGGTGAAGTCTAAGGAAGTGGAGCGCCCAGGGCCTCTCTGAGGCTCGGTTTAACTAAAATCCTCTGCCTCTATCGGGACACATTGCTCAGCACAGCAAGTGTTACATGCTTAAGTGGATGCTGGTCCTATGAACAGTTTTGTCTTCTAAATGGCAATGTTGGGGCGCCTGGGGGGCGCAGTGGGTTAAAACCTCTGCCTTCGGCTCAGGTTATGATCTCAGGGTCCTGGGATCTAGTCCCGCTTCGGGCTCTCTACTCAGCAGGGAGCCTGCTTCCCCCTCTCCCTCTGCCTGCCGCTCTGCTTGTGATCTCTCCCTCTCTGTCAAATAAATAAATAAAATCTTAAAGAAAAATAAATAAATGGCAATGTTACTTTAGGAAGGGTTGTTGTCGAAAGCCCGCTCCTCCCAACGAAGCAGAGCCACCTCCCGCTCCCTGGCCAGGCAGATCTCTCTATGACGTTGCCCGAAAGCTGCCCAGTGCATCATAAAGTAGGCTTCTGTTTGCCCTTGCCCTTGGGTGTAGCTGTTGGTAGTTCCACAGGACGCACGAGGCCACTGAAGGCCACCTGGAATGTGATAAGTTCTGCAAGCAGGGTCTGCGCCCCTGACCCTGGCCAGCGGCTTTTCCAGGATTTGAAACAGCTGGTCCAAGCCTCCAGGGAACCTGGTCCCAAGGACTGTGGACACCTCCATATGGATCACCCCTGCTTCAGGGAGCCCAACCCTAAAATTCGCAACCTTCTGGAGGAAAAAGGACCCCCTAGAAGTAGACGGAGGTTGCCTCATGTTCAGACAGAGCTAAGGAATGATCGTAGCCTCGACGGGAACAATGCCTCCCGAGGCTGGTATGGACACTGAGGTCCTGGGAGTGCAAGGAACGTTCCCTGGGCTCCTTCCTCTGCACCTGCCGTCTTCCCAAGAAGGGGTCCTGAATCCATCCCCACCCGAAGATGCTATCCACATCCTGGAGTCAATGTGTGGGGCCCTCTGTGTGCTGCAGGATGAGACAAGAAAGGACAGACTCAGAAGCTGTGCCTCCTGCAACCGGGTCGTGCTTGCCTAGAGTTACTGATGAGACAAATCACCAATGAAGATCCATGGGTAAACAATCATTGTCATGAGTAACAATAACAGCATCAGCAAGCCACTTAGTAAGGAGGGGATATGTGGGGCCACATCCTTAATGTCACTAGCTCTAAGCACCCCAGGCCTGAGAAGTGATTGAGGGGCTCTACCCAGGGGCTCCCCACGTCCCCTGCCTTCTCCCAGCTCCCCTCCCCCAGGGGCAGTCCTGGGTTGGCACATAGAACACAGCCAAGTAGCCAGGACGTCGAGGCTGAATGGCAGGAAGGCTGAAGCCAGGGCAGCCCTTCGCCTACCCGCCCAACCCTATGATTCAAAGCAAGGCTGAGGCCGGATAAAGCACTTGAAAATGTCAGTCAGGGAACAATCTCTTTCCCAAACTCCCTGCCTTTGACCTTGGGCACCCAGCCCCGACCTTGGGATGGGCTGATCTTTTTCCCAGGTCTGCCCATTCCATCCCCTGTCCCTTCACACACACACACACACACACACACACACACACACACACACAGTATGTGACAACTGGGGTTTTCACTCTAATCACAGAATTATAAAACTGCTAAATTGTGGGGGCCAAAGAACGGTTTATAAAGAGATCACACTGGGTCCTAGACAGCCCGAACCAACAACCTGGGCATTTAAAATGGGAGAAGCACCAAGAGAGCCTGTTGGCCAAATGAACAGGACCCCAGAGACCTTCTAGCAGTCCCCTGTCTTCATTCATTTGAGTAGTTCATACTTTCATCTAATGTATTTTTATGTATTTTTCCCTCATGTAGGTGAAAATAAAATAACACATAAGCCTGGTGAAAGAGAAAATGAATAGTCCACATGGCACTATCCACATTTTGCACTTGCGGAGATACTGTCTTGGTCCAAACCTGCCATTGTAGTGATGGGGAAACTGAGGCCCAGGGAAGGGAAGAGACCTGTCCACCCTCCACAGCAAGGTAGTGGCACAGCCACCACCAGAACCCAGAGCCCTGCCCCCAGCAAGTCTCACTCTTTAGGGAGAGAGGACCCAGGACTCAGGTCACCAGGACCCCCAGGTCCCCCGTTTGCCACAGCATCTGAGGGCGGCCTCTGGCCTCTTCCCCGAGGCCAGGTCCTTGTTCCCATTTTTTTCCTCTGACCCCTTCTGGAGCTGCCAGCCCCCACTACCGTCTCCCTGATGCTGTGGGAAAGCTGTCCCCTCTCTTGGATTGGCTTTCGTCACCTTCCTTGGCTACAGGGAGGATGCGACGCTGCTGGAAGTGAGCCCTCTGAAAAAGCTGACCACAGACGTGGGCGAAGAAGCCGGTGTCGGCCCCTTGCTCTCGGCCTCAGCCTTTCTCTCTGGCAAATAGGCAGAGGTTTGCGGGTGTGAGAAAGGCTGAACCGGCCAGGAGGAAAAGAAAGGAAGGAGGATGGAGGCCACAGGGATGTCCCCGCATAGGAGGACCAGCACCAACTCAGCTGGGGTGCCTCCTCACCCCAGGGGACCCCTCCCGGCGGCAGCCAGCGGGCTCCCAGGTGCCGGGAGATGGGTAGGAGTCTGTCCAGGACTCCGGCCACAGGAGGCCAAGAGGGAGGCCAGTCCGGCTCTGTGAACGGGGCCGCACCGACCCACAGACGTGCTCACACACACACACTCAGCCGTGCAACAGGCACACGTGCGGAACTCAGACATTCACACACGTTTCTTGACAAGCCCTCATTTGTACAGAGGCAAATGACCCCAACCCTTCCTGCCCCACCACCCACCCTGGGCACACGGCGGGGCCAGCCTGCCTCTTTCCTGCCGCCCCCCCGGCCCCAGTCCCCAGCCCCAGGCTTGGCGGCGTCTCTGTCCCGCTGCCTGGGAGACACATGTGGTTTCAGTTAGCAGCAGAGCGGGCATTTCCGTCCCAGACAGCCCGGCCCTGCCAGGGCCCCGGCCCCACAGGCGCCCACAAGAAGGGCCACCGCGGCCCCCGCTCCTCCACTGGCCATCCTGGGGACCCCAGAGGGCCCTCTCCCCTGGAAGACCCCTGCTCTCCTCTCGCACGTCTCCCCCTCACCTGGAGCCAGGATCCGCACCCACTCATGCAAGCACCAGCTATGCCCGGGCCTCCGGCCACGACTGCCCGCCTGCCTCCTCGCTCTCGCTCTGTCTCGGAGCAGGCTGAGCGGGATGGAAGGAGGGCAGGGTGTCAGGGGGGCGGGCGGGAGGGAGGGGAGGGGGCGTGTGGAAATGAAACTTTAATAACAGAGCCCCTTTTGTTTCCGAGCATATGGGATATTTCATACATACTGAAGACATTAGCCGTCTATATTTTTAAGGGCTCCGGCTAAAGGATGAATAAATACAGCCCATATTCCACTCGGCAAACACGCACATGCCGAGAGCCGACTTCTGGAGCATTTCAAAACCCAAAGAGAAAGCCCCCAGTGACACCGGACACTTAAAAATAAATATGTTTCCAAAACCTCAGGCTCCCCTTGTCCCTCTTACAGCCACCTGGAGGCCTTGGGGCTCCTCTTCTCCCCCCCCCCCCCCCNCCCTGCACCCCCCCTACCTTCCACTCCAGAGCAGGGAAACAAGCCCTGGAATCCAGCCTCCATCCCAGTTCCCTTTCCCAGGAACCCCCCCTCTTCCCCCAACTCCCGGCAAGATCCCAGAGTGTCAGAGTTCCAAAAAAGCTTAGAAATCTTTGCCTTATCATTTCTGAGAAAGGGCACCAAGGCCCAGAAAGGGGCAGGGACTTGCCTGAGGTCACACAGCAAATCAGGATCTTGAGCATAGGGGCAGTGCCTTCTTCTTTCGAGAGAAGGATCCCCCACTTCCCTACCTTGGGTTGGGGGTGGGGAGACCCCAGGGCCCCAGAAGGAGGGCCAAGGTATGGGCTGGGAGCGTGCCTGCCTGCCTTTCCCACTGGAGCGCCACTCTGGGCACCCCCCCCCCCAACTCTGGGCATGCATCCCGCANACTGGGCCGGCCCCAGGAAATCCCCTTCAGGTCGGCAGATCCCAACAGGCCTGAGGCCTCAGGTGAGGGAGACTCCCTCCCTGACAGCTCAGCTCTCAGTCCCTTGTGCCCTCCATCTGTTCTCCCCGAGGAGAAATGGAGGCCTAGAGAGGGCCGGGCCTTGGCCATAGTCACATGGCAAGATGACAGCCGAGCGGGAAATTGAACGGGGCTTTCAGACCCTGCTGGCAAGTTTTGCTGGTGAGCTGCTCCCCAGCTCCTTCAAGTCAGGGCCCCTTCCTCCTGGTCTGCAGTACCGCGCCGCCGCACTGATGTTTATTCACCCCCAGCAGTGGTCTCTGCTCCCCGCTCCTGTTGGAGTTCAGTCCCTTTTCACTAAAATGGTCTCGCCATCCATTTAATTAAGTACTGTATACAGAGCAAGTGCCCATAACAAACGTGAATGACCGATTGCCATGACATTGACTGGGTTTCTGTGGTGCTCCGAGCCCCTGCCAGGTGTGGGGGCTGTGACACTTACTGTGAGACAACTCCACTCCCTCCCAGGGCTCATGGAAGAGAAAGAGCAGCCCCTGTGGCAGACAGCTCCAAACTGAAGAGAAGTTGAGGCCCAGAGAGGTTCAGCGGCTTCTCCGGGCCACACTGCTGCTAAGTAATGGGGCTGAGCCTCCATCCAGGATTCCCTGGTTCCAGAGTCAGTGCCTGTAACCCTGTAGGGCCTCACTCATCACCCACACCCCACCCTGGTCCCACGACTGCAGAGCTCGGCTGTTCTCGAAAGCCTCTACATTTGATAAGCACAGGCAGACAGAGCTCCCTCGAACCCTCCACCAGGAAGGGGCGTTGACGCAGGAGCCAGAGGCCTGGGTTCTTGGCCTCACTGCACCACTAACACCTAGACGAGGTCCCTGCTTTAGGACACTACTTTTCTCCTCTGCAAAGTGGAGATAACCATTTTGCTGAATTATGAAGATCACGGGATATAAAGGATGGGAAGGGGGGGCTTTGCCAAGTACGTGGTGATTTTCCTGTCTGGAGTTTCATGCTGTGGATGGATCCTGGCATTAAATTCTGTCTGGGCTCCAACGGGCCCTGACTGGCCTCCTTGCCAGCCAGTGTCCCCTGCTGTAACCTGCATTAGCCCCCAGAGGCAGCTTCTTGAAGAAGGCCTTGTGTCTTGCCACCCCCCACAGTGACCCCATGGCAGTTCCCACTGGCCCAGGGCAGCCCATGGTTAGACTCTTGGCAACCTAGTCCCCACCTCAGCGTCCTGACTCTTTCTCAAATCCAGACCCTCTACTCATGTCAGTCTGGTACCCTCAGGCCTCGGGAAGCCTTCTGGCCCCCAAGTGATCTGAACCAGTAGCACTCTCATTTCTACCATCGGCATACTGAGGAGAAAGGCCCCTGAGCTTTGGTGCAAATATTTGCTTCTCCATTGGTGACAGCTCAGAGGCCTTTTTTTTTTTTTTTTAAAGATTTTATTTGTTTATTTGGGAGGAAGAGAGAGAGAAAGAGAGCACAAGCAGGGAGAGGGACAGAGGGAGAAGCAGACTCCCCACTGAGCAAGAAGCCTGATGCGGGATTCGATCCCAGGACCCTGGGATCATGACCTGAGCCGAAGGCAGATGCTTAACAACTGAGCCACCCAGGCGCCTCTCAGAGGACTTTTTAGAAGGGAAGCTTCCTATGAGTTCTTGGCTGGTCTCTGTAAAGTAGGAGGGTTTCCAGGTAAGTGAGAGGTTATTGTCAAAATGCTAATTATTTCACATGATGATAATAAAGCGGCCATTCGTGGAGCACTTTACTCTGGGTCGGGTACCGTGCTGGTGCTTAGCTTGCATTGCCTGCTAACCAGACAACCAGACAACCAGACAACCGTTTGAGGCTGTTAGGGAGGCTGAGCTGTTTGCCCGAAGGCCCCCGCCTGCCCATGGCAGAGCTGGTATCCAAGCCTGGCATGCCGGGCTCCAGCTTCTGCTTGTAACTGGCTCTCAAATCAATGTTTTCTATCCCCATCAACAGTGGGAGCCCCTGGGGGGAGACATTTGGCCTCAGACGTTTCATTCTCCACACAGCAGAGCTGAGCACAGTGCTTTGTTCTTAACTGGCATTAGTGAATATTTGCTGGCTGGAACACTGGAGCCGTCCTGGTGAGATTCAGTGATGGAAGGAGGGGGGCGTTGATGCGGGTGCGTGTGTGCACTACCCCCCAGCCTGGCAAGCTCAACCCAGCTCACGCGGAGCCCATGACCATGGTGGGTCACCTGGAGGGCAGTAGGCACTCATAGGCATGATTCCGCTGTCAATAAGCATGACTCCCTCTGTTTCCAACCCTTCGGGCAAAATCTGGTGGCCCCTGACTCCCGGCAGGTTGCTGAACTGTTGGGCATAGTTCACTATAGCCCAGAACTCCTGGGCTCAGTGACCCTCCTGTGTATGTGGAGGGTTGGGAAGCCTTGATGTCCAGGAACACAGTTCACTAGTAGTGGGATCAGCATGAGAGGTTTTAAACACAGACGTGAAGAAACAGGAAACCCCAAAGCCCATTGCTTTCCACTCGCCAACTTAGCAGAAGCTGCAGGAAGACAGCAGGGATCACTTGGATTTCCCAAGGCAGGCATCCTATGACACAGCACTGTACCCCTGACCCTCACTACAGCAACCTTATTAGTAAACACCAGCCTTTAGCATCCAGGCTCCCTGCTAGGGATAGGAATGTAAGGAGAAGTCATAAGAGTTACCATCCTCCCAGATTCCACGGCTGGGCACGGAGCCAGACCAGTTGGTCTAAAATTCAAACACCATCTTCCTTCACCTTCCAGCCTCTATGTGCTGATTCAGATCTTGAATGGACAGGGGGCCTGAGACAGAGCCGGAGGTGGCAGTCCCTTCTGTGTCCCCACCCCCCTGTTCAGCAGGACACTGCTCCCCAGGCCCTGTCCCGCCTGTGGGCCCAGGAGGGCATCGCAGGCTGTGAGAAGGGTGGACCCCACGTCCAGGAGCCCTCATCTCTGGCAGAGCAACCTTCACCAGGGCCCCCTCTGACACATGAGCCGTCCTGATCAGATCTCCGGTATTTGAGTTGCTTTGGGGGGTAAATTCCATCCAGATGTGGAGGGCGGGGTGGACTTCCTGAGCAGAGCAGGGGCGGGGTACTGAGACATGGGGGCCATGCAACCAACTTGCCAAGCACACAGGGGGTCTGGGCTAGAACATCGTCTTATGAAAAAGTCAGAAGGGGAATTCCAGTGCCAGGACACCAATCTAACCCCCTCCCTTAGTGGGTAGATGGGGAAACTGAGGCGTGAAGAGCCTATAGAGGAGAAGAGACTGGTCCAATATTGGCTGGTTGGTCCCAGATCTCCTATCCAGCCAGATTTCTTAAGTCTGGAAGTTTTTAGATGGATGGAAGGAGGCAGGGTAGCCTCTTCCCCAGAGTTTCCCATCAGCCCTTGGATCAGAAGGTCAGGAACTGGGGTCATGGAGTAGGGAATCTGCAGGTGGGGGAAACTCTAATCACCTCCAGCTTAAACCCCCAACTGAAAGTTCTGTGTTTCATTTGCAGGGGTTGGCGGGGGGAGGCGGGGAGGGAGAAGGCTCCAGGACAGGCCTGTAAACAACATGTCCCCCGTACCCCACCTGGCCCTTGCTGGTGGTGGGAGAGTCTGGGCCTCTTTTCTCAGGGGAAGCCCCTCCGTACTTCTCTCCTTTGACCTCCTCTAGGCCACATACCTTCCTGGCTCCTTTGGGCTGGCTTACTGGAAAGCAGGAAGAGGCCGACCAGCCGGGTGGGTTGGGTTGGGGGGACATGAGAACTTGCAGAGAATGAGAGGAAACGAGGGGGGGTTAGTGGGCTGCGGGGGGGGGGACAGATTAAGAAGGGAATTTTTTTCCTCCTGCCTCATGTTTTGGCTGCCTTAGTGTGAACATGTCTGGGCGCCTTATCACAAAGGCCGGCATAGTCTGCACAGAGAAGGAAAAGAGCGTGCAGCGGGGAAAATGACATCTTGATAAAATATCCCTTTGGAATGGCATTGTGGGTCTCTTATCAGCAGGCAGCTGGACCCCACATACCTCTTGTCTGACTGCCCCTGGCCCCTAGTCCCCTCTTCTTTCCCTTCCCTGACCCTCTACCCCGCTGCCTCCCCAGAGTGGCCTGTGCTGAAATTGGGGGAAGTCAGGAGACCCGAGTTCTAGTCCTGTCTCTACCACTGAGGCTAGGTGACCTGGGCCAAATACCCAACACCCTCCTCTCTCTGGGCCTCAGTGTCCCTCCAGTAAGGGGCAGGGAGGCATGGATGGACCAGATGGTTTCTGAATTTCCATCATGAACACTTTGTGATACTAACATCTTCATACTTTGTGATTCTATGCATTGTGAAAATTTCCAACTTCCACCCAAACACCATCACACACTGAATGTCTCTGATTAAAAAAAAAAAAAAAAAAGTGCAGGGAGGTGGGGTAACTGGGGGATGGGCATTTAGGAGGGGACTTGATGGGACGAGAATTAGGTGTTATATGCAACTGATGAATCTCTAAATTTCTACCTCTGAAACTAATAACACACTATATGTTCATTTGATTGAATTTAAATAAAAAGTTTTTTAAATGTGCAAATCACCTTCATTTCCATTACACACGTGAAGCTCTTGCCTGAACCACAAGTAAAGCTATGCAACCGAGAGAACTCGAGAGCTCCTGCAGCTGAGAAAGGAGGTTCTTCTCAGCTCCCACCTGAGGCATCCAAGGAGAGCAAAAGGCTTTCATCTCTCTTTAGATGCAAATATTGTCCCCACAAAGTATTTCCTACATAAAAATCCATGTGGAAAACATGCAAGGGAAACGAGATCGTGTCTGCTCTGACCCATGCCCTCACTCCCCCCTCCCCCCACACCGGGAGTGTGCAAACCTCCGGGGTGGTGGATGGAGGTCTGGATGCTGCCATAGGAGCCTGGCTCAGCCACTACCTCACAGTGTGAACTTGGAGGACCCCTTCCTCTCTCTGAGCCTCCGTTTTGTCATCTGAAAAAAATTGGAGGGGGAGCACCCACCACGCCCACCTCACTAACCACCAGGTTGTTGGGAGGTAAACTAAGCAGGGAATAGGAAAGTGCTCTGCAAACCGTCAGAGCTTCTTATCTTTGAGAACTCAGGAGTTTGCAAATGTGTGACCTGGAGGACTCGGTGAGACCATCTATCCCGGTCCTTCCCCATGCAGCTGGAGAAGCTGAGGCACAGAGAGATGGGCAGGGACAAAGTCACACAGCAAGAGAGCAGCAGAAACAGGGGCCAAAGGAGAGAGCTGGGGAGGGGGCAGGACCCTCTTCTCTGACCATCTGCCCTCTGTAAGGATGGCCTGTCCGAAGGCCAGGGGGTGGACTTGTGACTTTTTGGAGACCCTGCCCAGCTTGAAGATTCAATATGAGCCCTCTGAGCTTTCCCCTCACTCAGCCTCCTGGCCCTGAAGGGACTGGGAAAAAGCCCCTTTGTGTAGCCACCAGGCCCCAGCTCTGACTCGTGTTTTTGTTTCCTGAAGACCTTCCCCCTGGCAGCGCAGCCCCATCTGCACCCCAGCCCCGCCCAGCCAGGCTCGCAAGCCGTTGCCGCCTTCTACACCAGCCTCCGGCCGTGGGTCTTGGCCTGCTCACAGCTCTCCACAGAGCACCTCTGTCCTCCGCCGTCTGGGTGGCAGGGTGTGGGCTAACACACGTGTGCAAGTCTGCAGGCTGGACTAACACGGGGCTGGGGCCAGCTTACCCACTCCGGGTGCCTCCTCCATCCCAGCAGGGACGGCTCCTCCCCCAGATCTGACTTCACAGATCACCTTGTTTTGTCCTGATTTGTCACTGCAGAGCCACATAGGGCCAGAGCTGGTGGCCCTTCAAGGCGCAGCGCCCAGACTGCCACTGCATCATCCAGGCGCTCCCCGTTGTCCCACTGAACCCGGACACTGCCTAAAATCCTTCTTTCACGGAACCCCAGGGGGCAGAGTCCCAATCAATCAGAACAGCCACAAGCGTTTTTACCTATAAGAATAGATCAAGCGGCTCGAGCTGCATAAAGCAGAGGGAAGGCCCAGAAAGGAGAGGGCGCTGGACCAAAGCCACACAGTGAATTAGGGGCTGAGCAGGGACCGACCCCAAGTGTCCAGGGATCTTCCTGCAATTTGGGTAAGCTGGCCCTCTGCAAGGAAGAAACTTCTCTCCCATCCAGGTTCTATCCCCACCTCTGTTCCCAGCATTCCCCACGGGCGACCTCTCCCCTGCTCCCTGATTAATGATAGTGCACGAGTCAGGGCCACTCCATGCAGCGTCCCCATCCCAGGCCCTAAGCCCCTTCCCTGCAAGCCAGAAATCAAGCCGGTAGAGGTAGAGTTCAAAGAAATGGGAAATGGGTCTGAATAGACTCGGAAGACGGACCCTCATGACTCACAGATCTCTGAAGGACTGTCTTGGGCCAGAGGGGACCACTTTGTTCAGAGGGCCAAAGTGAATCTACAGAGACCCAGCAGAAGGGCAGATTTCTGTTCAGGCTAAAGAAGGGCTTTCTCGCCACCAATACTGGCTAACGACGGAAAGAGATGTCTTAGGAGGTAGTGAGCACCCTGTCACTGGAGAAGTGCAAGTGAGTTTCAGATTCCCACATGGGGCAGGCAAGGCCTGGGGGAGGTGTCGGAGGAGACTCCCTCAAAAGCCGTTTTTGTGTCCTGAGAGGGTGTGATTTGAGCAAACACATACAGTCACTCATGCTCACAAGCCTCAGCTATTCAAACACATGCCCCTCTGTGGTCTACAAGCAGGATTAAGACCGCACCCCTATGGAGTGTCCTCTGTCCCTCCAGCCCTGGGGGTCAATGGAGGAAGGGGGGGTGCAGAACTGCATTCACTGGTCCCTGGCTAGGACCCAGACTCCACACCCTTTCCCTCATGGAACCTTCCAGAATTTCCCCCAAGGGCATTGCATGTGATTGTTGCTTGCCCTCATTCTACCTGGAATCAGGACAGCCTTTCTCAAGATTATTTTTGGTGGCTCAGAGATACTGCATGGAAACATCTAATCTCCCAGCAGTGAGAAAGTTATTCCTTCAAAAGCTGTCTTTCATTCATCAAGGAGAGAGTTGCCAAATTTAGCAAATAAAAATACAGGATTCCCAGTTAAACTTGAATTTCAGATCAACAACAAATTGCTTTCAGTATAAGTATAGCCTATGCAACATTTAAGATATACTTATATGAAAATATTATTTCATTGTTTATCTGCAATTTAAATTTAACTGGGCATTTTGCATTTCATCTGACCGCTCTAATCAAGGAGGCAGTCTGAGCTGGGTGCTAGCCTGTCTTTCTCTCACATTGGATAATCCTGTTTGTTTGTTTTTATCAAAGAGAGATCAAGTCTCAGCCTAGCTAGAATTGTACAACATTGTTTTGCTTTTATTTTATTTGACATGGTTATTCTGCGTGGCAAGGGATAGGAGTCTCGCATTTACAATAGCAGGACAAAATTCCTTTCTTTCTTTTTTTTTTTTTTTTTTTACAAAATTCCTTTCTAAGGAAATGTATTCAAATTTTAAAAAGGAGACAATTTAAAGAAAAATGTTAGGTAAGTGAAACCACAGGCTAAACACAGATGCGACAAAAACCAGGAAGGTAGAACCCAAGGGACTAGCTGAGAAGATGCTTACCCCCTTCCCCATCTGTGAGCTCCCAGGGAGGGTCCCTTCCTCCCTGCCTTAGTCCCCTGTGGCCTGTGCCCTAGAAGTCTCCAGCCTCTGGGGCAGGCCCTCAGGAGACGCGGAGGCTCAGCAGAGAGAGCATGTGTTGCAATTCTTGGGGCGAGCCTTCAGCCTGTCCTCCATCACTGAGGTCCCCCGAGCCCCTTTATATAAAACAGCCTCCCCAGCCTGGGCTCAACTTCAGAGAGGCTGTTTCTGAGGAGGCAGCCGCCAGGGACTTCTCAATGTGTTTCCAAGTCAAATCCAAAGCATTTCAGCTTTGCCAGGAAACCAACCCCCCCTTTCCCACCCTGGCTGCCTCCGGGAGTGAGGGCTGCAGGGCCACATCCTCCCAGACACCCCTCCCCTGCCTCTCGAGCCTCCTGGCCCAGACCCCATCGGGGCCCCACCCCTCGCCTGGCACAGTGTTTCCATCCACCCCCACACCCTTCAGCTGAGGCTCGGAAGAAGAGGCTTGGAATCAGAGGTGGGGAGCGAGGGGAGGAGCAGAGGAGGATCTCATTCCCCAGAGGCAGTGATAGCCTCCGTCCCTGCTTTGAAGCCCACTGAACAGGGGTGGGGCCCAGTATCAGCAGGGCTGCTCCACAGAGCCCCCTCTGCTTAGAAACCCCTTCCCCCCATCCCCCTTGTTTATCTCCATCAACAGCAACAACTGTGGTAGGAGCTATTCTGTTTGAGACTCTACATCAAACACTATGCTAAGTACTTGCAGGAATCTTCTCAGTTCCCCTCACAAGGACCCTCTGAGGTGGGAATGTCATCACCCTGTTTTACAGAGGAGAAAGCTGAAGCTCAGAAGTGTTAAGTAACTTGATCAAGGTCACTGCAGCTCAAAGGGTCAGAGCCCAGGATTTGAACCCTCCCAGAAGAACTGCCCCTCCTGCCTCAGCATGCTGGCACCAGGAGAGTTCTAGGAAGCGAGGTGGGGAAGCTGCGAGGCCAACATGGCCGCCAGGTTTGCTCAATCACAGTAGAAATCCCCTTCGTGCCCCCCCCCCCGACTCCCCGAGTCTGGACACCGTCTGAGAGGGGCACTTAACCAATTTGTTGTGCGGCCTGGGGCAGCACCTGGCCCCCTCTGGGCCCCTGGTCCCCTCCCATCACAGGGGCCTGGGCCGGGCAGCGATGGTCTCTCCACTCTCCCTCCAGGAGCCTGCGGTCCCAGCAGGACAGGAGCCAGGGGAGCACGTCAGGTGGGGAAGGCCTGGGGACCATCTCAGCTTGACTCCCCTCTTGATCCTCAGCAAAGATGCTTCTCCCTGAGGCGGAGGCCGGGCTCGGCCCAGACATCAAAGGGCCTGCTTTGATGGGAGTCTTGTAAAGTAATAGGAAACATGAGGATGACACTGTGCCCCAGCCCAAAGCACAAGACTTGGAGAAATGAAAAGAAGAAACTCTTGGCAGCCCTCCGCACGGGTTTTGGCTGAACTCGGGCCCCTCACAGCTGCCGACAGCCTGTCCTCTCTCTGCTAGGCTGCTTGCGGCCCCCCCGGGGGGTGGGATGTGAGTCCTGGGCCTGGCCGTGGGCCTGGGGGCCTCCCCCACAGCAAAGGAACATGTCCATTGGGGCCCCTTCCTCCCAGGTTCCATAAGACATTGCAGAGAGCCCCAGAGCCCAGAGTTCACAGGGGCTCCAAAGGAACCCTCCCTTAAGGATCCTTTAGCCCCCCTTGACCTTGAGGCTGTGTGGCTCATAATCACATAGCCTGCTCTTTCCACCCCCTCCCTCAGAAACGATTGACCGGAGCTTGGAAACCTGTCGTCCCCTGTTCAACACTGGCCGAGGGCAGCTTGGTGCTGTGGACGGAGTACCGAGGGCTGGTTCCCTTCGACCCAGCACCACCACCTCTAGGAGCGTAGGCAGCCACGTGCTCAAAGGTGAACGCACAAGGACCTGTTCACCCCAGGATTGTTTGTGGGACCAAAAGCCTTGAAAAAATGTCACTGTTCATTAGTAGGGACTGGGTAATGAAGAGCAGCGTCCACACAGCCAAGCGGCACTGGGCAGGACATATTGCAACAAAATGGTGTGTTGGATAGGCTTCCGTTGTATCATAAGGAGGGATGGATCCATTGAATAAATGTAGCAGAGAATATCTCTTGGAGGATCTAAAAGACCTAGCAATAAGTGTCAGTCACTTCTAGGGAGGCAACTTGAGAGAGGGGGAAGGGAAAGGTAGATTTTACTGAGCATTCAGTCGTACGAATTGCTTTTTTTTTTTTTTTTACAATGAACATGCAATAGGAATTTTTTTAGCATCAAAAAAAAAAAAAATGGGGGCGCCTGGGTGGCTCAGTGGGTTAAAGCCTCTGCCTTCGGCTCAGGTCATAATCTCAGGGTCCTGGGATCGAGCCCCACATCGGGCTCCCTGCTCAGCGGGGAGCCTGCTTCCTCCTCTCTCTCTGCCTGCCTGTCTGCCTACTTGTAATCTCTCTCTGTGTGTGTCAAATAAATAAATAAAATCTTTAAAAAATAAAAAAAATAAAAAAAATGGGAAAGCCTTAACAAAAAAAAGTTTCCCTACTTTCTAGAGGATAAAGTCTAAAGGCCTGAACCTGACTTTATGGCCCCAGGAATCCCTGTGACTGCCACCCCAGCTTCCTCTTCTGTCCTTTGCCCCCTTCCTGCACCCCACCCCATATCTCGGCCATGGGGCTGTCACCTGACTCCATCTCGGTCTCTGATACACACACCCACACCCCAGAATCCCCTCTTCTTCTGACTCCCACAGTCCCGTGTCTGGGGCTTCTGGGTACACTTAACCCCGACTTTCTTCCAGGGCCACCGCAAAGCCCCCTTCCTGGCCAACAGGTAGAATGCTTTTTCCTTGAGGCTGACACCAAACCAGCCCAAGGCTGCCTCTGAGGGGGTTCTCCCCCACTAAACATACCCCTCTCCAGCTTCAGGGGCTCGGATTATAGGTGTCCAGGCAGGTGAAGATGTTCCAGCCAAGGGATGTGGAGACAGAAACTCAGCCTTGAAGCCCCTTCCTTGGGGCACGCCCGAGAGTGCTGAATCAGGCTGAGGTAGAGCTGAGGGTCAGGCTGGCTCATGAGGGAGATGGAGGCTGGTGTTTCCACTCCAGATCTGGAGCCTTACCTGCCTTCCACCCCAGGGGCCTGGTGTCCACTCTGACACCTCCACTGGGCTTTGAGAAAGGTGTGGGAGGGTATCTCTACCCACATCTGGCAAAGCCCAGGGAGGCTAGCCTCCCCAAGAACGCAAAGAAAACCCTAGATTTTATAACCTTTTCTTCTAAAGAGGAAATGGAGGCCCAATGACTTGTCCCGGGTCACACAGAAACCATGGGAAAGACAGGACTGGAACATGGGATTTGACCCCTCCCCCAGAGGCTATTTTGCACAATGGTTAGGAAACAGGGATTGGGGGTCACCGGATTTGCTGTGTGGTCTTGGACAAATCTACATCACTTTTCCGAATCCATCTGCTCTTCTAAGAGGAAACTGAGCTCTGTAATTGCCCCTTCTAATCATGATCCTGAGCTCTTCTATTCTAACAGGATAATGCAATTTTTAAAAGTAGGACTTTAGCAACCAAGAATTTCATGATTATTGGGGCACCTGGGTGGCTCAGTGGGTTAAAGCCTCTGCCTTCAGCTCAGCTCATGATATCAGGGTCCTGAGATCGAGCCCCGCATGGGACTCCCTGCTCAGCGGGGAGCCTGCTTCCTCCTCCTCTCTCTCTGCCTGCCTCTCTGCCTGCTTCCTGATCTCTCTCTGTGTGTCAGATAAATAAATAAAGTCTTTTTAAAAAAGAAGAATTTCATGATTATTAATATTCTTAGAGTCTAACGTTCCAAAGTTCTACCCAGCCATCCTTTCACATGTGCCTCTGTGTCCCAACCCATCCTTCCTCCTACTTACCCACCCAGCACCCATTCATGAACACCACCTTCCGTACACTCCCCCTTCTACTCACATACCCATCTGTACACACACACACACACACACACACACACACACACGCACACACCTGCCCACTCACTCATTTGTTCAACAAATGGCTCCCACTATACGCCAGGGCCTGTGGACCCTGGTGACTGTGAATGACTCATCTCCCACCCTTTCAGATCTCACGGCTAGAACGGGCCCGATAGCCACCAAACAATCTCACAAATGAGAACGTAACTACAAACTACGCTAGGCAAAGCCCCCATTCTAGAAGGGCCATTCCGAGGGAGTTCGACCAAACCTCTGGTGTGTGGTAGGAGCTGGAGGGTAGATATTGGGGCAGTTCCCCACCTGAGCTGGGAACGGCAGGAGAGGCGGCAGTGAACCAGAAAGCAGGGTGGAGAGGGAAGGGTTGTGCGTTCGGAGGCTCCTGACATAATCGTTCCCCGCTGCTGCTACGGTGCGCTCGGTTCTAACGCCTATGATTTGGGGATTTGACTGAGCACCTCATAGGGCTGGTCTCAGCTGCCCTGCCTACCCGAGCCAGAGGAGGGTGGCAGAAGCGGGGTACCCCTTCTCCCTCCTCGGTCTGCTAGCCTCCGCGCACTCACCTCTGCCAGCCTGGCACACCGGCCTGCGGTTGCCCGGTGCTCCAGGGAGCTTGTCGACCACGGGTCCCGAGGACCTTCGGCGTCTGGTTCCTGCCCCTGTCCTGGCGGCGTCCCTCTCCGGGGATGGCAGAGTCACTAGCGGCCTCTTGGCTCCTCCTTCCATTACACCTGGTTAATGAGGGCACGGAGAACTTTGCCCGGCTCATGGTTTCCTGGAGCTTCTCTGGGGCCAACCCTGCACGGTCCCCAAGAGCACTCCAGACCAGAGCACCAGGGCCAAGTTCACCCATTAGTCCCTCCTTCAGGAAGGGACCAGAGAGATTTCAAGAGCTTGTCTGGCTCCCTTCAGAGCGGTCTGTTCCCTTGCTGATGCCAGGGCTCACAGGTGCCTTGGCTTTAAGCTGTACCCACAGGATGCTCCCCTCTCTCCCTATCCTTTTAAAAGCCTGCTCGAATCCCAGCTTGCCAAAGCCTTCTCATGTCGGGTGACACAGTCCCTTCTTCATCCAAGGCTGTATGGCCTCATGAGAGAGCTTGGGTTTTGGAGAAACAGGCCTGGGTTTGAGTTCTGTCTAGCTGTGAGTCTTGGTTTCCTTACCTGTAAAATGGGGGAAAGATGGTAATAAGAACACCTACCTTACTGGGTCATCAGGAGGAGTAAAGAAGAGGAGGCGTACAGAATGCCCGGAGCCTATGGCACCAACAACCCAAGCCCATTGGCACTACAGTTAGTGTACACGCTGCTCTGTAAGAGTCTCCGTCTGAGCCACGGATCCAGAGTACAGGACAGCCATTAGCTCTCGTGGTGGGCCTGAGCTTGTCTCCCCAAGCAAAGCCCTGGCCTTGGCATAGGAGACACGGCTGCTGGGCCGGGCTCTGCCGCCCACTCCTGGGGGACCTTGAGCAAGCCTGTCCTCTGGGCCTCATAGGACCCACTGAGCTGCCGGCCCCTCGAGGATGGGAGCCTAGGCTCCTTCTCCCCGCCGAGGCTCAGTATTGACCTCAGTGCCAGGCACTTGGAAGTAGGTCCTCAAGGTTGGCTTGAGAGGGCAAAAGAGGAGGAAGAGGGGAGATGAAGGGAGGGAGGGAGGTCGAGGAAGGGACGGTGCCACTCCTTCCCATTCAGAAGCTCCGGTCTGGGGAAAGCCCTGGTTTTCCGTGAGAAGCCAAAACGGTGTTTTACAACCTGGATTTACGGTGTCTCCAGCTGCCTGAGTCTGGACAAGCCTGGTCTGTTCAGCTGTGTACCAAGGGCTGGGTGAGGCTTGGAGGGACTCCCTCGGCGGGCCCCCAGCAGCCTGGGCAGGAAGGCAGCGGCGGGGAGCCGGAGTGGGTCAGGGTGTGTCCCCCTGGGTGCGAGTGTGGGAGAGGGGCCCCCTGGGTGTCCAGGGCGGGGATCCCCGGCTTACCACCTCTGTGACCTTGGGCAAGTGACCTCACCTCCTCTGGGCCACGATCGGACGTACTCCTAGGGGCATTAAATGGTGTATGGCCCAGCACCTAGAAAATGCTCAGTAAGTGTGCTCTTACTGTGCACGTGAATGGCACGAAAGGTGCTGGTTCCAAGCAGTCCACGGGATTCTCCGGTGCCGGGAACCCTGGAGAGGTTACCTTCAAGTCCACTCCTCTCCCCCAACACTTGTCGCAGAGGTCACACAACTCAGGCTGCATGGTCACACACCCTTCTCCCCAGGGACCCCAGGAGGCAGGGCTTCTGAGGCTCCAAGCCTGTGCCGCTCGCCCCAGCCAGGCCTTCCAGTGGCTGTCCGGTGGTAAGCAGGCCTGTCCCTGTGCAGAACTGTGCCTGCCACAGTCCCCACACCAGTTGTGGAAGTCCCTGCCCACCAGGTGGGATTATAGAAGAGGCGCTGTCATTCCTGGTCCCTATGTCCCTGTGAACTGGACAGAACTGGGATGCAGTCTCCCCAGTTTGCAGACGGGCAAAGTGAGGACCAGACAGCATTTATCCACGTTCTCCTCCGTTCCAATCCAGGACTCCCCCACTCCTTGGGGTCCGCCAGAGAACATCGGGGAAAGACGTATCCCTGGGCCCGCAGTCCCAGCCAGGTGTCCCTGTGGGGACCAAACACCTTCCTCCAACGGTGGGGCCAGGGCAAGGTGGCCACAGAAGGCAGCGTCCAGGGTGAAGTGCAAGAGCGGAGCTGGGAAGGATGAGGGCTCACGTGTGCGAGTTCAATCGGTTCAGCTCTCAGAGGCTCAGTTGGGACACAGACCCTCAAAGCCCCCAGATGACATACTCTTCAAGCCACTGATTTTACTTCTTAGAAGGTATCCTGAGGAAATCATTTATATGTGTAGAAGGTAGAGGTACAGAGAGATTTGGCGCTGAATTGAATTGAATTTTAGGGAAATTCTGAAATCGGCCAAAAGGCTATGACACAGGGCAGCTGTGTAATGAAGAGTCACCAACAAGGTTGATGGGGACCTACATGTCTGAACATGGGCAGGTTACAAAACCAGACATGCATGGTGAGCCCACTTACTTGAAAAATATGCATACATGAATATTTACATCCATAGATTCAGAATAGCAATAAAGATGAATTTATACCTTGTTAGCAGTCAATCCGTCATACACGGTGAATCTTGGGGTAAGGTTTAGTTCTCTCTTTTTCAGTTATTCCTTATATATATTTTTTCTTGTTTTTTTAAAATTATTATGCATTTAATATGAAAAGCATTAGAAGACCAGGGATGAGGCTGTGCTCTTCGTTACAATCACGGTTCTTTAGGGGACTCAATAGGGCAATAAGTCTTGGGTGGGTCTCAGCACCTACTGGTGGAGAACTGCCTTCTTACCCAGAATCTGTCTTCAGATCTATTCCCCAAACCACGAATCCAGGGAGCTCTCTTGGATCTTCCCCCCCCCCCTGTGGAGGGCCCGGGCCCTGGTCATAGCTCTGTCTGTGGCCGGAAAAACACAAGAGCCTTAGGCAGGTGAGACATTTTCCTCTTCAGAGCTTAAAGCTCTTTTCTGGGCAGCTATGTGCCTCGCCCAGCAGGACAGGGTGGCTGAGGACCACCATCCCCAAATCTGAACAGTCAAGGCCCAGGGAGACATGGCCACTGGCCAAAGGTCAATGATGGAACCAAAGCCACCTGAGCCCAGCTGTGGAGGAAAAGGAGGTAGAGGCTCAACATCTGGGCGGCTGCCCCCTGGCCCACTGCCGGTCTTCCCTGCCCCCATCCAAGCTCCCCAAAGGCCAGGAACATCTGGCTGCTGGCCTTCATCCAGGAGGGGTGAGTGGCGGCGGAGGGGCCTCCTTCCGCCAGGCCCTGCTGCTGTGGTGCAAGGCACATCAATCAAGGCTGCAGGGCTGGCTGGTGCTATGAGGGGAGCCGATTCCCTCCCCACCCCCTCCCCAGACATTCCTGCGTAATGGAATCTCCTTTCCTGTCTATTTATTACCAACCCACAGAGCTCCGCCAAGCTCAGTCTGCAGATTGAAACCCCACCAGCCCTGACTTTTCTTGGGGAAGGGGGTTCCCCAGGGGGGACCTGGGAGGAGCACCAGACCCTAACCCTCACCGATATGTCCCACCCTGCTCTTCCATCCTGCCCGAGGGTTTGCACAAGGGGGCAGATCTGAGTTAAGCACTTCACATAGCGATTTTGTGTGTCCAGATCTGGGAAATGAGCACTTTCGCATTATCCTCATCTTAACAAATGAAAAAAATTCGGGCTCAGAGAGGTCAACTCACTTGTGCAGAATCACATAGCAAGGCAGAGTCTGCCCAATCTCCAAAATCCAAGCTCTTTCCTGGCTCTTCTTTTCCTGCTGAAAATATGATTCTTTCTCCATGAAATGGCCTTGGCATCCTTGTTGAGAATCAGTTGACCACAGAGATATGGATTTAATTCTGGACTTGCTGTTCTGTTCCACTGATCTAAATGGTTAGCCTTGTGCTGGTACCACACTGTCTTGCTCACTATTGCTCTACAGTGAGTTTTGAAACTGGCAAATGTGAGTCCTCCCACTTTAGTCTTCCTTTTTTTTTTTTTTTTTTAAGATTTTTTTTATTTATTTGACACAGAGGGAGAGATCACAAGTAGGCAGAGAGGCAGACAGAGAGAGAGGAGGAAGCAGGCTCCCTGCCGAGCAGAGAGCCTGATTCAGGGCTCGATCCCAGGACCCTGAGATTATGACCTGAGCCAAAGGCAGAGGCTTTAACCCACTGAGCCACCCAGGTGCCCCTACTTTAGTCTTCTTTTTCAGGGTTGTTTTGTCTCTTCTGGATCCCTTGAGATTCCATATAAGCTTTGGAATCAGCTTGTCAGTTTGTACGAAGAAGTCAGTGGGGTTTTGATAGAGATTGTGTTGAATCTGTAGGTCAGTTTGGGGAGTATCATCATCTTAATAATATTACTGGAGTTGGGGTGCCTGGGTGGCTCAGTCATTAAGCGTCTGCCTTTGGCTCAGGTTATGATCCCAGGGTCCTAGGATTGAGCCCCCACATCAGGCTCGCTGCTCAGCGGGAAGCCTGCTTCTCCCTCTCCCACTCCCCCTGCTAGTATTCCCTCTCTGGCTCTCTCTCTCTCTCTCTCTCTCTGTGTGAAATAAATAAATAAAATCTTTAAAAATAAATAATAATAATAATATTGGAGGCTTCCAATTTGTGAACATATGATATTTTCCCATTTATTTAGATCTTCCCCAGTCTATCTCAATAATGTTTCGTAGTGTTCAGAGGTAAGTTTTGCACTTCTTTTGGTAAATTTATTTGTATGTATTTTATTCTTTTTGGTGCTGTTGTGAAAAAATTATTTTCTTAAATTGCTTTTTGGAGTGCTCATTGCAAATGTATAGAAACAAAATGTATTTTTGTATATTGCTCTTGTGTCCTGTGACCTTGATGAACTCATTTATTAGGTCTAATAGATTTTTAGTGGATTCCTTAGGGTTTCCTATGTACAAGGTCATATCACCTGTAAATAAAGATTAGTTTTACTTTCCTCTTCCCAATCTGAACATTGTTTTTGTTTTGTTTTGCTTTGTTTTGTTTTTTATTCTCTTATCTTGCAATTCTGACTAGAATCTTTCTGTAACAATGTTGAGAGAAGAAGGAAGAGCTGATGTCCTTGTCTTGGCCCTTCTCTTCTTCCCATGCTACATCTCACCCCTTCCTTTCTCATGCGTCCTTTTCCCCATCTTCCATCCCAAACGGTGGGTGAGGGTAGGGGCTATCAGGAGAGAAATATATACAAGGAAAGTGGCAAGAATAAAATGAGAAAGAAGGAAACCAATGTATTGGGTATCTGAAAGCTCAAGGAATATCTCATGAGCCCCATTATAGAACTGAGAAAACTGAGACCCAGAAAAAAGATGTAACAATGAACATTTATTAAGCACCTACTATGTACCAGATACCCAGGATACATAGATGAAACAGACACTGAAGGGTTAAAGCTGGAACTCAAACTGAGGTCAAAGCTCAAGGAGACCCACACTGTCATCTTATAATGGGGAAAAATATAAAACATTACTCTCACACCAAAACCTCTCTCATTTTCTAGAAGTGGCAGGCTCAGAGCTATCATAAAAGCAGCAGGAGAAAGATTCTGATTCAGGTTGGGCCCCTGTTCCTTTGCTTCCCAACTGTGGGATCTTGGGTGCACAGTGAACTTCCCTGTGACTTAGTTTACCCTTCCGTAGAATGGGAAGAATTCTAGTAGCCCCTTCAGCGGGCTGTTGTGAGAATCAAAGTAGTCAATAGGGGAAGTGTTTTGCAGAGATGCATATTGGAGCTATGTGACTGGTTCCTCTGTGTGTTTGGCACCCATAGATGCCAACCTAGTTGTCTGGGAAGCTGGGAGGTGGGGGGCGATGACGCTGCCCATGCTGGGGTCTTGGGAAGGGACTTGTCCTTGCTGCTTGGATCCCTTAGGAGTCATGGAAGAAACTGACATGACTTCTGCTCCCATGGTATTTGCAAGGGCTTACTCTGTCCAGGCCTGCTTGCTGGGGACTTCTCAGAGAAGATGACAATAATAATAATCATTATTCTTATTTCAGCTTGCTGTATGTATCAGTCAGTGTTCAGCCAGAGAAACAGAATCTGGAGGAACACATTAAGAGATTTATTGCAAGGAAATTGCTTATACAATGTAGGGGCTGACTAGGCAAGTTGGAAATCTGTATGTGATGGTTCATTTTATGTCAATTTATCTGGGTCACGGGGTGTCCAGATATCTGGTGGAACATCATTCTGGGTATTTCCCTGAGGATGTTTTTGAATGAGATTAACATCTGAATCAGGAGACTGAGTAAAGCAGATTCTCTTCCCTGATGCGGGTGGGCCTCATCCTAGCAGGTGAAGAGCTAATAGAACAAAAATCCTGGCCCTCCTGGGTATAAGGGAGAATTCTTTCTGCCTGACTGTCTTTTTTTTTTTTTTTTAAGATTTTATTTATTTATTTGACAGCGAGAGAGAGATCACAAGTAGGCAGAGAGGCAGGCAGAGAGAGAGGAGGAAGCAGACTCCCCGCCAAGCAGGGAGCCCGATGCGGGCCTCGATCCCAGGACCCTGAGATCATGACCTGAGCCGAAGGCAGAGGCTTTAACCCACTGAGCCACCCAGGCGCCCATGCCTGACTGTCTTTGAACTGACACATTGGCTTTTTCCTACCTTTGACCTTGATCTGAAACATTAGGTGCCCTGGATCTCAGGCCTTGGGACTAGAATTGGAACTACACCAACAACTTACCAGCTCCCCTTGCGTATATATCCATATGCAACCAATAGATTGTATACATACATACATACAATTCCATTGGTTGTGTTTTTCTGGAACCCTGCCCCATATAGTAGGACAGACTGATGGGAAGGACACACTTTGAAACTGTCAGGTGGAATCTCTTTAGGGACACGTGGGTCTGCTTTGAAGACCTCCGACTGGATTCCGTCAGACCCACCCAGATTACCTAGGATAATCCCCCTCACAAAAAGACAGCTGAGTATGGACTACAGTCACATCTATAAGATACCTTCCCAGTAACACCTGGATTAGCGCTTGTCAGGGTAGCTGGGCACTGCATCTAACCAGGCTGGCACATAAAACTGACCAACACAGACTGGGCCAAATGGGATGCCAAGCCCATGGCTATGTGTCAGCTCATTTATTGCTCCAATAGTCCCATGAGGAAGATTTTTTTAAACCCTTTTTTTAAAAAAATATTTTATTTATTTATTTGACAGAAATACAGCGAGAGAGGGAACACAAGCAGGAGTGGGAGAGGGAGAAGCAACCTTCCTGCCCAGCAGGGAGCCTGATGCAGGGCTCTATCCCAGGACCCTGGGATCATGACCTGAGCTTGACAACCGAGCCACCCAGGAACCCCTAAAACTCTTTTTTCTAGAAGAAAGTGACTTGGGGTGCCTGGGTGGGGCATTTGGTTGAGCATCTGACTCTTGGTTTCGGCTCTGGTTGGGATCTCAGGATCATGAGATTGAGCCCCTCGTCGGGGTTTGCTTGAGATTCTCTCTCCCTCTGCCCCACCCCCACTCAAACTCTCTCTCGTGCTCTCTAAAATCATAAATAAATAAATCTTAAAAAAAAAGAATAAAGAAAGAAAGAAAGAAAGGAAAGAAAGAAAGAAAGAAAAAGAAAGAAAGAAAGAAAGAAAGAAAGAAAGAAAGAAAGAAAGAAAGAAAGAAAGAAAGAAAGAGACATGTCCAAGGTCACACAGCAGAGAGGGAAGGAGCTGGGGTTTGAAGCCGGGTGGCTCCCTGCACCTCTGGTTCTGTGTCACTACCTGATCACCCTCAGCCTCCACACACCCCTCTGTGGGCTTCTTCTCCCTCCTTTAAAAGCAGATGGAGGCTCACAGAGGGCAGGTCGCTGCCCTGGTCGATCAGCCAGGAAGTGGAGGATGGCTCCACATCCGCTCAGATTCCCCTCTTCAAACAGCCACCTTCTCACTGCCCTTACCTCAGCTGTCCTCCCGCCCAGGGAAAACGCTGACCTCCTGTACTTGAATACTGTGTGTCAGTGGCACCCTCTTCCTCTGACTTTCAGCCCTGTTCTGTGTAAGGAGCGGCAGGCTCTTTTGGGTTTGACATTAGAGGGTCTGGACGCCTTGGAACGCAGGGTGGACCCAGCCAGGGACTCCTGTCTCCAGGGAGCTCCCATTCTGGGGCTAGTCCCACCTATGGGGATGCCCCAGGGCCATCCTGTGGGAGACACCCAGCCAGCACCAAATGCCCTCAAAGTTTCTCTGTCAGCAGCCTCAGGCTGGACGAGGCCTGAGTTGCCCAGTAGAAAGTGCATTCCTTGGGAAACCAGAGCGCCTTCTGGGACACCAGGCCCCCGAAGGGTCCTGGCTCAGCCAAGACTGTGGTCAGTGCTGGCCACAGCCTGGCCTGCACACCCCTTCCTGTGGGGGCCTCAGTGCCAGGGAGGCGGCCCTGTGAACAATATTCTGCTCTGTTCTGGACTTGGGAGGGGGTGGTTAGTTCAGCCGCACCTCACACCAGCTGGGGATCCAACGCTCCCCTGCTCACCTCTACTAACTGAAGCCTTCACGCCTCAGAGGAAACACAGACACCCCACACTTAGCCTCCTCCCAGCTCCCAGACAGGCCACGGCTCAGAGGTCAGGAGTTAGGGCCAGAATGACTTTAGGAGCCCTAAGATGGCACCTCAGCAGAACCAGCCACAAACCCCCCAAACCCCATCCCAACCGACGTCTTTGCTCAGACCCTCTGACCAGGCTTTAGTCCTCATTTGGTGAATGAGAAGGGCTCTGAGAGGCTAAGCAACTTGCCTCTGGTCACACAGCTAGGAAGCAGCAGAAGTGGAACTCAAACCCAGACCTGTGAGCCTCCAGAGCCTATGGTCTTCATCACTGCCCCGAACTGCCCTTTAGAAATCCCCAAGTGACAAGGAGTCCCAGGGTGCAGGGTGCCCTGCATAGATTTCAGCACACACACACGTGCACGCATGTGCACCCACACGTGTGGAAACACACACACACAAGCCGCTTCCTTAGCAGACAACCCTGTCAAGGACAGCCTGGGAGAGGGCCTCGAGACTCTGCAGGCCCAGTGCCCCCCTCACCTGGAAGGGGCCCCCTCTGCCTCCCAAATCCCCAGTATGGGCCCAGGGCCCAGGGACCCCTGGGTGTGTCACCGGTGGGGGAGGACGTCAGGCCTGCCCTGGAGCTCCCCCCAGCCCGGCAGACCTGGAGGTCGGCGGGACCTCCTCCCCCAAGCCTCCCAGGCCCACAGGCCCCCGGCCAGCCTTGGCTTCCGGAGCTGCCGCCGCCTTGGCCGGCAGCACCACACATGGTTTCAATCAGCAGCCTGCGGGATGAATGGTGCCTTGTGAGAGCTCCGCAGGGCTCACCTTGCGCAGGACAGCCAGGTGGGACAGCCTCGGGGTGGTGGCAGCGGAGGGGACGTCGGGTGGGGGGTGAGCTCGGGGCGCGGGGCAGCTCGGCCCTTAGGAGCCAGGGCCCTAGGGGGGGCGGACCTGGAAGAGTGGGGTCCCGCCCTGCCACCCACAGCTCACCAGACATCTCCGGGCCTCGGCTCCAGGTAAAGGGGGAGAACGAGCCCCCTTTGAGGGGGTGTGAGGATTCGGGGACATGACGCCCAGCGTGCAGAAAGGGCCTGGCACCCAGTAGGCCCTTTGTTACCTGGAGTCCAGCCCAGCCTGTCAGGGAACCCCGGGGGCAGGAGGCTCACAAATTCGATTTAATGACCAAGGGAGAGGACCCCGCTTAGAGCCCGCGACTTCATTTGCCAAGGGGGAAGGCTGCCACCAACTGCTTCCCCCGGCTCCCTCCACGCCTCGGAGGGGCCTTCGGAAGGGAGCTTTGGAAGCAGGCTCGGCTCCCCAAGAAGGGGCAGAGCCGGCCCCCCACCTCTCTTGCCGAGGAGGGCTTCGGGGTAGCCAGCCCAGCCAGGACCCACGTTCACCGAGCGCGGCCTGGGTGTGCGCTCTGCAGGTCATGTGCACCGTCTTATTTCGTCTTCCGCCTCCTTCCATTAATGTTTCCATTTCACACATAATTAAACTATGACTCAGAAAGGGAAAGCAACCAGGCTGCGGCCACACAGCTGGGGAGAAGGCGAGCTGGGCTGTGAGGCCGCGCGATGCTGCCCCAGAGCCCAGGCGCTTGCCTTCTCCCTCACCTGCTGCCGGGGTGGCCGGCACGGGCACCCATCCACGGCGCCGAGAGCTCCTTTTCTGACAGTCTCCAGGGGACAGGGCTGGTGGGGGCAGCGCTGCCCGGCTACCCTGCTCAGCCTCTTTCCCCGCCCAGCCGAGGGGCCCAGGACCCGTGTCCTCCTCCTCACCTCTCCCACCAGCAGGCTGAACCTGGCACAGAGAAGAGGCCTCTGGGCATTTAAGAACGGAGGGGAGAGAGAAAGTGTCAGGAAGAGGGAAAAACTCACAGTGTTTCTTTGTACTGAACCAGTATGCAGGTCCTGCCACCAATCATGTGCAGACTCCTTACCCCTGGGACAAAGGCCCACGGACCCTGCAAAAGCCTCCAGCTTCATCACCCCTCCTTCCTTAACCCCCACCCCCACCCCATTCTCCACTCTCCAGGCTGAGCCCCCTCAGGTGCTCGGTAGCCCTTGGCTCTCCATCCCTCACCTCCAGGTGTGCCCATGATTTCACCTGCCTGGTTCCCGCCCTGGCCCTGGCTAGCTAGTCCTCCAAACCCCAGTCAAGCCCTCCATGCACCGGGGGGCCAATCTGCCCCCCTGGGGCTCCAGAGCACCCTCCCAGGTGTTTCTGGGAGCAGAGCCCTAGGGCCTCATGGACCTTCTCTGGAACTGGCCCCAAATTCAGAATCTATCTCTGCGGAGGAAGGAGATGCTTCCTCTCCCATCCGTTGGAGATGGGATGCCACCTTTTCAGACTGGTTTTCTCTTGTTTTCAACTGTCTGTGAAGTCAGGGGAGATGCATTCATGTGGCTACACTAGCTCTTTGCCTTTTAGTGGCTCCACTGAGAAACCATCTCTGGAGCACAGTTTAAAGAACAAGACTCTCCTGCTGTCTTCTGTGTAGACAGACTGCCCGTCTCGAGCAGCACCGGCTCACCCAGAACCTGGGTGTCCTCGTCTCCCTACGCCCTCCCCCCAACCCTGACCCCCTTGCCCTGCCGTGTGATGGGTCAGGGAGGGCCGTTGGAGAAAGCAGCCCTGTGGAAATAACTGTGGACATTCTCAAGTGTTAAGTGGCAAACGTGTTCAGGGTGGCTTCGTTTAGGAGACAAAATCTAAAATAATGCCCATATTCGACTATTAAATAAAGTGTCGTACCTTCACAAACTAAACCCCATGAAGAGGAATTTTTAATGACACCAGATGAACGGTCATCATTTATCACTAAGAGAAAAAAGCAAGCAGAACACGCAACATTATGTTGGAGAGGAAAACCAGCCTCCGGGCAGCTACGTAAATGAAGGAGGGGTGCCAGGCAAGAAGCAGACTTGGAAACCAGAAGGCCTGGGTCCAAAGGCAGACCCTGGCACCCTGCAGCCCGGAGATGACAGACGAGTCTCCATACCTAAAAGCTGGCCTTGCAGCATGTGTCAAGCGGGGAGGACACCGGCCTTCTGGCACTTACTCGGCACTGAGCTCAGCGAGACTGGCACAGACCAAGCATCTGATAAACAAGGGCTTTTATGATTACTTACAGCACGGCTTATTGCTGTGCTGAGTGATTTTCATTTTCTTAGGTTGGCCTAGTTGTATTTTTAAAAAATGTCTGTCTGCAACAAATGTGAATTACTTGTATTAATTAAAAAAATATAAACAAACATGACTGCCCAAGGAAGCTGCCCCATGGAACTCATTCCTGAGTTTTCCAGCATGCCACCAAGGACGTCCCTCACTGTGATGCACTGATGAGATTTTCTGGGAGAAACGGATCTGCTTGCGGTATCAGGAGGTTTCCCTTCAAGCCACAGCTGTGTGCCTAACCTCAGTGTCCAGGGCGAGGGGATCATTTCCGTGAACTACGACGACCCAGGCTCCACAGCGTGCACACGACAATGTGTGAAGGAGTCCCACCGAAGAGTTAGAAGCGTTACCCTGGGGATCGGACCAAGAGGGACACTCACGCTTCAGGGTTTGTGTACTTCACCAGTGATTTCGATTCTTTCACAACAATCTCGTATCACAATAAAAATGGAAATGGCAACATTTGATGTATTAGAAAATTGTTTAATAACAAGTAAAAAATGTTGACAACTTACTATGATTAAAAAGAAGTTTGCAAAACAGAATGTTAGTATATTCTCATTTCTACAGAAACAACTGTACACGTCCGACAAAAGGGCAAAGTCCTAAAATACGAGCAGCGGTGGGACACAGTCCAAAAATTTTCTTCTCATTTATCTGTATGTTCTCAACTTTCCACAATGGACATCTATCATTTCTCTGATTTTTTTTTTAAAAGCGTATTTTCTTGAAAGGAAGGATTTGGCCCCAAATTTTGCCTGCATTTCTTAGCCTTTGTCTTGCCTGCACTTTCTCCCCTCTCCCATGTGACTGTTCTCTCACCTGATTTTAATGGACGCCATCTTGCTGTCCCTTTTGTGTCCTTGAAAAAGGCCTGAAATCCTTGTTGGAACGAGGCAAGGCAGAAGCCAGGGCATAGGTCCAGCCCGCTGCTCCCTGTCAGTGGTCCCCCACCACCCCACGCCGCCTGCTGGAGTATCGTTCTAATTAGTGGGGACACAAAGCAGACCCAAAGGCGGAACTATAAACACCAGAGGCAAAGACCCATAAACAGCTGGGTAACTGACTCCAGCTTGTGCAAATGGCCCTGGCCCTCCTTCACACTAGGGGCTGGATGGGGGCTGGGCTGGCCACCGAGGACTTCCCTCTGCCTCCCCTTAGACCACAGGCTGTTATGAGCCAGGTAGTTGGGGAGGGGGTCAGTTCTGGGGGAACTTATATCCACAGGAACAGGCAGTATGGGGACCAAGGATCTTCAAGATCACCAGAGCCCCACTGCCTGCCCCGGGGCCTTAATTTACCGATCTGTGAAATGGGGAAGAGAAGAACCAAGAGACTAAGTGGGACTTTTTTTTTAAATTAATTTATTTATTTGAGAGAGAGGAGAGCATGAGCGGGGGAGGAGCAGAGGGAGAGGGATAAGCAGACTCCACGCTGAGTATGAAGCCCAGCATGGGGCTGAACATAGAGCGCGACGTAGGGCTCAATCCCACGACCCTGAGATCATGACCTGAGCCTAAAACAAGAGTCAGATGCTCAACCAATTGAGCTACCCAGGTGCCCCCTAAATGGGCCTTCTTAGCTCTACCATTAGGCCTAATGGTATGCCCTGGGACTAAATGCCTATCATCTACCTAACTGTAGTGTAATAACAATACATACCATTTGATAACATAAACATATGCTATAATAAAATTATCTGCATCCTATTATTTATATGATACTCTTCAATATTGTATTTCTTTTTTTTTTAATGACTATCTGATCAATATCTGTGATCAGAGAGTATGTAGAGGCAAGCCAGGAAGACTTCCTGTAAGAAGAGAGATTTAAGGGCTGCGGATGTGACAGGCAGAGGAAGTAAGTCTCCAAAAATGTCACACTGGAGGCGAAGGGAGAGTCTTGAAGGAGAGGGAATTTACGGTGCTTCTTGGAAGGTTCTCTGGGGCTGGGATCCATGCCTATGTTCTACCCCAGAAGCACACAGCCTGGCGCTGTAGAAGACAGGAAGAAAACACACTGGAGGGGCGCCTGAGTGGTTCAGTCATTAAGCGTCTACCTTTGGCTCAGGTCATAATTCCAGGGTCTTGGAATCAAGCCCTGAATCGGGCTCCCTGTTCTGCGGGAAGCCTGCTTCTCCCTCTCCCACTCCCTCTGCTTCTGTTCCTTCTCTTGCTATGTCTCTCTCTGTCAAATAAATAAATAAAATCTTAAAAAAAAAAAAGAAAAGAAAGAAAAAGAAGAAAACACCCTGGATTGAAGTGACTGAGACTTGTCAGCCTCTGGTTATACAACAGAACACCTGGGGAACTCGTTATAACAACACAGATTCCTGGGTCCTTCCCAGAGCTCTTGCAGCAGAATCTGGAGCAACGTGGCCAGGTAGTTGAATTTTAAAAATCCGCTCAGTTGATTCTGAGGCAAGACGTGTCCATGTCTGGCACAGGTGGGTGTTTGGGAACCCGGGGTCCAGAGCTCAGGGTGGCTGGAGGTAGAATGTGGGGGAGGGTAGAGTCTCGTCTCCCGCTCCACGCCCCATCACCTGCGCAGTACAGCCCAGGCGGTGCAGGGCCGTGGAGTCTCCGAGACCAAGGACTCCCAGCTGTGTGATCCTGGCAGAATTACTTACCCTTTCTGAACCTCAGACCCCTCATCTATATCATGGGAATGATACTAATACTTAACCTCAGAGAATTGTTGCAGGGATTAAAGAGGTACTCCTTGACAAGCAGAGGGCCTGCCTGACAGTGAGAAATGCTTTTTAATATTCATATAATTTAATTGATATTATTATTTGTAATATTATTACCCCTCCACCAACGACCACCAGTTGAGTCTTCTGCGGAGAGGTTCACAGGGACCCTAGCTGTGAGAAGCTGGGGTCACACTGCCCCTTGCTGGACAAGTTCTAGACTGCACCGGATAAGCCTAAATTCAAGCTCCATTTCCTCCCTTTTACCCCCAAATACTTCAGCATGAGCCTAAGAAAAATTCTATATTCTAAATTAACAGTACAATGACTAAAATGAGGAAATTTAACATCGATGCAACACTATATCCAATATGCACAGTCCATATCCACATTTTGCCAGTGGTCCCTCTGGTGTCCTTTATAGCTCATTGTTTCCTGACCTGGGACCCCTTCCAGGGTCACGCGGGACATGTGATTGCCAGATGTCTTCACTTTCCTTTAATTCGGAACCATTTCTCAGCCTTCATCTCCCATGACTGTGATATGTTTAGAGTTCAGCCCAGATATTTTGCAAACTGTCTCCCAACAGAGATGTACCTGCTGGCTGGGTTCATGTTACGCTTTTGTCAGAAACTTCACAGGTGTTCAGTGGGGTCCATCTCATACCGTGTCAGGTTGTCCAGTTCTGGTGATGTGGGCTCTAACTCCCCCACCTGTTAGCATGTGGGAGCTGGGCTCTGTGGACCAGAGAGGGAGGGGAGACTTGCCTCCGATCTCACAGCGAGTTGGGATCCTCAGCTCAAGATCTTGACGAGTGCTCAGGATAGCTGTGGCAAGGCAAGAACCACCCCCAAGCCCCATGGCCCCGAGCTCAGATGGGTCAAGGACACCTGTGGTGCCTTCACGGCATCATCCCTACAACAGTCCGGGCGCCTGGAGCTCCCTTTCTGCATCACCCATTTTAGATATTTTTTTTAATGAGGACTTTCATTTCACAAGTGATGCACAAATAGCCTGTCTTTGTTTTTTTAAAGTGTTGCAGCCAAAGCTGAAGTCCCCTCTGAACCTTTGCCCTCTTGCTGGTCTCTTCTCCCTCGTCCAGAAGTAACCAGTTATCAGTTTGGGGTGAGAGGTATGTTATCCACACTCCCAGGAAAAATACACAGTATATAGCATTCCTTCCAAAAATGGTCACGCTGTACGTCAGTCTCATAGAAACCTCCCTGGCAGGACCTGAAGACCCAGTTAGTTATTTTCAACCCCATCATCACATACCAGTGTGTGGCTACACCAGTAGCTAAGCAGCTGATCCCCTGTGGATGGACATCTAGGTTGTTTCCAGCATTTTGCTATTATGGAACACACTGCCCCATGCACAAGATCACAGCTTCTCTGAGGGACATGCCTACTTCTGGGAGCCTAGACTGCCCTTGGGGTACCAGATTCCTTGAGTGGATTCCTCAGTCAGGGGACAAGAAGAGTCTAATGTGCCTTTATTCACTCAACCTATTAGAAAAGCAGACTCTTGGTGCACCTGGGTGGCTTAGTCGCTAAGCGTCTGCCTTCTGCTCAGGTCATGATCCCAGGGTCCTGGGATCGAGCCCCGCATTGGGCTTCCTGCTCATTGGGAAGCCCACCTCTCCCTCTCCCACTCCCCCTGCTTGTATTCCCTCTCTCACTGTGTCTCTATCAAATAAATTTTAAAAATCTTTACAAAGGAAAGAAGGAAGTAAGGAAGGGAGGGAGGGAGGGAGGGAGGGAGGGAGGAAGGGAAGGAATTAAGACTCTTGGAGCGCCTGGGTGGCTCAGTTGGTTAAGCATCTGCTTTCAGCTCAGGTCATGATCCCAGGGTCCTGGGATCAAGTCCCGCACTGGGCTCACTGCTCTGTGGGGAGTCTGCTTCTCCCTCTGCCTTTTCCCTTGGCTTGTGCTCTCTCTCTCTCTCTCTCTCTCTCAAATAAATAAAATATTTAAAAAAGAAGAAGACATGCAGACTCTTGGGACCTCTGAGAGCAGCTGGGCTAGATTTTCACACTGTGTTTCAAGGAGTTTTAGGAGAAGAGGAATTAGCTGGTGAGAGTACAGACTCTTCTAACCCCACTCCAACCAGAGTACCCCTGCCTTTACCTGGTTTTCAATTTTTCTTTTAAAAATGAATACTGGCTATTTTAAAATTCAGAAATCTCTGATGTGGCCAGACCCCCTAACCGGCACAGGAACCCTTCCGTATTATGCCTTCCAGAACCTCTCCCGTTACTGTAGCCTCCAGCCACATAGTGTGGGTGATGCCGCATGACCTGTCCCAGGCTCCCGGCTGATGAACCGTAAAGGTCTCTGCCTGTGCTGCCCCCGTGTGCTGAGGCTGGCGTGCAGGTGTTTCCAGCTGTGTCCTCACATGCCCCTCAGCAGCTGTCCCTGTTCCTGTGGCCCTTTTCTGGTTTGCACTCAGTGGCCTGGTCAGCATTCCCAAATCTTCCTGTGCATCAGGGACTTGGTTAAAATGCACTTTGCTGGGTTCCACCCCCAGAGGTCTGAAAGAGTGCATTTCGGGGAGCCCAGGGAGGCACCTTCTTTCAAAGCTTCACAGGGAGTCCTGAGGGTTTCCCACAGTGTGGTGCCTCGGCGTGGAGAGGCTAAAATGCAGGTGGCTGGGTCCTACCTCACGTCCGCCAGTGATGACCCTCTGGGTGTGCAGCCTGGCGATCTGAATTTCTAGCAAATTCTCCAGGAAGGGCCACTGCGTCCAACTTCCTCCAAACCCCTCAAGGACGAGGGAAACGGAGGATCAAAGAGTACGATGACATTCCCCCCTGACCTCCATACACAGGGGTGGCCAGACTGGCTGTGGTATGAACCTCCCCATGTCCACCCTCCCCTGCAGGCCTTTCTTCAAGTTCAGAGACAGACGACACGACCAGTGCGTACAAATAGAACCCCACTTTATTAGCAGTTAGTTCGAGATTGTACATTAATGGAGGAAGGTTCCCACTTTTAACACAACCCAAAACGGCTGGTTTGAGAGCCCTGATCAGGTGAGCTGGGTAGCACCCCCTCTCCCCCCTCTCCCCACCCCCACAAGGGAAGGAAACCTGTCTGTTCCCCTAGCGTGCCCCCCACCCTCTCCAGTCAGCCCTCTCCTCTCCCCGGGAAAATGACATGAATTTCATGCACAAATTACAAAAGGAGCCCTCTTGCTGATAATAAAAGCTAGCACAGTCATAGAAAACCCTCTCCTTCATTCTCCTCGAGGACTAGAGAGAGGAAGGAGAGAGGGAGGGATGAACTTATTAGGATAAAACACAACCAGTCTCCCCAGGCCCTTGACATTGACCCCCTCACGAAGCCCACGCCCCTCCCAAAAATCTCTGGCTGTCCGAAGTGGCAAGGGCGAGCCCTGGGAGGCAGCCGGCCCAGGGTTGCAAACCAGGCACACAGCACTGCCCCGAGGGTAGGGGTCTGGGCCTCCACCCTCACTTCAACTACAGCAGACCAGCTTCCTTAGACATTTGAAAACCCCTGCTACAGCCCCATCTGCTCGTCTTATAAATGGGGAAGTTGAGGCCCTGCGGGAGGTGGGAGTGGGGGAACCGTGACGTAGCTACTGAATGTACGCAGTTGGGACAAATTTCACATCTCCAGCCTCCCGCCCTGGGCTCTCCTCCTCACACCACAGCCTGGGGGAGGCAGTTCCCCAGTTAGGCCCTTCCCTGGTGCATCCCACGGGCCTGGCTCTGTTCCAGTGCACAAAGACCACGGGCCTCCAGAAAGTAAAAACTAGGAGGCCACAAAACAGAGAGAGAGAGAGAGAGAGAGAGAGACAGAGAGAGAGACATGCTATTCAGTGCCCTGTGGTCCATCGCCAGGATCAGAGGGGGCAGCACAGGCTCTTCTGAGCCAGAGGCCTCTCCTTCCCAGCAGGCCCAGCTGCAAGGGCTGCCTCCCTTGCCCTCCCCTGAGCTCCCGGAGCTCCACCGAGCCCTTCTGCCTGTTTGGCACTTGGTACAGGGGACGGGAGAGAGGCATCTCAGGCTGGAGTGAAGCTGTCAAGTCAGCAAAGAAGGCAGAAATCCATACAGCCTAAATCACCCTTGACAAGACGGGGCCTAGAGGAACGTATTCTATGACGCCACGAAGAAATGATCACACAGATCCAGAATGTGGAACTTCGACAGGACAGCGGGCCTGCTCTCCTCAGAAATAACAGCACTTAAAAAACCAAAGCGACCAGAGAGAGGGTACTTTTCAGCTTTTAAGAGACAGAACTGAAACTGCAGTTACAAGATGTCATGTATGCAACTTGAGCGGATCCTGAGTCCAAAACCAGGCGTAAGAGTTATCAGGGGGAAAAGCAAACATGGATTCAATAGCAGAAGTTCTTAGGAAATCACTGTTGTCTCGGATGTGATGCCGGCCAAGATGGAGGATGATGTCCTAACTCTTAGGGGATGTAGGCCGAGGCATTTTGGTCAAGTCTCATGATATCTGCAACTCACTTTTAAACTAACTTGGGAAAAAATATATATACATACAGAGAGAGAGAAAGAGTGAGAAATCAAAAGTGGCAAATGTTCATTTTAACTCTAGATGGAGGGTAATAGGTGTTCATAATAAAATAATTGGTACAATGTGTTTTCACTTGCTCTTTCCCTCACAGACCGGTGGGGACCGCTCACTCTGGAGAGCACCCATCTGTGTGGGTCAGCCTAGTCATCCTCCATGGGGAACACATGGCCGCTCCCTCAGCTGGGCCCCCGAGGCCCTGGATGCTCCTCCTCACAGGCCTGGAAGAGCCCCATCTTCAAACCTCAGACTCCTCCAAGCGCGAGACACGCACTACAGGCAGCTCTAGGACCCCGAGTGGCTGAGGCAGGGGACCACCCACCGGCGCCCGCCACAGGCAAAGGCTCATGGGAGGGATGAGAGAATGGACGGCGGTGTCCACTCCATGATTTAAGCTGTTTCTCTCTCTGTTTCTCTCTCTCTGTCTCTGGCCAAACGCAGTGAATCAGGAACACTGAAGACACAGAGATGCTGTACCTGCTGCCCCCTGGTTTGGCCTCTCATGAGGAAGATCTGTGTACTCAGTAGCTAAGGGCCCCTACAAGGACTTGTCTGTCCCCCTCCCCAGTAGCTACAGGTCCAGGCAGCGGGTCCACGAGCAAGATTCATCAGTGGGAAGGGAAGAAGTAGCAGTGACCACATAGACTCAGAACATGTGGCAGGTCAAGTCCCCAGCCTTCCAGAAGGGCCTGAACAACATTCCCCACCACTTCCTCTGCTCCCACAGGGTCCCACGGGGCCTGAACCTGCCTGCTCCTTCCTCGGGCCAGAGGCCGAGAGAAACGGGGCTGCCTGCGCACAGGCCATTCCGAGCTCCCAGAGATGGGGCCAGGTGTCCAGACACAGAGCATAGATCTCAGCAGTGGGAGCTGTAAAAGGTCTGCACAGGCCACGGAGCCCCAGCCCCTCACCGCAAGATGGGAGACGAGGCCTGGGGCCTGCACTCTGAAGTCGCTGCCCCCTTCTGTGTGAGTCTGTTTCCACGGCACCGGCAAGTCTTCATAAGCACACAAGCAGGCATGCCACCCCGTCCCCAGACCCTGTCCTCATCCCCTGCGGGCTTGACACTGGGCTCCCAGGCTCAAAGGCCCCTAAGAGAAGCATGATGGGAAGGCTTCTCGTGGAAGACAGCGAACCCACTCGCGGCTGTCCCGCTGAGTCTACCCCTTTCTTCTCCACTGCCGGTGAAGAACTTGAGCAAAGGGGTCGGGTTCAGAGGTCACACAGACCCGGCCTCCCCGCTGCAGACGGGGGAGGACCTGTCAGGGAGAGCAAGGCAGGCCTGCACGTGCAGACCAGGAACGGAGAAGGCTCAAAGGCACCCTGGCTGGGAAGGAGTGGTTTGTCCCCTGTCCTGGATGACCACGGGTGTGACTGAGGGAGGGACAGGAAGCTGGCACAGAGTAGGGTCCCCAGGATGGGCTCAGAGGCAGTGTGGCATTGGAAGAAGAGCACTGGACTCAGAATCAGGAGCCTCAGGTTTAATTCTCAGCCCTGCTCGCACCCAGCTCCGAGACGTCGGCCAAGGAGGCCGCCTCGCCTTTCTGGACTTGTTTCCATATCCATCAAAGGACCCTTCCAGCCCCAAGATGCTGGAGTCTCCTGAACAAGACAAGGCGCTCCAGAAAGGGTTTTCTGGGTGTCGGGTGGAAGCTGAACTGGCAGTGGGCGGGGCTGGGGAGAGGCGCCCAGCCGTAGTCACTTCACATTGTTAAGGAAGGGGGTAGGAGCAGACCCTAACCAGGAAACAGCCCCGAGATCCCGTGGTCTGCAGGGGACCTGGAGACAGTTCTGTGGGTCCCGGCGGGCAGCCCAGCTCCCGGGGCAGCTCCCGACCTAGCACCATGTGAGGGGGAGGGGACAGGCCGGCCTTCGGCCCCCTGGCCTCCCACTCCAGCCCTGCTGTTTCCTTTGGCCAAAATGCCTCCAGGGTCACTGCGCTTCATGAAGCCAGGTGTCCTGGAGAGAGTAGGTCTTCCCTGTGCCTCTCACCACTTCTGTTCACCTGCAGTAGCCCCAGGGCAGCCGCGGCCCTTGGGGAGGGAACAGAGACCTCTCCAAGGGGCACCTCCACACTGTCTCCCCGAGGCTGGGACACACGAGGACGGGACACACGAGGACACGCCCTCCCCTCCCTTCCATCTCATTCTCTAGCACTGAGATAGGACACTGGGGCTTGCCACCATTTTGTACGACTGAATTAAAAACAAACCCAACCAAAAAAAATATAATATATATATATACACATTATATATATATATAACACAGTGCGACCCCAGCACCCAGGGTATAAACTCTGGCACCAAGAAAAAAAAAAAACCAAAATATTAAAATACTTTAGCTTCTTAGTATTTGGGGGTGGGGGTTGGGGGTCTCTAGGAGCCCTTGGCCACAGGTAGCTGGGGCAAAGCCGTGGACAGCGGTCTCACCCACACTGCCCAGTGTCTGCCAGGGGCCAAGTGGGGGTGGGCGTGGGGACAACATATGTACATTGGGACACGTATACTGGCAGACTCCTGAACTGCCTCAGTCTTTTACCACAGGAAATACCACACGTCATACCCCAGGGTGAGGAACAGGGGTAGGGAGGCCCGGGTCCCTGGGTCCAAATGGCATGGCAGTGCCCCAGGGTCCCGAAGGAGGCCCTGAGGACTGGGTGGAAACTGTAGGAATCGGCGATTCTTTCCCCAAGAGGGAAAGTGAGATGGGAAGGTATTAACCAGCATGTGTACAGAGGTGTGGCGTTCTCTTGAGGGGGCCGCCCCCACATCCAGCCCAGTGACTCTGGGCACCCAGCTGACCCCTCTGAAGTGCCTGGCTCAAAACAGTCAGGGAGGCATCCAGTCTCTCTCCCCTGTTTGGCAAAAGGCCCAGCTGGGCTCCTCTCCCTGTTGTCTGGAGGACAGGGAAAACATGGCAGCTAATACTGAGGGGAGACCCCGCCGGCGCGGGGAGTGACGGGATGAAGGGGAGGGCGTGGTTGGTAGAACACAGTGAGGGACAGAAAAGGGAGTCTCGCGGACTCCCTCTCACCAGGAAGCGGCCGTCCACCAACAGGGAGTGGCTTCCCCACGGAAGGCCGTGAACGGAACGGACCTCTGGTGGCGAGGGAGGTCCTGGAGGCCACCTACCCAGCGCTGGATGCTCTGAGGCGCTTGTGGACCCGCCTGGGCTCTTCTCCTGGCCCTGCCTGGGCCTCAGCTGAGTATTGCTCGGAAGTACCTGGCCAGCCCAGGCCCAGCTCCCCACTCTGCGGGTCAGTCTGGCTCAGCATGCGGCAGGCCGTCCAGGCCATCACAAACGTTCAGTCCGGCTGTGGTGGCCGTGGCTACCTGGTGTTCTGGAGGTCCTCCCGCAGCCAGGTGGGCAGCGTCTGGCCCATCTTGTACAGCAGCTTGGAAAGCTCGATGTTGTGGTCCCGATAATAGTCCTTCAGGAAGGCGCGGGACTGGAACGGCAAGGAGAGTTCAGATTTCGGGGACGTGCGGATTCTAGAGGGACCCCTCCCCTCTGGAAATCCACCACTCTGTCGGCGTCAACCCACACACCTATCATTTATTCACCATCGTCCAAAATGGCAGCCTCCAAAAGAAAGCTAGATGGCAGGACACCAAAACATAGTACACAAGGTCCAAATTCTTGTGATAGGGAGAAAAGAAGGAATTAATTAAAATCAGGACGACTGAAAGGCACGGCGTGTGACCCTTACTCTACGTCCTTTGCTCGTGCCATTCCCTCCCGCAAGAAGGCCTACGCACCCATGCCTCACGCCAAATGCTGCCTGGTCTTCCCAGGCCCGGCTGCAGAGTCCCCCAGGTACCCCTCCCAGCTTCAAGCAGCATCTCTGCTTCTGAAATCCCCGAACACTCGTGTGCAGCTCTCTTACTGCAGGAAGCGCGTCCTGCCTTGTATTCTTCCTGGTGAGTGTGACTTATTTCCCTCCCCACCCAGGAGTCCCTTGAAGGCAAAGAACATGTCTGATCCATTCTCAAAGCCCACAGCAGCCAGCCCTAGGCAGGTCATAAATAGTCACTGGTCTAAATCCTTCCTAACCCACCACATCCCAGCTTCCATGTCCTCCTTGTCAGACCACCATCCAAGAAAGGCCAAGGCCGTTAAGGTGCTGAGTGCAGGGTCAAGGGGAGAGAGGATCCCCGACGCTCAGGGACCACCACCCCCCTGCCAGTGATCTGGCTGCCACAGGTGGTGTGTGCACTTACATCCAAGTCCATCTCTGGGTATTTCCGGCCCTTGCTTTTGCCCAGACACTTGGTTTTTCCTCCTTCGAGCAGTTGGCACCAGAATCCTTTCTTTGGATCAAACCTGCAGAAGTGGGGAGAGCCTAAGGATGGGAGCTGGCCCAGCCCATCCTCTTCCTGCCTTAAGTTTGTGGTTGGGTTCACAGACCCCAGGAGTGGCAGAGCCTAGAACACAAAACCCACTCCCCCTAACCACACTCTGGAACCCACAGATAGATGTGTGGGGCTGGGGTGTGCTTCTGCTGGCCCTGAGCTACACAAAACATGCCTGCCCCCTCCTTCCCAGCAGAAAGCAGCTCACGTGCTCTAAGTCACTCTTGTCCCCGTGGGGCACCCCGAGTCCCTCCAGCAAGCAACCCAGAACAGGAACACATGCCACCCTTCAGGATTCTGGGAAACCTTTCCTGAGCACTCTCCTACTCAGGGCCAAGCACTTTTTTTCACCCAAGAACCCAACAGGGAAGCAAAGGCTTAGTGGCATTGTTGTGGGTGTGTGTTTTAATAAACTGTTGATTTTTCAAGAAATGCAGTGTCTGCAATTGTACTTAAGCATGTCCATCACTCTAAAGTTCTGGCTTTTGGAGGCAACTTCAGAAATGACAGAGCGAGACTGCCTTCAGGATGTGAAGTCACTCTGGGCCTTCAAAGGTTTTTTGGGGGGGAGGGAGGAGATGAGATCTGAAGCTGCCAAGGAGGAGGGGAGACACACTGGAATCAGAATTCAAGCCCAGATCAGGGTTGAATGCTTCTGGCATGGGCACAGCCAGAAAGCAGAATTCACATTTGGCAGGTGAATTCTGAATGGGTCACAGGGTAGACATGAAGGAGGATGATGAGGATGATGAAGATGATCTTTGAGCATCAGTACACACCAGGCACTGAGCTAAGAGCTCCACATGCATGCTTCATGCAATACAGGGACCCTCAGGAGGCAGGAGTCATCACCTTTATCCCCAATTTACAGATGAGGAAAGTGAGGCTTGCAGGTGCTAAGAAACTTGTCCAAGGTCACACAGCTAAAGAAGTAATGGGTCTCCTATCCCAGGCATCTCTGATGCCAACAGCCCCACACCCTTAGCTTCTGCTCCTGTCTGCCTCCAGGTAAAGGACTGCTTCTCTTCTTCACCTTCAACCTCCAAGACAGTAAGAAGGGAACATTCTTGCTGCATGACTTTTCCAAGAAGGTAACCAGGAAAGGTGATTTTATTCGTCCTTCTCCTGAGACCACCCCTCCCACTGGGTTCGGCACAGACTGAAAGGAAAACCCCAGGGGTGGGACTGACCAGAGTGGGACATATTTACCACCTCCTTTTTTCTTGTGTCGATACCTTTATTAATATGACTCAAGTCATATTAATATTAGCTTTTCTGCTAAACAGCCATCAGGAATATGCATACTTTCTAACTCTAATTTATCTGTGTCTCCTCCATAATCATTCAAGCCTTTGGCTTTTGGGTCCGGGTGCCTGCTCAGAAAATCACCCTGTTGAAAAGCCAAGGCAACACTCACGCCAAGGTTTTGTGGTAGTCAATAGTGTTGGTCACCCCAAGGAACTTTTGCACTGTGTCCATCACTTTGGCAGGTTCTGTTCGCAGCAGTTTGCCATCCAAGACCAGAATCTGGAGAAAAGAGAGAATAGACAAAGATGATCTGAACCTGTATTTACTCCAGGGGCAAACAGGTTACCAGTCTTCCATCAGCAGCCACGGTTGCAAACTGGGCACTCTTCACTCTATAGTCTCTGCCTCCTCACCCACTTCTGTGTGGCAGGTATCCCCACACCTCAGGCTTCTGCAGTGTAACTCCCTGCTCTCTGCCGCTTCCCTCTCCTAGAGAGGAAGCTATCATTCCATTCCTGCCTGCCCCTCACAACCCTACCGTATCCCTCTCTGCCTCTCCCTAAGCCTCTGGCCCAATATCACTCTCCCACCTCAACCCTCCAAGGGGTTCCCTAAAATGCCTCATGTAATCTGGCCCTGCTTACATCCCTGACCAGGCTCTCCCTACATCACCACACCCCTCCCAGGAAGGTACCCTTCTCCAAGGCTTTTGGGGTCCCCTCAGAGACACAGAGCCTGGCGACAGGACACAGGCTTAGGGAATTTTCACACATCAGCCTTGGGATGAACAAGAGTGAAACTTTCTAAGACCCCAAAGTTCTAGCTCGCCAATGAGGACGTTTAGGGCCCCACGACTGACAAATGAGATCTGAGGCTCTCTGCCAGCTGCCACAAGCCAGACTGCTGAGTGCCCTCACAAGGGCCAGGGACAGGCAGCTACCTGGTTGGCGTGAAAGGCGCTGAGCCAGCGCTCAATGTGGGTGGCGTACCAGCCAGGGACCAGGCAGCGGCTCTGGAGGGCCCGCAGCTTCAGGGATGCGTCGGGCCCAGCCGTGATCACCTCATGGAAGGTGTACTTCAGGGCCACTGGGTCATCATGGGCTCGCTGGTGCTGTAGGTAAGGGGACAGTGTCAGTGTGTCACATGGGGGCAACAAAGCAAGAGGCTCTCTTCAGCAGCCGTGAAGGGGCCCAAAGACCCTGGCTGGAACCCACAGCCCTGGGTTCAAGTCCCGGCTCTGCCTCTCACTGCTCTTTGACTTTGGGGAGTCCTGGCCTCTCAAGAGCCCTAGATTTTTCATCTTTGCAAGACAGGTGTTGGACTAGATCAGAGTTTCCAAATGTCGACCATCTGCCCAACACCCCTCTGATGTCTCCCATATCCACAACCCGCCTGTGTGTGCCTAGGTCCACACACTTAGATTCACATTGACTCATCTTTCTTATTCACATAAAACTATTTCAAAATAAAACTCACTACTGCCTCCATAAATAGAAGACCAGAATCAGCTGTCACATAAAGAAGGTGATCACTCATAAATACAATAAAAATAAAGCAATGTTCTCAAATGCCAGCCAGATACAAATAATTGTCTGCTGCAGGTCCTCAGACCAAAGCTTGCCCTCTCTTTGTTGAAAACAGAGCTTAGCAATGTTACAAAGGACTTAAGAGTCATTTACACTAAACTGAGATTTGTCCTCTGTAGAAATCAGAAGGTGTTATGGATGGAATGTGTGTGTCCCCTCCCCAAATTCCTATGTTGAAGCCCCAGCCCGAGATCTGGTGCTATCTGGAGGTGCAGCCTTGGGGAGGTATTTAGGGGGTAGATGAGGTCATGAGGGTGAGGCCGCCATGATGAGGTTAGTGCCCTGGTGAGAAGTGACACCAGAGAGAGTGGGTGCTCCTGCTCTCGCTCACGCTCTCTCCCGCTCTGCCCTGTGAGGACCCAGTGAGAAGGCAACTGCTTAAAAGTCAGGAAGAATGATCTCATCAGGAACCAAATCTGCCGGCATCTTGAGCCTGTCCTTCGAGCCTCCGGCACTGTAAGAAATGGCCCGAGTCCATATTACTGTGTTATGGCTGCTCGAACAGACCAAGACAGGATAGGAGAAGAATCAGAAAATGCCACGTGTGAGCCACCTAATAATGCCATGGGCTGGTCCCATCCAGAGACCAGGAGACTGCCGTCCAGGCCTGAGGAGGCCTTCCTGGACCAGCTGGTGGACGAGCTCACCTCCCCCTGCCCCATACCCTGGCCCTGGGTCAGAATCCCAGGAAGACTGGCAGGCAGGGGAGGAAACCTCCCCAAAGCCTGAGCCTAGGCTCTCCTGTAAGCCTAGTGGAATGTGTGCTCAGAAGAAATTAAGTCAGGTCACTGAAGTTAAAGAAAGTTCTAGTTCTTACAGAGTCGATGGGGATTAGAAGTCATACCTTCTCTAGCACAGGTAAGAGTCAGGTAACTGCTTTACCTGATCAGGTGTTTGCATCCCCTACTATGAATGCAGAGTCCTATGCCTTATTATCCTTCTCTGAATCGCCACCCCCACCCCACACAGTGTCCAGTGACGAGGCCAGTTAGTATGATCACTGTTCACCAAATCGCACTTTTATCGAGGTGGACTTAGTAAATATCTGTTGAGTGAATGTATGAGTAGCTGAGTGGTGGACAGAGCCCCATGCCCCTACCCAGGACTCCACCCCAGCCCCGGCTCACCTGGTACCAAGAATAGGCCCGGTCCGCTGGGTTGATGAGGATGGTCAGGACCTTGGCCTTGGGCAACAGAGCAGCCGCCCGCCGGGGCGCCACTTCTGAATCGAAGTAGTTGGCGCTTTTCTCAAAGTAAAAGTCGGAGGTGGTGTTGGAGGGGATGGGGAAGAACTCCATGTACCTGCAGGAAGCCCAGAGAGAAGAGCTCACAGGCAAGACTCATGAGAAGGGGGTCTGAGGAATAGAGCCTGAGAGGTCGCCGGGGGTAGAAGTTCAGAAAGGAAGCAGCCACATTGATCCCAGTGACCTGCTTCTGGCAGGGGTTCTAGATGGTTGGCCACTGGGCAGTGCCCCTTTGTGGATTCCATTCCTTTTCAGGGGGGACCTTGGAGTCAGGAGGATACTAAGACTTACGGAAGCAATTTGGGTTCTAAGGCATGGGATTAGGGGGGTGCGTCTTTGAATCCTAAACAAGGTGTTCCCAGTTAAAGTGACAGGGCCTTAACTCACTGCCTCTATGGGGGAATCTGGGACACCTCTGACCCTAGAAAGAGCCAGCATGGACCCGAGGGATGCCCTTCCTGCACCCCCCATACCCCGAGTACGGAGTTTCTTTACTGGTCTAGGATAGCACTTTCTAGGCTATCACTGTGGACCAGGAGACAAAGACGGGGGGGGGGCGGTGTCACCTTCTGCCAGTCACTCCCCTCCCTGGCCTCATGTGGGTTAGCCTGATGGCCTTCCAGAGGAGCCTCCCATATCCCACCCCGAGGGATGCCCACGCCAGCCCTCTGGGACCAGCTCTGGATGGAGGACCCCTCAGGAAGCTAAGTGAACAGTCCAGAGCCTCCCAGGGGCACCTCCTCATACAGAATAGAGGTACGACTTCAGGGCTTCATGGGAACCAAAGCCCACAGACCCACTTTGGGTAAGGGTGTAGGATCCCTACTGAATCCTGGGAGACAGAGTTATTCCAGGAGGTCCCAGGAAGCCCTTTATCAGAACCACCCTGGGGCTTCTGAGGTTCCTCACCCCACCCTGAACCTACCTACAGAATTAAAATCTTGGGAATGGGGCTGAGGAATTGCTAACTCTCTCTTATTTATGAATTTTTTATTTTTTTTAAATTCTAGTTAGTCACCATACAGCGTTATGTTAGTTTCAATTTCTGAATTTTCTTTATGAAATAGCACCTATACACCCACAGTCCATTGTCTGTAACACCGAAATTGAGAAAGCTCTGAAAACAGAAGCTTTTTGCCTCAAGTTCAGAGCAAAGCCATTTGGCAGCAAAAGCTGACTTATTAATCTTAGTGTAAATAGTCACGGACTTTGCTGGAGATGTGTTGATGCGTGTATTTGCTACTGGGGTAGTTGCTGATGGGGCGCTGCCCCAGACCCCGCTGGAAGTGATGATAAATGTACGCACCGTGTTACCTCCCTAAAACCTGACAGAGGGTGACTTCCAGTGACACATCCGGCTAGAGCGGGTTTTACACCAGAGACAGTACACGTATTAGAAACAGAGACAGGTGTGTGGCTAGGCAGGCAGACGACAGACAAAAGAGAGAGGAAAAAGTACAGAAACAAGCAAACAAACAGAGAATGGCCATAAGCTCTCCACCCAGGTAAACCACTGACATGAAAATAATAAGAGTAATACATGGATGGGGTAAGAAAAGGAGAACAGTCGAGAAAGATGCAAACTGATATTAACTGGAGTGTGTGTAAAACTATCCCCATGTGCCCCCCCCAGCCATAACCTCCGGTGACAGGTTCTGGAAGGAAGCTGCAATTGCTCTCACCTCCCACCTCCCCCCAAGCAACTCCCCACAGGCCGGCAAGCCGCCTCTGAAGGGCTCACAAGAACACCACCTGCTGCACGGTGAGGCAAGCAAAGTTCAGCCAACTCTCGCGGTCAGAACACTTGGATTTTAGCCCCTGCCCTGTCCCCAGCTCTTGGGGCCTTGGGCAAGTCCCTGCCCTCCTCTGGGACTCAGGTTGTTTTCCCGTAAGCCAGGGAGGTGCTGGCTCCTACCTCCAGCAATCTCTGACCCCAGGCGGTGATGGAAAGGGGCAAAGGGCTTCCTCATCAAATGTCCCGCCTGTGACAAGGCTCCAACATCATGACTCAAGGGTCACTGAGCTTTGTCCCTGTTTACAGGAACTTCAGCTGTGTCTGAGCAAGGGCCAGCTGCTTCCTGCCGTGAGCACAGCCGACCTCATCCGGGGCAGACGCCATGACAGCAAGTTCCCATGCAGCTCTGGACAGAAAGGGCCACTCACCAGTCGATGCCTTTGTGATAGTTGTGGCCGTTAAAAAACTGGATCTCCTCAAAGGTCTCTGAGCTGGGGTAGTTGCTGCTGAGGTCCGGGTGCATGCCCAGGAACAGGTAAAGGGCCGTGGTGCCTGCAGGGATGAAGGTAGCTGAGACCAGGGCTTAGTCTCAAACACAAAGATGGAGTGTGGGATCATGGGTTCTGACTCCAGCTCTCCAGGACTCACTGGGAGATCCTGGGAAAGTCCCTTGCCTTCTCTGGGGCTTAGTTTCTACATCCATGCAATCAAAAGAATTTTAGAAAGCCAGGACAACAAATACAAGGCACTCATGTGGGAATGGCAATGCCTGCATCTGTTGTAGACATCACTAATCCATCATGGCATCCTAAACACTGAACAAGAACTTGGCCTCAGAATCCTTCCCACCGGTGTACTCCAGCAGCCACGCCCAGTTCGTTGGGGTCTTCTCATAAGCCCAGAACTAGAAGGTTTCCAGGTCTGGGCCTCTGTCCTCTGACACGTGGGAGGAGCTCGGAGAAAAGGGAGCTCCAGACGCCGCAGTCCGTTGATGGGAAATTCATGAAGACCTAAGAGATTTGGCTCAAATGCCTTCTCCTTCTGGGCGCCTTTCCCTCACTCACACACTCTGTCCTACTCAACAGTACAGGACCTGTCCCCTCCTTTTTAGAGTTCATTCCTTTCCTGTGTGTGTCTATGGTTTGTGCACTATAATGAGACATCTTGGAAGAGAAGGAGACTATAGAGTTTAGTTTCCTTAACAGTTTAAGCTTTGGGGGTCAGAGAGAGAAAGGTCTGGATCTGTCATTTCCAAACTGAATGTGTCAGGGGAGGTTACTTCACTTCTCTGAGCCTCAAGTTTTTTATCTGTAAAATGGGCATTCCCGTGCAAGCTTTACAGTGTGTGTGGATGGCAACCACTTAGCAAGCATAGCATCAAGCAGACCCTTACACCCCGGGCAGACATGACTAATTGATTGCCCTCCTCTTTGCACTGAATCAGTTTTCCTGGCACTGCTCAAAGGTGCGGAACAGCTGATCTGGGCTTCTCTGCCTAGACTCAGAGACTCCCAGGAAGAGAGCTCCCTGAGGCTGCAGGTCAGGACTGATAGGAAAATTCTATGCCCACCCTCCACCCCCTCCGTACTTCAAGACTGACAGGCAGTTCACGTTCATCCCAACAACTCATATTCATCCAATGTCACGCTTACTTCCTGGGAAAGAGGGGGGCAGATTATTGGGGAGTGGAACCAGGGCAAGGTGGCCCCCAGAATTCCATGGCTGAGACAGCAGGGAGTGGGGGACCCTGGCCAAGAGCAGAGAGACCTGCCTGTTTTCTGGGGGCCAATGATGAGGAGCTTTGGGAAGCGGTCACATGTCTTCTCCTTGGACCAGATGTCTTTGTGGCGTTTGTCCTCACAGGGGTCCTAAAACGACAATGGAAGGACTGTAAGCAGGGAGCCCAAACCCAACTCTCATTGCACACGGATATGTGGCTCTTACAGCACTGGCTGGCAGACCAGCTATGTGTGTCCTTGTCACACACCCACCTCAGGACACCGAGCTGCTAGCAGGCAGGGCCCACTTCCGGTTAGTCCTAGCAAATCACTCAGCCCAGTGCTTGGCACACAACAGCAGCTCATGAGCACTTGCCGAATTTAACTGGATGAGCTGTGTCTGAACCAGGGGTCAGCAAACTTTTTCCGCAGAGGTTAGTAAACCTGAGGTTAAGTGTTTAATAACTAAGTTAGGCTTGAGTACTACCTAGTCTCTGTCCCAACCACTCAACTCTGTTGTTGTAGCATGAAAGCAGCCCTAAACAGCACATACGAGAATGACCGTGGATGGGTTTCAATAAAACTTTATTTACAAAAAACAGACTGCAGGCCACACTGGCCCATGAGCCATGGCTTGTGGATCCCTGGTCTGAACTATGAGACGGCTTCCATTCCAGCTTAGCTTCAGTTTTCCAGATCTTGACAGTCCCCAGGGGAAGACCCCCCCCGCCCAAACCCTCCCGTCAGTGCCCTTTCCCGTGGTTCAGAGCCCTCTAGCGTGAGAAGGGGCATTAAGGACTAAGAGTCTAACCAGGCCAGGCAGGTGCTTTGATCTGCCCTTGATTTACACTCTGCTCACTTACAGCCTTGTCATGCTTTTTCAGAAGGTGTGTGTGAGTGTGCACGTCTGTGTGGGAGGTGTGTACATACCCATGTGTGAGAATAAGCGAGTGTGACCGTGCAAGTGCACACCTGAGTTTGCACTTGAGAGAGACTGTGAGGGCATGAGGGCCGAGTCCACGTCTGGTGTATGTGCCTGGCCTATGGTGGGTGTTCCATCTCCACAACAAGACACCCAGGCTGTCACCGTACCCACCCACCCACCTGCCAGAGCGGGTCCTTCTCCTCGGAGAAGATCTGAAAGTACTTCTGTGCCAGCTGCACGGGGGGCAGCGTCTGCAGCCGCAGGTTGGTCCAGGAGTGCAGGAAGCGCACCAGGTGCTTGAAGGTGTACAGGCCCAGGCGGTCGTTCCCATAGTTGGACAGGTGCGTCATGAAGATGCTGATCTGCTCCGGGAGAGGGAGGGGGAGCAGGGCTGGTCAGCATCTGAGCCCCCTCCACCCCACTTTTGACTCTTCTGGTCGGGCCACAGCTTGCAGAAGTCACTCTATGACTAGTCCGAGGCTCCCCGGGGCTGTCAGCGAACTCGGAGTGTGACCTGGGCCTAGGCACAGGCAGGTGAACCCAGGTCTAGCTGACCACCAACTAGCACAACCCTGAAATGGGAAGCTGACCTACTGTGCAGTCATTTGGGTGTTCTGTCTTTTTGTCGGTGGAGTGTTCATAGAAGACAAGGAGGGCTCAGTTATCCCACAAAGCTGAATACCACCACCACTTGCTATATACTTAATGGTAGTAAAGCATGGATGATTATTTCCACTTTACAGATAAGGAAAGAGAGAGCCAGAAAGTTCAGATCAATAGTTTAAAATGTATGTATTTCAAAATATATGCATATATACATATATGGTTTATAGATTAATGATTTACTCTGTATGTTAGTTCATAACATCCATATATTTATACACGCATACAAAGACTGGAACAAGAACAAAGACAAAAACGCTCACACTGTTGCACTAAAGTACAAGATTGTGGAAGGAAAAAGGAAAGACAACTCAGATTCTCCTCCCAAGGTCACACAGCAGAGCAGGGCGAGATCCAGGGGTGTAGAGCGGGTTTCCCCACTCCCGGCGCTCACACAGGCTGCTGTCCCCTCCTCCCCAAGGCCCAGGAGAGCCAGGCCCGCCCGGCCACAGACAGGCTGTCCGGCAGCGGTCCCTCACCCCAGCCAAGGGATACGAGCACTCACAGGATTGAGGAGCACGGTGAGGAAGAGCTCGCCCCCGTTGATGATCTTGTCCAGCTCGCTGGAGCCACCAGGGTACTCGTTGTAGAAGATGGTGTGCGTGAAGAGGCCGCAGGTCTGGCGCGGGAGGACCTGGGGATGGGGCAGGGGACAGCTCTGGCGCCTCCGGGCACCATGACAGTGGAAGACCCTCCCTCAGGAGAGCAGCCAGGGTGTATCCTCGGAACGGCAGCCTCTGTGTGACTACACAGCCCCCACTTTTGGTGGTCTTCTCCCCAAGACCTTTGGTCTCCCCACAGTCTTCTCCGTGACCTTCTCGGCCTGCGACATTCCCTCAAGCGAGCCCACGGGCCCTTGCCAGTTTACAAACTTTGCCACTATTCTCTGCTAACAAAATGAGCAGGCCCCAAAGTCAGAGAGATAGGCCAGTGAGGATGTCTGCCCAGCGAGGGTTCCTGACCTTCTGCAAAGCAGTCCTCCCAGTCCCCTTCCTGGTTTAACTGTTGATCCTCTGTCTCCTCATAAAACTGCACTGCAACCTGCCTGTCTGGTCACCACCTCATCCCCAGAGACAATATGAATGTCTGGTATTGAGGCGGCCAGTGGAGGGAGGGAGGGAGGGAGGGAAGGACGGAGGGACAGAGAGACAGACAGATGGACGGATGGACATGAAAGCATAAATCTGGCCTTCCCACACATGCCCCGTCTGGACTGTCAACAATTCATCCTTCCAGTGGCTCAGGCCAAAAACCCTGGAGTCATCCTGACTCATCTCTCTCCCCCACAGCCTACTTCCAACTTATTAGCAGATCCTGTTGGCTCAACCTTCTAAATAAGTCCAGAATCTGATCACATCTAACACTGCACCCTGATGGAACCACAATTCTCTCATCTGGAAGACTGAAGTGGCCTCCCAACTGGTCTCCGTTTCCCACTTTGTCCCCTGCAGTCTCCGCAACTCACAACAGCCAGAACAAGGGAAACCTTTATAAAAATATGAGTCTGATCATAACAGTACTCCATGTAAAAACTTCCCATCTCAGGAAAAGCTAACATCCACCCAATGGCCTTATGTGGCCCTACATGATGTGGCCCATCACCTCTCTGACCTCCTCTCCCCGTCACTTGCTCCCTTTCAGCCATATTGGCCTCCTAGTTGGTCCTCAAACACGCCTAGCACAAAATCTGCCTACCTCAGGGCCTTTGCACTTGTTCTCTCTGCCTTGAAAGCTTTTCCGCATATAGCAGCAAGGCTCATTCCTAGGAAAGCCCTTCCTATTCACCTTATTTAAAATGACTTCTCCTCTCCTCTGGCACTCCCGATCTCCCTTCCCTGCTTGACTCTTCTCCATGACTCCATCACCATCTGGCTCACACATTTGTGAGCACACTGTCTATCTCCTGCCACTAGAACGTCAGGTCTACAAGGGCAGAGACCTTCATTGGTTCTGTACACTTCTGTATCCCCAGTGCCTAGAACAGGGGCAGACACACTGTAGAAACTCATTGAAAGTGCTGAAATAAGCAAACGAACAAGACAGAGGCCTGTTCCCAGTCCTCACCAGAGGCCCTTCAAAAAATGTGCAGCTCCTGATCCCGTCACGAAAGCTAAAAAGGAGCTCAAGAAAGGGCCAGACCGGCAGCCTGCCCTCCCTGGGATGGACAACCTTCCTTGGATGCCCGAGGGGGCAGCAGAGCCTGGCCTGCGACCCTAACCCGAGCACGCAGGCCACGTTTCCCCAGATGCGTGCACATGCGCCTCCCGAGCGGCGCAGGCCCACTTACCATGATGCCGTTGTGGATGAAGCCGCGGCGGTAGCGGGCCGGCTTCAGGTGGGGGTACTCCTCCGTGCTGGTCACGCGGATGCTCCACACCTGCTTCCAGGCCTCGTAGAGCTGCACATGCACGGGGTACACACCCGAGTGGTGGGGGGCCACCGCATAGCCCATGTCTGTGGGGATGCCGTGCTCCTGGGGAGAGGAGGGCCAGGCCGGGGTGAGCATGGGGCTCCTTCCCCACGGGGTCTCACTTCCCCTTTGTAGAATGGGAGAGAGAAATCAGAGGCTAGAATGGCAGGGCAGTGGGTGCACGCCCTCGTGGTACAGATGGGAAAGCTGATGCCCAAGGAGGGGAAGGGATGGGCTCCGAGTCTTGCAGTGAGGGACTGACCAAGCTGGGGGGCTCTTAACTCTCAGCCCCGTGTTCATGCCCCCGGAACCCCAGAGTGAGGAGCAAGGACAGGGGCTCTTCCTGTCTGTCTCGGCCTCTGACTGGCTGGCAGGCCCAGGCTGAGCCCGTACCTGGGCCTCATTCCCTCCTCCCCGAGTACCAGCTCCAGCTTTCCTGAGCCTCCCTCTCTGGCCTGAAGATACAGCTTGGGCGCAGGGAAGAAACTGGCCTGGCTTTAAGTCCCGGCTAGCCCCCCTGCTGGCGGCTCCCTGCACCTCGGTGTCTTTGCTAGTAGGGAGCGTGGATAACCATCTCTGGGGTCTCTGCCAGCCTTCAGAGAGACAGGGGCTCTAAAGACACTGACAAGATGCTGTCAGACGGAGCTGCAGGACAGCGGGCGAGAGGCCAGCGGTCCAGACCCCCCCAGCCCCTGCCCCCCCCGGCTCCGCCCTGTGGGGAATCTTACTCACGACAGCGAACTTCTTGTTCAGAGCCATCTGCTCGGCCAACACCGACTGGTTGTGGAAAAGGTGGGGCTGCATGTGGCTCCACATGTGGGGGAACCACCAGAACTCCTTCACGTACGACAGCAGCAGGTCGTCGCCAGCGTCCTCAGCGTCAGTACCTGCAGCCAGAGCGCGGACGGCTCAGCCCAGCCCGGCCCCCCGGAGGGTACGTCCCAGGCCTTCTCCTCTCTGGGCCCTGGGGCCCCATGTGTGCCACAATCCACGGTCCCAGCGGTCTCTCCCAGCTCTGATGGGCCTGCTCGGATCCGCTTCCTGTTTGCCTACTGGGCTGTTTGTCATCTGTCTTTTACTTCGCCATCTCAGCAGCTCTGTATGTATACAGGACATCTGACCCTGTCTCATACTATGACTCAAACGACCTCCGAAATGCTGAGGACCGAGAATGCGAAAAATGCATTCAGATGACCCAGCATTGCTATTTGGCCATTTGGCTGTGGGACCATGTTGCAGAACTTCCCCCTGGAGTTGCAGGGTATTAGGGTTCTTCCTAGAATTCAAGAGAGGCTCTCCACACTGTGGCCCAAGCGGAAGGAGCTACAGCGAATCCTGCCTACAGAAGACGGCTCAGGGCTCTTTCCTTCCTGCTCGGCCCAGAAGGACAGCATTTGAAGAACGTGGGAGGGCCCAAAAGAGGAGCGAAGGTATGAACCCCGCTACCTACACCCCCAACCTCGACCCTTAAAACTTGACAATGAAATGGCAGTGGCCATCTCTGGATGGAACAATTATGGGGTACTCTCACTTTCTATGCTATATATTTCTGCAGTGTTCTTAAAATCCAACCACTTACTTTTTAAAGCAGGCATAGGACAATGATTTTTAAAGACAGAGGAGAGGGGGAGACAAGAGGGAGAAGATATCCCCAAAGACAGCGCAGGCTGAAGGACAGGGAGGGATGACTGAGGGCTGCTGTCTTTATGCTGCCCCCAAATGCCCTCTGCTGGGGGCTGTAACTGCTCTGTGGGCTGCCGGATCAGGGGGAGGCCACCAGGGTCCAATATGGCCCTAACGGGGGCCCATCAGACCCCTGCTGCCCCAATGGCACAGTACTCCACGGATCCAGATACCGAGGGCCCCTGGAAGTTGCTCATGGGGGCAGAGCCAGGCCCACTTACCTGTGTGGAAGAATTTCCCTGAGTAGCCCAGGTTGAAGGTGAAGTTTGGGATGTGTGTGCGTAGTTCATTCTGCGTATCAAACAGGGCCTAGGATAGGCAGAGGAGGAAGAAGGCGGTAAGGGGGAGGCCAGGAGCTCCCTGTTTTTCCCACTGAGGGCCCAGAAAGGTCCTACTACCGTAGGACCAGCTGCAAAGTCTGCAGGGTCCAGCAAAAAAATGAAAATGTGGGACCTTGCTCCAAAATCGTTTGAAATATCAAGAAGGCCAGGGCAGGGCGCCTGGGTGGCTCAGTGGGTTAAAGCCTCTGCTTTCGGCTCAGGTCATGATCTCAGCGTCCTGGGATTGAGGCCCGCATCGGGCTCTCTGCTCAGCAGGGAGCCTGCTTCCTCCTCTCCCTGTCTCTCTGCCTGCCTCTCTCACTACTTGTAATCTCTCTCTGTGTGTCAAATAAATAAAATAAAATCTTTAAAAAAAAAAAAAAAAAAAAAAAGAAGGCCAGGGCAGAGCACTAACCTTGTACAGGCCCCTTCTGAGTACAGAGTCCCACACCCAGGAAGCCAGCCCTGAGCTGCCACCTGCCCTAGGCCTCCAGCCAGATAAGACCTGACGCTAGCCTGGCTCTTCTGCCATGTGCCCCTGAGAAAGCTCTGTGACTTCTCTAGGCCTCAGTTTCCCCAAGTATGAAAGGAAGATAATAATTTCTCTTGGGGTGATTGAATGAGACCCCTGCGTGTCAAACTGCCTGACCTTTTAGTGAGTAATATAAAATGGTGGCATGGCTGTGTCTGTGGTCACAGCCACTGTGAGCCTCGGATCTTCGTCTGTCAAACGTGGAGCATCTCTCCCAGTGAGCGCCAAGGCTGATGTCACAGGATCATGACTTTTCCAAAGATGTACTGCGTCCCTAGCCATGCGACGTCCCCGTGCATGGCACACCCCATGCTGGGCAAGCCAGCGAAGGGAGACTGATGCTTGCAGAACAAACACGCACTTGTACTCTGGAGTCAGACTCCAAAAGCCCCCGCCCCCCAGGCACAAGGCTGCTAAGACACCCGCGAGAGCGTGCTGTCAGATTGCTCTGCAGACAGACAGTCCTGGCCCTCCTGGGGCGCCCACCAGTATCTCACCAAGGCCAGGCACTACCTGACAGACACGTGTGCTCAAGCTGTGTGGCCCTGGGCAAGTTATGTCGCCTCTCTGAGCCTCAGTGGTCTCTTCTGTGAAATGGGACTTACGATGATACCCGCCTCACAGGGCTGCTACGAGGATCCGCTGAGGCCATTCACAGAAAGGGCTAAGCACAGAGCCTGGATTGGCCAAGCCCTGAATAAGCAGCTGCTGTCTGTGTGTTTCAACCCGCAACGTACAGCCCAGTGCTGTCCAAGTTAACGAGGCGACACTCATGTCTCGGAAAGAAAGGCTGAGTTGTAGCCTGTGCTTCGGATTAAGGGACAGGGGAGGGAGGAAACCTCTCCCCCTTCAGACTCACAAGGATGTTTAAGGCAAGTGGGACCCTGGCTGGCGAAGCAACTGGCAGTGTGCACAGAGCTGAGCGTGCAGAAGAGGGTGTCGCTATTAGGACTCCGGGACAGAAGGGGCTCCGACCTGCTCTCATTCATCCCTCTCGCTGTAAAAGTGGGGAAAAGAAGAAGCGGGCAGGGCCGCCTCAGGGCTCGTGGGGGATACTGTGAGCCTGGCAGCCTGGTTTCCTTGTGGGATCAATGCTGAGCCAGTCTCCAGGGCTCACCTGGACAGGCAGCAACACTAAGGTTACAGCAGGAGAGAGCGGAAGACTGCCCTCAGGAGCAAACAGAGCGATCTATTTTGTCAGAGGTTGGTTATGGCTTCGCACGAAGCCACAGCCTCAACAGGAGTCATCTCAACACTTGCTTTCAACAGGACAGGCCTTGAGGAGGTGAAATCTCAGAAGCAAACACAATGAGCAAAGCAGATCAGAGCAACACAGCCCCGTCCCATGAGATGGGAGCTGGGAGGGCTCCAAGCCTGGCCGGTCCGCACATGCCCCTGTGTAAACCACCTCCCCACCCCGGGTGGTGGTGGGGGAAACAGCCTGAAAACTTCGCATCCACACCCTCTTGTGAGTTCCCCACTGAGGCTCAGACTTGCAAAGGGACTTGCCCACCAGTTCCAGTCAATTCAAGGTCAAATGGGTCTTGACCCTCCACACACAGTGCCTGCCCCCAACACCATTTGCTCTTCTGTAAGGAAGAGTAGAGTAGAGTGCTCACTCCTGCCCCGAGGCCTTCCTCCCAGGCCCTAGGGCCAACCCCAGGGGTGACTTTAGGAGGACCAGGAACACAGCGCCCACACAGGACTCACTTGGGAGGCGAGCACTCCTCTTAGAAGTCTCTTTGGCCCTCCGAACATCAAAGTGAAGTCTGGATTTGGTGCTAATATGTTCTAACGCCTGCTAATCTCCTAAGGGAGGACAGGGTCATCAGGCAGCAGTATCTCTGCAGCATTTAATGCCCTGGTTTTGTTTTCCTTGGATCTACTGTTGTGCCTGCCCTCTATTTACAGCAACCAGTACTGATTTTCCCACTTACACTAGCGATGTCGTTCTCTTTGCAAAGAACCCTGAGTAAAAAAGAGACTAGATGAAAAGTGCATTTTAAAGCTTGCTTAATGGTCTTCATCTGTAGGCTTCTCTTCAGTAGTGATGCATGTGTGTAAAATGTCTTGGTCTGCAAGATGCTTTCACATACAGTTTAGTTGGGTAAACACTTTTTGAAATAAACACATGCATTCCACTATTTATACACACCTCCGTTAAAATATGCCTGGGTATGAGTCAAGCTCTAATTCTTGTTTTAAAAGTTTTGTGGGAGCTCTGGTACTGACATAAACATTTCTGACAGTGAAATATCACATCTGGATTAAACGGCAGATACGTATCCCTGCCTAGCTCCCAACCCCGGGCTTCAACGACGGACTCTCTCCCTCCACAGAAACGTTTCTGAGCTCCCCGCCCCAAAATTCTTCTATAGTCAATGCTTCAATATAATTTCCAGGGACACTTCTGTCTAGTGAAACAACGGCTAAAGCCGCCTGGCCGAGGAAGGGGAGCACGCACAGCACGGAGGAGAGGCAGACCGCGAAGTCACGATGGGGCCCCCCAAGGGTCGAAGGTGGCGAGGCCCCGCCCGACCTGTCCGGCACCCCCCGGCCATACCTTCACGTCCTCCACCTTCATGCGTGTGCCCTCCTTGCCCACAAAGATGTCATCGATGTCCACCAGGATGTAGCGGTCCAGAGGCAGCGAGAGGCGCTTGCCCGTGAGGAAGGCCACGGCGTCGACGAAGACGAGCTTGTGCAGCCAGAAGTTGAGGTTGTTGCCAAACAGCACGCGCTGGATGCCATCGTGGAGGCCCAGGTCCTGGACCACGGTGGCGTGCAGCGCGGCGTGCAGGCCGGCGTCGGCGCCCAGGTGCGGGATGGACTCAGAGGAGCGCGTCTTGGCCAGCAGCACCGGCTCGTAGGTGGAGTGGTTTGACTGGAACACGGTCCAGTCCTCGCCGGGCAGCACGCCCTTCTCCACCTCGCTGGGCCGGGTCACGTAGAGCAGCGGGGACTTGGGGTTGATGCTGCAGTCCTTCAGGCCAAGGTTGGAGTGCAGGAACAGGGGGAAACCTTTGAGCTGCGCACTCAGCAGGCTGTTCTCGTTGGCCTGTAGCCGGGGCAGAGAGGGCAGCAGAGCCGTCAGATCCCGAAGCCCTCAGGGGACGCACAACCTCAGGTGGGCACTGGTCACAGTAGTGTCAACGGTATTCTCTGAGGTTCAGGGAGGCCTGATCACATCCCCGGCCCTGCACTAACCTAGCTGCGCAGACCCAGCGGGTCCAGGCAAAATACCAGTGAACATGCACCATATGCTTCCCAAAGCCAGGAACCCTGGTCACACACTTGGCACGCAGGGATGCTGTTAATCCTCACAGTGACCCCACGACAGAGGCATCACCGTCATTCCCATCTTACAGATGAGGAAACGAAGGCCCAGAGAAGTTATGTAACTTGACCAAAATCACACAGTGAAAAGCCTAGCAGCTGCAAGCCCAGACTTTGCCCCCAGACTGCTGGGCCGTGGGCAAGTTATGTAACCTCTCTGCGCCTCTGTTTCCTCTGCCGTAAAATGTTCCTCACGGGATGCTAGAGGTAAAGTGCTCGGGACAGGGCTGGCAGCACCACAATTGCTCGTTTGGTCCCCATACCAGCCTCAGGACGAAGCGCCTGTGTTATTGCACTTCATGGGGGAGGAAGCGGAGGCTGCCCTTGGCCACACAGGGTCAGGAGGAGCCCCAGTGACTGGCCAGACGATCTGCCCCTGGAGCCCACACACCTGGCCACCAGGCTCCTCTGCCTGGCTTTCCCAATTGGCTCTTGCCATACCATCTTTTCCTTGGGAGAAATCTTAGATGGATGCCAGTGTAGAAAAGATCTGAGAGGAGGCATCTGCTAGGGGTGCCTCATAGCATACCCAACCCTCCACATGCACCTAGTACCCCCAAGGCCACCCCCTCACAGAAGCCCAGCTCCCTGCGCCCTCCTTCTCCGCCCAGGGCCTCCTGCTGCCCAGCTCCCTGGGATCTGCAGACAGTACCCACAGCACCCTTTCTCCTCTTCCCTAGACTCACAGCCTCTGTTCCTTCATACCATCCCCTCCCCTCCCCAGCCACCTGCTTCTGAATATGGTACAACTTGCCTTTGTCCCTGTGCCAGTTCCATTCTGTTTTCTTCACCTGACAAACTCCTGTTCATCCTTCAAAACCCAATGCCAAATACCCTCCTTTGCACTGGCCTTCCTGGAACCAGGTTAGAGCCTCATCTGCAGTACTTTTCACCTTGGCCACTGTGTTATCTGTTCAGGGTCTCTTTCCCACCAGTCTGCCCTCTTGAACGCAGGAGCTATATCATTTCCACCTTTGGATCCCCGGTGCCCTAAACAGGCTTGATACCCAGAGGGCGCAAACACACGTTTGATGAGCTAACTGGATTTTTATTTTTATTTACTTTGGGGGGGGCGGGGGAGATGGGCAAAAGTAGAGGGAGAGAGAGGTGGGACTTGATCTCACGATCCTGAGATCATGACCTGAGTGGAAATCAAGAGTTGGATGCCTAATGGGCTGAGCCACGAGTTAACTGGATTTTTTAAAAGTAAAAAAGAACAGACAGATCCCTAGTACCTGGCCCCTGACAGTTATTCAATACGGGTTTCATTTGTTCATTCCCAAACTATTCACTATGTTACTTGCCAGGGATACAGCGAGGGAAAATAGACACAGTTCCTGACCTTATGAACCTTCAAGTCAAGCAGGGAAGAGAGACAGCAATCAAAATCACAGAAATAAATACAAAACTTCAATGGGGCACATGCTACACAGAGCAAGTTCAGAGTTCTAGAACAGTCAATAACTGCCCATAGCTGGCTCAAGGAAGACTTCCCAGAAAAGAGACTTTCAAACTAAGTTTTAAAGAATGCCTAAGTATCCACTAGAGAAAAGTAGGGGCCACATTCAAAGAACAGCAAGTGCAAAGGCCCCGAGGAAGGAGAGGGCTCAAGGAATAGCAAGAAGCCAGCAGAGTGATCAAGAGGCAGAGGAGGAGATGAGGCAGGAAGGTCAGCTGGGGCCAGACCTGGGACCCTGGAGGCTTCAAGGGGCAGCAGGAAGTCATCAAAGACTCTGTCAAAGGGTTTCAAACAGAGGGATGACACGTACCAATTTGCATTTTAAAAAGATCCATCTGGCAGCTGTGGGGAGAATGAGTGGGGTGGGGCAAGGCAAAGGGCACCAAATGAGGGTCCCCAGTGAGTCTGGAGAGGAAGGGAGGGGGGTGACACAGGGCCACCCAGGAGAGCTGGCCAGGTGAGCACTGCACAAGGACACTCAGCTGAGGACGGAGTCACGTGCCCCAAATAGAGCCGTCACTGTCCAGAGGGTGTTTTTACTAAGAGCCGCCACGCAGGAGTGCTTGTTTCTAATTCCCACAAAGGCTCTGCACGGCTCGGGCCTCTACAGTGCAATGAGGGACCTGCATTCACTTCTCCACACACCAGTACCTGCCAATGCCCCCACCCTGTCCTGACCTAGCCTCCAGAGCTGAGACCCAATGCAGAGCCCCAGCCTCAGAAGCCGCTCCACCCAGCCTCAAGGTCCGAGAGACCCCTAAGCCAGCACTGGCCAAGGATGGGAACTACTTGGGCTATGTGGGGGCAAAGGCAGGGGGGCCCAGTGACATTTCAGGCCCTGTCCCTCGCCTGCTGTGGCCTGGGAGGTCACACTGGCCGGCAGGCACTGGGGGATCCCATTTCAAAGCCCTGTTCCTGAGCTGACTGCCAGGCCCCTGCAGCTCAGCCAGCGGCCCAGCTGGGGGACGTGGAGGAAGGGAGAAAGCCAGTCAGCAACGCAAAGGAGCCAGTGGGGAAGGGAACGGAGAGCAAGCTCAGCATCGCAGAGACTGACCCCTCCTGTAGGCCTCAGCCCACCAGAGGGGTACCCCTCCTGTTCCTTAGCACTGAGGACCTACTCAGGAGACACCAAATCTCCCAATGGAGTCATGCAGGTAGAAGGAGGAAGGGCCCTGGCTGGGGAATCGGGAGGCCTAACACAGACTCTGAGAGCAACCAGATGGATGACTTTGGGACCCCAAGGTTCCCAAGGTACCCCTTCTGTGGGTCTCAGGCCCCCCATCTGTCCATCCGTTTGTGCTGACATGCTCCTGCGCGGCTGGGCTGGAAGGCACGAGTGGTGGTCTAACCTCGGCCCTGACTTACTGGCCATGTTACTCCAGAGAACTACTCCACTTGGAGCTTCAGTTTATTCCCTGAAAATAAAGTGCCTACTTCACAGGGTGGTTGTGAGAATTACACATGAGGCCTGCAAAGCAGTGAGCTCAGTGTCTGGCACATAGTAAGTGTGCAATAAAAGACATTGGGTAGCCCTTGTCAGTCCCCTGCCAGGATGTAGTCAGTCCCAGGGCTCCTGGAGTCACGAGGCTAAGACACAACAATGTCAGGAGCCAAGGCTATCGATGAAAATCAGCCCTGACCCAGCAGGACCTCCTAGGGGCGCATATTGGTCAAGAGCCACAAGACAGACAGAGGTGACCGACTGCCAGCTGTGCTTGCTGAACACGGAGATGACAAAGCAAGACAGCTGCCATTTATTGGGTGGCCCAGGGGGTCACCCACCATCATCTTCAACATGGCCCCGTGAGGCAGGTGCCGTGATCAGCCCCACTTTACAGATGGGTTGAAGATCCTGCCCAAGGTCACTCTACTTCTAAATGATGGAAAGATGTGAACCAGGGTCTGTCTGGACTTTTCCGCCCCTATTCTTACAACTGATCTGGGAATCTAGCACCCGCGGGAATTGGCAAGTGAGTGTCTGCAGACCTCTGGAGTCCATAAACCCTCTGGGTTTGACAAGCCCAATGCACAGCACCAATGCAGGCCTTGTGGAAAGGGCCAAAAGATGGAGCTTGACCACCAGAGGGCTCTGTTTGAGCAGAAAGTCACAGGCCACTGCTCAAGACCAAGGAGGGGTCTGGTCTTAAGCAATATGGTAGGAAGAGCAGGAAGACTGGAATTTCCACTGACCCCACAATGAGATAGTGAGCCTGTCCTGGGGCCTCATGTCCACCTTCTGTAGAGTCGAGAATTGGGATCCAAGCTCTGATGTACCAACTGTGCCCTCTGCCTGGTCCCCAGAGACCACAGGAGTTTGTGTGCTGATGTAAATTCTATTCCATAAACGGGCATTTGAGGCCCTGGACTCATCACATAGTGGTTACGACTAACGCCTCTGCAGTCAGACTGCCTGGGTTCAAATCCTGAATCTGTGCTTATTAGAGAGATGAGTGGAGGCACATTTCTCCACCCCTCTTTGCCTCAGTTTCCTTTCCTCTTAAATCAGGACGATATCCACCTCCCTTAGAGGATGGCTGGTGGGTGTGAGGTGAGTTCATTCTTCACACAAAGTGCATGGACAGTGCACAGTGCTGGGTGAGCACTCAATAAAAGTCAGCTGTTGTGGTGTTCTTCAGGCCTGGGGCTCTGAATCACACTTAATGAAGTTCATGGCAGGGAACGAAGAGTCCAGGAGAAAAGAAAAAACGGACAACGGAGGCAGTCTGAGGTTATGCCATATGAAAAGCCATAAACCAGGCCAGCGTTTCCCAGAGGGTGCTCTGTGAAATAAAGGCTTTGTGATCAAGCCGGCTGGGGAACAAATCTCACCAGGTTTGCTCTACTGCAGGACTTCTAAGGGCCTTCAATTTCTTGGCCCATAAAACCTTCCGTTAGTGGCAGATCATCCTGCTGCATTCATGTGTGAAAGAACACACTGTGGGAACCCCGGCTCTGGACCAGGCTCCTCCCTACACCGAGCACAGGGTCCAGGGCACAGGGGTGTCCACGAATGCCTGGGGACACCTGGGGCCCCGCCCGCAGACATGCGCCACTTCTGACCCACTCTTGCTCCTCTCCCAGCTCATGCCAACAAAGAACCTGCTTCAGGGCCTGTGCACGTACTGTGCCCCTCTGCCTGGAAGGCCCTTTGTGCCGAGAGCTATGCGACTCCTTGTCTGCCTTCCTTCCAGCCACTTTGTAAAGTGGCCATTCTATCAAAAACAGCGTCAACTATCCATACCCATCACTCCCTATGCCCTTTCCCGGCTTTATTCCTTCTCGTACTTATCACCACTTGCCACACGGTGTGTTTACTTGTTCATGGCCTGTCACCCACCCCACCGCACTGAAATGTCAGCTCCGTGACAGCAGTGACTCTGCACACTCCGATTGCCACCATGTCCCCAGTGCCTAGCAAAGGACCTGGAACACAGTCAGCACGTAGTAAATATTTGCTGATGTCCCCAAGCACCTACCAAGAGTCCCTACTGCCCATCTTGAAGCCACAGCCTCTAGATTCCCCTAACCAGCTGCTCACCACGGACAGCTTCTCCACGACACTTTCAGCAAAGACTCTGATCCCGGCATCCATTCTAGGTGCCCCCACGGAGCCCAGAGCAGCTCATCTGCCTGTTGGGATTTCTTTCTCTTCTTTCCTCCAGTGAAAATGGCTCTGTTCAGGAGGTGCATAAATGCCACAGCCCACCAGAGCCAAGAGGACAGAGCACAGGAACCAGAGCCCAGACTGCCTAAATCCGAGTTCAAATCCTGACTCCTCCACTAGCCTCAGATACATAACCCTTCTATGCCTTGGTTTGCCCATCTGCAAAATGAGGGCACACCCCATCCCCTGGGATGATGCCACGACGTTCACAGGGACAATCCTCTCCTACCTCACACCCATTCCGGGGGCTTCCTTTAGGCAAGTGCCTGCTGTGTGCCAGGCAATCCCCCTGCCATGTGCTCCTCATAAAAGCTAATATTTTTTTTAAAGATTTTATTTATTTGAGAGTGAGTGAGTGAGAGAAAGAGAGAGTACACAAGCTGGGGGGGAGGGGCAGAGGGAGTAGTAGACTCCCCACTGAGTAGGGAGCCCAATGTGGGACTCAATCCCAGGACCCTGAGATCATGCCCTGAGCCGAAGGCAGACGCTTAACCCACTGAGCCACCCAGGCACCCCTGAAAGCTAGCATTTAAAAAGCACTTGTTAGGGGCACCTGGGTGGCTCAGTGGGTTAAGCCTCTGCCTTCGGCTCAGGTCATGATCTCAGGGTCCTGGGATCGAGCACTGCATCAGGCTCTCTGCTTAGAAGGGAGCCTGCTTCCTCCTCTCTCTCTGCCTGCCTCTCTGCCTACTTGTGATCTCTCTCTCTCTGTCAAATAAATAAATAAAATTTAAAAAATAAATAAATAAAAAGCGCTTGTTAGACACCAGGCACCGTGTGCTCCAAGTGCTTTACATATACTCACCCACTTGCCCTTCATGACAGTCCTAGGAAGTAGGCACTACCATTATACCCATTTTACAGATGAGACAAGTAGACACTCAGCTACGGAGTATAGATGGAAAAGGGACTCAAACTCAGCCAGAGCCACGACCTGCCTGGGGACCCCAAGCCCTGCGTACCTTGAAGAAGCCAATGATGCCCACACCGTAGGCCACACAGTACTTGTCCAGCAGCTCCCGGTTCCAGGCGTCCAGGTTGACATACTTGAGGATGTTCTCGTAAATGATGAGGGCGAAGCGGCCACGGCCCTTGTCGGTGAGCGTGGGCATGTCGCCCTTGCCCGGTGCGATCTCCGTGCGGTACTTGAAGCGGCTGGACTCCAGGATGGCCACGACCTCCTGGCCCAGCTGCGAGTACAGGCTCTCCACAAACACCAGCACCAGCGGGTCGGTGCGGGACGGTGCGGCCGCCTGCAGGGGCTTGAGCGGCAGCAGGCGGCTGGGGGCCACCGGGGGCGGGTCCCCGCAGTCCGGCTCGGGGGCGTCCGCCGAGGGCTCCAGGCCCCGCTTCCAGCCATACAGGTAGTAGGCCGAGACAAAAACGCTGAACAGGCAGAAGACGAACAGCAGGAAGAGGACAGCCTGCGGGGACACGTGCCGACACAGCCTCCGCAGGCGCGCCAGGGCGGGCATCCTGGCCCCCGAGAGCTCGGCCGCCGGAGGCCCGCCTGCCCTGGCCGCCCCCGGGCCCCACGCAGGAGGAGACAGCAGAGTCGTCCACTGAGCGACAGTTTCACAGACACTGAGCGCGCGCGGCCCTCGGAGGGCAGCAGGTGTGGAGGATCCGGGCCCCCGGCCCTTCCTCCCAGCCAGGGGCACGGTCCGCAGGCCGGTCGCGCTCCTTCCTTCCTCCGCGCCCCTTTATGTCACCATGGCAAAGCCCCACGTGGTCCTGTGCACAGCAGAAGTGCCCCCAGGGCGTCAGGGCCTCCTGGGGGGGCTGCGCGGCGGGCCGGAGGACACTGGGCCGGCCCGGGGCTGCCACATGCCGCTCGCTCGGTGGGGCCCCCGCGGCCAAGGCTGTGGAGAGGAGAGGAGAGCCGGAGGTGAAAAGGCAGAGTGTGGGCTCTGGGGGGCGTGCTGACCACAGACGCACAGGACCTGACCTCGGCGGGCCCCGGCTCAAGCACTGCTGCCCCACCCGGCTGCACAGTGTCACACGAGCCTCGTGACCTCGCTGAGCCTCAGTTTCCCCACCTGTGAAACAGCGCTGACAACAGTACCTGCCTCACGAGGGCGTGAGCCCCTAATCCTAATGTGGGTATAATAATAATGTGGGTATATATAATAACGGGTGAAATATGGTGTCTGCCACGGTGGTCTACTTACTATATTTATTATAACTTATTTATTATATTTATTTTATTGTATATATTTATTTACTTTATTACATGTATTTATATACTAAAATTTATAATATACTTATTATATTTATCAGAGTCCAAGGCCAGACCAAGAGAACTCCAGGTACAAGAAGGACAAAGTGAAATGAACATTTGCAAGGCCTGGGAGCTAGAGGTGGAATTCTAAATCTCGGCTGCACACCCCATCCTCACCATCTCCTCCTCACTCGCAGGGCCTCCCCCTGCATTTCTCTCTCTGAATGCGCTTAGCAGCCTCATCAGGAAGCCAGAACTTGGGGTTCCTGGGTCCCCTTCAACCCTATCCCCCACCCAGAGCAGGCCACCTGTACTGGTCTCACTGGAAAGTAAATGAAGACCACACACCCGTACCCACTAAACTAAGGCCCCAACTTCCTCACCCCATATAGCAGCCCCCGGTCCCCCTTACACATGAGAGGAAGCAGCTGCTGAAAGCAGGAGAGAGACAGGGATGGGTACAGGAACAGAAGGTGTGAGGGTCTGGGCAGGCAGAGCCAGGGAATGAATAGAAGCCTCAGACCCAGACTAGGGGGTGAAGTTCTTGAAAATCCCTCGCAGGCCCAAGACTATCTGGTGTGCTGAGCGCTGGCCGCAGCATACCAGAGATCCAACAAAGGCAGTTCTAGGAATTACTATCCTAGGAGTTGTAACTGTAGACGTGTGTAATGATTTCCCCACAAGAATCCGAATCCTGATGCTGTTTATAATAGCAAATGCCCAACAATAGGGGAGTGTCCTTAGCAATTACGATGCAAGCATCAGCTAGAATCCCAGGCAGCCACTTACAACTTTTACAAGATGTGGAAGAAGGACATTTACTGACACAGAAACGTAACTGCCACACATGTTGTTAAAGTGGGAAACATTTATAAAACAGTCCTCATGGTCACTTTTCTGTTAAAAATTGTTATGTGTAAGCCAGAAACCGGTACCAAATCCCAACCAAAAAAACCCCAAAATGTTAACAGTGATTATCACCGAATAATTTTCTATTTTCTTCTTTTTGTTTCCTAAATTTTCTACAATCATCATTTACTATGTTTGTGAAAATTTAAAAAAAAAATGTTTTTAAAAGATGTGCTCAGGAACGCCTGGGTAGCTCAGTTGGTTAAGCGTCTGCCTTCAGCTCAGATCATGGTCCTGGGGTCCTGAGACTGAGTTCCAGAGTCGGGCTCCTTGCTCAGCAGGGAGACTGTTTCTCCCTCTGCCTCTGCCGGCCACTCTGCCAGTTTGTGCTCTCTCCCTCTCTCTGATAAATAAATAAATAAAATCGTTAAAAAAAAAAAAAAGAAAAAAAAAGATGTGCTCAGAAGCAAGAGGCAGGAGTGGGAAATGAGGACATGTCTAAAACACCAGCGCTGCTCCCAGTTCTGCCAATGACATGCTATGTGACTCAGAGCACACCCCAACCCCTCTCTGGGCCTGTTAGAGAGGAGCTTGGGCCAATCTCAGGGGGCTCTCCCACCTCCCACATTCTGCAATTCAGTTCCTACTATGTGCTACCTCAAGGCAGCCAAGAGAACAGGCACCTACAATGCAGGGGGAGGAGTGTGATAGTGGGAGAAGGGTGTCTGAGAGAACTCAGCGGCACTTAACTCTCCTGGAGGGGGTGGATCAAGGAAGGCTTCTTGGAAGAAGTGGTACCTGAACTGACCAGGAGGACAAGTACGGATTGACCAGGGGTAGGAATGGGGAGGCACATGCCTCAGCTTGGAGATTCCTTACAACTCTAGCTGAGAGCAAGGCAGGAGGGAACAGGTTTCCTGGGTGGAGGCTGGAGGGCTGGGGTGACAGTCCTGTTTATTCCCAGGTTGCGACTGCATCCCATTTCCCACTGATAACAGCAGCCCTCTGCCCTGTGGCCACAGCGAGCCCCACCTCTCGGCCTTGGGGCCAGAACCAGAGCACAGTGGGTGGAGAGGTACAGCGGCCTGGCTGATGGCCTGCCAGTCTCCCACGCCTGGGGGCACCTGGCCACTCCCACCACCCAACCATGCTTCCCCTGCAGGCCTGGGTGCTGTGATCACTGGCCCTTGGTCGATTGCATTAACAGACTTCCAGTGTACATGTTAATGATGCAACCAGCAGTCTCGGGCATCTGGGGGTCACAGACCCCTGTGGGACTCTGACAACATTTTCCCATAAAAAATATGCATATTTTTAAAATTTAAAAATATGCTGGAAAACCTTGTAACAATTCCAAGGAATCCAGACCCATGCCCTCACACCCAGTGGACCTAAAGCTCTACGGTAAGAAAGCCTTATGGTTACACGCAGACTGGAAGCAGGCAGCTTCATTCACAGGCACATGCCACCTCCCAGCAGCCGTGTGACTTTGGGCAAGTTATTTAACGTTCGGTGCTCCTAGTTTCCTAATCTGTAAAACATCAAAGTTTGACATGCTCCCAGAGTTGTGAAAATTAAATGAGTTGATACATATAAAGCAGACAGACCGTGCTGGGCACACAGCACCAAATACGGGTTAGCCCGTCTCCCTGTGTACACCTGCTGCTTATTCAGTGTTGGCCCAGTGTGGACAAGAACTGAGCCCACAAAGCTTGGTCAAGCCAGCTCTGTGCTCTCTCTCAAGTCTCTGACAGCTAGTCCTTGGAAGGCCAAATCCCCATTTTCAGAGGCTGTGGCCTTTCCCTGGAGCCAGTTGGATGGGCAGGGCCCAGATGGTTAAGAGGCCCGGAGGCCAGGGAGAAAGCCATGGCAAAGCCCAGGCCCAGGAGAGGGTAAAGGGAGAACGAGAGTGGGCCAACTAGCCCCTGTCCCAGAGAAGGCCAAATACTCTGGAGTGGGGGGCGGGGGAGGGGGAGATGCTGCTGGTAAGAGGGGCCTCCAGCACTGCCCCCCCCCCACTGCAGCCCCCATGAAGGCCTGGAGCCCGGCCAGGCCATTTGAGACCCTCCACACCCACCCACATTCCAGGGCCCCTGTGGCTCAAGGATGGAGAAGGGGCGGGGGTGGGGGGGTTCTAATCCCCTTGGAGCCACCAAGTCCTCCGGGACAGCTGGAGGCTGAGGCCTCAACACCCCCCTCCCCCACTGCCCTGGGCCTGCCTGGGTCTTGCCGATATTGCCAGCGGTTTTCCTAAACTCCAGCCTCGCCCTACAAGTCACCAATCTTGGTAGTGCAACTAGGCCTTTGCTCATGAAGTTCCCACTGCCGGAATCCCTCCCTCACCCCCTTGGGATACTTACTCATCCTTCAAGACCCCAGTTCCAATGTCATCACCTCTCTGAAGTCATCCCCATGCACCACCCCCTTTCCTGCCCCCAGGTCCCATCCCTCAGGCTTCTGCCGGGCCCCATCCCCACTCCATAGTGCGGAACTGGAAAGCCAGGCTCCTCAAGCCAAAACAGGACGCAAATGTGCATTCTTTGGCTGGCACAGCATTTTTCTTAAATTTGAGATTCCTTATCACTATTTCAAAATCAGGAGATTTCACCTGAAAGTCAGAACTTCTGACTTTTCTTTAAGAAGAGTATGTTCTTCTGACACTGGGCACTCATCCGCACAGGCCCCACAGTCCCATAGCCAAGCTCCTTCCTCACTTGGCTGTCTGCCCAGTCCCGGGCGCACCTGAGCATGAGGTCCATGCAGACTGGACTCGAGGTGTTTCCATACACAGTTCTATACCTTGGAGCCTCCAGATCCCGGTGCAGGAGCAGGTCTTTACTGACCTCTGCTGGGGCAGGCCCTGCCTGGCATCTGGCAGCTGGCACACAGAGGCCCCCCACAAATACTAATTTCATTCTTTCTCTTTCCCTGCATGCCTGGGTGCCCCGAAGGGCAGGGACAAGTCTGATTCATTGCAGAAGCCCCCACCGCTCTCCCCAGGCACAGGTCCTAATTAAGTATTCACACTATGAATGAGTCATAACAAGCTGTTATTACTCCCAATTTACAGATAAGGAGACTGAGGCTCCAAAGTGAAATGACTTGCCGCAGTTACACAGGAAACTGCTAAATCTTGACTCAAATAGGTTTCCTTCCTAACTTCAAATTTGGGCTTTCATTCCTCCATGGGGAGTCCCTTCTATAATAAAAATAATAACAACAGTGATGCCATCACAATCATCGTCATTGTTATTTTTACTGCTACGTGTTTCAAGCACTTACCACGAGCTCGGGTACTGTGTTTTAGCACTTTTACACACCTTACGTCATCTAAGCCTTACAACTACTATTGTCATTATTTACATTTACAGTTGAGGAAAATGAGGCTCAGAGAGGTTAAGTCACTTGCCCAAAATCACACAGCCAGTCCTTGGCAAACCTGAAATTTGAACCCTGTCCCCAGGAGAGAGAAGCGACTCCAGAGCCCAGCAGGGACACCTTGGCTGCGATGGGGGACAGCAGGAGGGGGCCTCAGCCACCAAGGCCTCGAGCCCTCAGCCAGGTTCCCACTGTGCACTCCCAGCCCTAGGCCCAGCTCTCCCTGCCAAGGTGCTGGGGATAATGAATGAGATGCTCTGGTCGTCATGGAGATGCCATGGCAACGGTGCACTTTCGGGAAATACCACGGTAACTGTGGCCACTGCTCTGGAGTTGAAAGTCACTCCTTACCCCTCCCCCCCTCCCCCAGCACTCCAAAATGCTCTGCTTCCCCTACAATCCTCTCTAGGACCTGGAGAGAAAGGAGGCAGAGGCCAAGGGCCAAGAGACCACGCCATCTAGAAATCAGGGTCTGGCTCTGCCCTAGATGGACAGGTAGACTCCAGGAGTGGAGAACAAGAGCTCTCTGAGGCTCAGCCTCCTGTGCCTTTCCTGGGGTGGGCATACCTAATAAGCAGCTTTCACGCATTTGGTGTCTACTGTGTGCACCCGACCTCCCGTGAAGGGCTGCACGTGTCATTCCCTGTCGCATCCCACCAATCGGAAAGGCAGCAGTACACTAACTGCTGGCCTAACAGTGAAGGGCTCCGACTGGAGCCCAGCCTGCCTAGACTTGAACCTTGCCTCCGTTACTTACCAGCCTTGGGATCTTTGAGCAAATCCCTCGACCTCTCTGAGCCTTGACTTCCCCAGGTGTAAAACAGGCTTCATACCACTAACTGTCTCATAGGGCTGCTGCCAAAACTAACAGAAACAATGTGTGTCAAACAGCTCAAGGTCCAGCACATGGTGACATAGGCTAATACAATGATTAGCCATTTCACAGATTTGGAAACTGAGGCTCGGGAAGCACCCAACCCAAGGCCACAGATCAAATCCACAGTGGATCCAGAAGGAGGAGAAAGAATGGTCAGATTTGACAGCACACTGGAAGTTGGGGACGAGCAGACGGCCCAGTCCCCGTCCCCTCTTTCTTACTTACTGAGCAGCACGAGGCACCAAAAGTGGCACTAGACATGGAAGATGTAGGCTCTTTGGGAGCCCCGAGGTTTTGTGTCTCTGGTGTGATGCTGTTGTGGGGTAGATGCAGGAAGGTCCCTGCAGCCCCCCACACTCACGGAACCCAGATTTTATTTCCCGCCTGGGGCATTCCCGACACTGTCCCCCTTCCCCCATACTCACACGCACACGAATGCACAAACTCACAGGGTGCCGGTATGTTCAAGTGGTGTCATCACAGCCATCTGGGCCACAGGCGCAAGTGTGGGGTGGGAAGCAAACAGCTTCCCAAGTCTGTGAATGGGCACCCGGGCTTGGGGGAGGAGGGGTGGCTGCGGGCCCAGGCGCCGGGAGCCCCACAGGCAATCCCCGGGCCACTCCCCCCAGCTGACCCGGCCCCTCCCAGCCCTAGCTTGTCACACCCCCCAGCACAATCACACCACCACCCAGCACCCAGCCACACCCCACAGCCGCCCAGCTCCCCAGCCACCCAGCCTCAGCCTGCCCCACCCACCACATCCAGCGCTGCACAGAAAATCCTCCACATTTGCTTCCCAGCTGTGCCGGAGTCTCCCCAGCCCAATTATACCCCTGGGAGGCCGAACCAGAAGCAAATCCCTTCCTCTGCTGGAATTCACTGCACACCCCATCCCCCACAGGCCCGCAGTGCCGCCTGGCTGCGGGCCAAGCTGCTGCCCATCAGTCACCCCGGAGTCCAGGGCTGCCACCCAGGGACTGTCGGCAGTCTGGCTCCGAGGCTCGGGGCTGCAGAGTGTGCGGCCCACCCTGCAGTGAGCACGCGGGGACACGGAGACCCCCCAGAGAGGAAAGGGCCCCCCACCCCCACCCCGACCTACCCGGACCCATTTTCTTGTCCATTAAAACCCTGCTCATCCTCCGCCACGGCCAGCCTCAGCCGGGACTTGGGACTCTGCTGGCTGTATTTCGAAGTCCTAGGCGAGCTCCCGTGCTCCGTGTCCCACCATGCGAGGCTGCATACATGCTGCCAGACGCCCGCTGCTCCCCAACTACAACACTGGTCCCCCAATTCACCAAAGGCCCTCCAAAGCAGAAGCACTCTCCTACCCATGGCAGGTGCTCAAGAGAGACGGGCCCCCGGCAGTTCCTTTCCCCTTTTTGGTGATCTGACATAAGAAACTTCCAAGCTAAACGGCATTAATAATATGAAGTTTCATTAGACACAAATACGTCAGTGCTCACGCTATTAGCCCTTACCACAGCGCCCCGACCTACCTTCCCCTCACATGACAGGCGAGGACAGTGAGGCCTGGAGGGACCTGGGACTCCTGCCCCAGCTCGCAGAGCTAATGAGTGGGTGACCGGGCTCCCACATAGGCCACCCAGCTCCAGAGCCCAGGCCCATCAGTTTTCAGCCACATGGGCCCCCCACGCCCCGCGTGCACCCAGCACGGCTCTCATCACTGCCCCGCACGTCCCCCTTGCTGCTCCCTTTGAATGGCGCTCTTTCGGTTTTTGTTTTCATCCATTTTATGTGTGTTTTAACATCAAAAGCAGCCTCTCGTGATCCGTCTTGGAAGACAACTCACAAATCATCCATCAATCAACAAGCAAACAAAGCATAAAGTGCTGGTTCCCTCCCCAGTTCCCAGCCTGGGATTTGTTCTGGGTTCCCCAGCAGGGACTGCTCAACAACAACAACAGAAACTTCAGGAACTTAGACCCCCGCTTGTTGAGAATTTGTCTTTCCTCCAACAGAGCTCGAGTTGAGAGTTTACCTTTGCACTGGCTCTGAAGAAAGGGTTTACTGAGCAAACAAACAAACCAGCTTGTGGGGAGGGGCAGAGTGAGGGACGAGACAGGTCAGGACCGGCTGCCCTCCAGTCCCCCCGAAGCTCCTAACACAGACCAGGGTGGGCAGGCCCATCACAGGGCATGCTCCCCACTGGCCCATGAAGCTTCCCCAAATAGGGCTCTCTCCCCTCAACCCCCAAATCCACCTGTGAGAGTCGAATCCGTTCCTATTTTTCTTAGGCTCAGATCATAGGCACTCAAAAGGAATGGAATGGTATTTCCTTGCAAATATCGTAACCTCCTTCACTGACAGCAGCCAGTACTGGCTGAGCTCCTGGTAACTCACTGGGACAGTGCTGAGAGCGTCCCCTGATCTGTCACACCCAATCCTCACACCCCGAGAGGTGGGGTCACTGATAATATGCACTTTACAGACAAGAAACTTAGGCTCAGAGAGGGTAAGCGGCTGACTAAAGGTCACACGGCTGGGCAGAGGCAGAGCTTAGGATGACGCCAAGCCAACCCACCTTGGGGCCCCTGTTTGTAACCCCTATACAGCCCTCACGTCCAGCATTCCGCACCATTCTTAACCCAGGTCTGTGGCCTAGAGCACGTTCAGAGAGAGGCTTCCTGCAGATCACCAGCCCCAGCTGCCTAAACACAGGCTGACCCAATTTCTCCAGGGATGGGAAAGCCTTCACTGGCAGAGAAGGACACCACAGATTCCCGGAAAGCCATGAAGACCTCAGCCAGAGGGTCTTCGCCTTCCCTTGTCCTGGGGGCCTCTGTCATCTCTGACAAGCAGGTGTCCACATGAGAAAGGGGGCTGCCCCCACACCCCAGGCAAAGGCCTCATGTGAAGGAAGGAGAGACAGAGGCAGGAGTGAGGGTAAGAAGCAGGAGATCTCAACTTGGAGAGCGAACTCAGAGGATAACGGTGACCAGCATGCTTCATGGATCTGGTGCACACCAGGCACTACCATGGCCTCATTAATTCACCATTTCTTCCCAGTGAAGTAGAAACAAGTGTATCACGCCCTGAACACCTGCCCCGCCTGGCCTGCCACCCTCGCAGGGGAGCTGGGTAACGCCGGGCAGCCTCAGCCTCCGTCCTTCCGCACGCCCACTCCAGGTCACTGGATGCCCCCTCAGGGATTCCAAGAAGCAGGCATCCTTGTGGGGGGGGGGCTCCATCTCACAGATGCAAAAGACAAAATCCATGTGGGCCTGGAGTCCACAACAGCATCCCACCCCCTCCACTCACTCTGTATGCACCTCTGGACGAGACCCTTCCCTACTTCTAGCGTCTGCTTCCTCCACTGGACAATAAGAGGTGAGGACTGGCTCAGAAGTCTGTGACCTCCCAGAGTTACAGAACCCTCTGAGAATCAGTAAGAGCTCTTAGTGAGCTCCCCCAGACAGATACCACTTTCCAAACAAATTCAGGGTGGCTGTGACCAGCCCCCACCATACAACAAATTAAGAACACGGGAACTTTCTAGGGACCCTTCTGGCTTTGACATGCCGTAGCTTGCACAGTGTAGACAGGACCAAAGTCATGAATGTGACTTCTTTGCACCCTGGGACCTCACTGTTCCAGCTATGCCCCGCAGCCCTGCAGTCAATCTTTAACTCTCAGACCTGTTGGCTTCCAGTGCGTTCACGGACTTGCGCAGCTCAAGAGAAGCTACAAGAGAAACGGAGCCCTTCCTTCCCACCACCTCCTTCTACACCATCAGGAATCTGCCCCGTCTGCCCTGAACCATCTGTCTGGGGCGGCCCCCAGGGCTGGGACACTTGAGGAAGCTGCTCTGGTCCTAAATGCAGACAGGATCCAGTGCCCAGGCTGCCTCACCCCTGCACCCCCGGCCCCCTCCCGTGTGGCTGCGAACATGCAGGCGCGCACACGTCCAGACAGACCTGGGAGGACTGGACCGGAGGGAGGGGGCAAGGGGCCTCGGTCAGAGGGTACGGGAAGGCCGGGGAGAGAATGACAAAACCCACCAGATGTCCAGGCAGCAGCGATGGGCTCCGCTTCCCTTCAGTGCGTCCTCTTCAGAGCCGCAGACTCCTCACTTAGCACCGCCAGACTCCTCACTTAGCACCGCCGCACCTAATCCCAGAGCAAGGACAAATGGCATTACCCTCGGCCCAGGCCCCTCCCTGGGAGGGAGGGCGGGAGGAAGGGATGGCCCTAGGGCACCCTGAGCCCAGCCACCAACAGAGATCCCTGCCAGAAGCCTCCAGGCCCCTCACTAACAAGTTCCTTGCTAGAAGTCACCAGCCCCTCCCTCCTGGATCTGGGAAAGAGGATGTCCTGCCCCATTCTGCCCCACACCCAGGCAGAGGCCCCCGCTGGGAGGCGCCTTCCATGGAAGGGGAGAAAGCACGTCCCTGGCCCTCAGTTGATGGGCCCTCTAAACGCTCTTGAGAAAGCCAGCACCAGAAGAGCCCGCACTGGCAGCGGCTCTGCAGGGCTTCCGACGTGATCCAAGGGCGGCCCTTCCCCCCTCCAAACCTCAGTTTCCCCACGCATCCTGAGAAGAACAGGAAGAAGCCCTGATATCCTCTACTGGGACCAGATGGCGGTCAAAGCATTTGTGACCCCAGCTTCTGGGCCTTGCCCCCATGCCAACTCAGCTGGCGGGTCCTTCCCGTGGGCCCATCCAGCAGAGGAAGAAGCAGGGTAACCGCCAGAGTGTGGAAGGCCTAGAATCCATGCCAGCGTGTTGAGGTGTGGGGTAAAATGGGCCTGACGTAGCCCAGAGGGGAGAAGCAACGAGGCCACGGTCACACACGCAGCTGGAAAGGGGCCAGGCTGGCTTCGCCTTGTTCGGCAGCAGCAAACATGTGGGACTGTCCACCTATGAGGGTATCTGCCTTCTTAGAGGACGCCAAGGAAAGCACAAGGCTACTTGCTAACGGCAGGATTTCAGGCCAGGAGAGCTGCAGCAGGGAAAAGATGGTGTGTTTGTATGTGTGGGTCTGGGCATGGAGACGGGGCTGACTGTCCAAGTGCCCTCATGTCACCTCACAACGGTGGCCCAGGACCCTTCCAGCCCTGCGTGAATCCTGAGAACGCCTGCAGGGAGTAGAGGCCTTGGCTACCTCTTCACGGCTGCCTGAGGCCCAGCCAACAGGCCCAGCAGCGGGGATGGGGAAACTGCCCCCTATGGGGGGGTACGGAGACCCCAAGACTAGGCTTCCCACGAGACAGGAAAGCCTTAGGGAAACCGAAAAGTCTCCAGGCCCTGTGGCCAGAGCAGAGGGAAGCCACATGTGTTGGGGGCAACAAAGAGGAAGGGAAAGCTTTGAGTCACTTAGTGCTGCACAGCTCCCTAATCTCCCGGAGGTCTGGTGGGCACCTTGCAGGCCTGCTGAGACCAGGGAGGCTTCACTCAGGGCACGCATGAAAGTGGCCTCGTTCCTCTAGACTTGCCGGGGCTTGTCACCGCGACAGGAGCCCCCCACCCACATGCTTACACGGAGGTGCAGCTGGTAGGGAAGGGAGGGAGGGGAGGCAGGTGGGAGGGCCTCACTTTCTCTGGAGCCCAGAAACTAGAGAGCACAGACCAAACAAAAGCACCCGGTGACCTACTTATTGCAGATTCCTTTTAAAGGGGCCCAGGGGGCCTCGGTGAGCCACTTGGAAGGTGCCTTACAGGTCTCCCTGCACTTGCAAGGCTCGGGGATCCGTTCCTGGGGTCAGGAGACTGGAGATGCAGTCCTAGCCCCGGGTTCGGTGAGACCGGCGAGGCAGCAGGCACGAACGGGCAGAAGGCACCCATTCTCCGGAGTTGCTGTGCACCTGCCCAGTGCTGAGAGCGAGCAGCAGCTCCCAGGAGCACCTGAGAGTGAGGGCTCCCTATGGTGTGCCTCGAGGTGCCTCACTTGCCTGACCCCAGACCCAGCCCTCCTCTAACCCGCCAGTGACCCCAGCAAGCACCTGTTCCTTCCCAGGACTGGCTTCATTCACCGGCAAAATGGACAATTCCAGATGACTCCAAAGGCCTTCCTGGCTCCAAGCTAGGCGACTGACCTCTGCAGCTCATCCCCAGACATGGGCACAATGGGCCCCACTCCCCGCCATCCATAAACCCCTAAGTCCATAAAGTCCAGGCAGAAAACACATTATACAACCTCCCCCCGCCCCATATAACCACATGCTGGGCCGTTTGCTAGATGCTTGGCCTGCACTTCATTAGGGCTTTCCTCTTACAAGTGTGGAAACTGAGGTTCATAGAAGTTAAGCAACTTGCTAAGGCTCCCAGTGGGGGAGTGCTTTGCTGAGATTCGAACCAGTGTCTGGCTGTAATCCCAAATTCCATGGCATCAGCCACAGAGAACCCAAAACCCACTAGGGCCTGGAGGATGCCAGCGGGTCTTTGCGCCTCCCACACCTCCTGAGCATGCGGCGGTGAGGCTAATGTGAAAGGCAGGCTGGTGGGGGCCGGGAGCAGGCAGGCAGGGACGGGAAGCCCGCGTGGGCATTGAGTATTTGCAGACCAACCAGCCTCCAGCCAAGCCAGCTGTCCACCACTGTGGCTGCAGTGTCTTCATCGCCAAGAGCACACCGTGGCCACTGCCGGGCCATTTTTAAATCATTACACAGATGCAAAGCTTTCTCATAGCCATCACTTTAGCGTCACAGAACAACCTCATAAAAACACAGCGGTGATTTCTTCTGTCTTTCTCCAATGAGGAAAGTGGGGTTCCTGGGGGAGGGGTGACATTGCCGCATGCACACAGCGAGGGAGTGTTTGAGAGTGAACTTGGAGCCCACCTCTTCTGCCGCCTGGTCCAGGGCTTTGTCGGCTCCTCCATGCCCTCGATTTTCAGTTCAACCAGCACTTAGAACAGTGACTGGTTTTGAGAGCTCGCTCCGTTTATATCCAGCGCTTCACATACTATCTCATTTAACTATCCTCATAAACGAAGTACTACTGGTTTTACTTCACAGAGACACTGGGGCTCTGAAACATGGGCATCCTGCCCAGGTCACCACGCTAGGAAGGGGCAGCGCTGGCTCTGGGGTCTAAGCTCAGAACATCTGTGCTGCACTGCTCTGTCTGGGACCCGAGGGGAAAGGAGACCAGACACACTCAAACAGCATGTGTGCCTGGCAGGTTAAGGCAAGAGTATGATAATAGGAAGACAAACAAAGCTCTCAGAGAGCCCACAAGACAGAGGCTGTTACAAACATCCAGGCAGGAGGCCAGGAGTCTAAGCAAAGGACATGGGAACAGAGGGAGGTGACAGATAGTAGGGAGGCGGCCTTGTGAGACCTTGGTCAAGTGCCTTGCTTTCTCTGGATCTCAATTTACCCACTGAAAGAAAAGTCCCTGGAGTATCTCCAGAGCCCCCCTCCACCCCTAAAAACGCTCAGACCCTGGGAAAACAAGCAATGCCCGGTGACGGCCTGGCTGTGAGCCCTGGGGTCTCTGCAATGTCCTTGGCCGTCCTGGCATGGCTCAACTGCTGAGGAACAGGCTTGCAAAAGCCCAGGGCTCGGCCGGCATGCCTGGGCACCAGTGAAGTGTGGGTCTTGAGGGGCCGCATTCCTCCGCCGGTTGTCAGCCTCTCCACGGCTCCACTGGAGCAAAGCACCACCCAGCCTGGACCTAGACCAGGAACTGAGGGCACAGTCAAGTGCCCAGTGGAATGCCACTCCAGGCGTGCCCTGCGCCCATCGGCCCTGTCCGGAGCCCTCTGTGTAACTCAAGCCCCCTCAATGTTACCCACCCCCCAAAGCCCCACATTCAGATTCCCTCAGGTCAGCCACTGGGAAGTACAGACGAGGGGTCCCATAGGAGAACTTGAGGGAAATAATCATCCCGTCCCTGAGGGACCTATGCAAGGCGGAGGCTGCTCACGCCGTCAGTGAGGACCCTCAGCTGGGGTAGGGCAATACGTCCAGTAGGGCGGGCCCTCAGTTCTCACTCTGGCGGGTAGGAGGGGTCACTCAGGCCAAGGCCCCACACTCATGGCTGCCCTCAAATCACATGTGTAACATGCTCCTACTCTGTAACCTTCCGTGGCTCCTACTGCCACCAGGCAAAACCCCTTAACCTGACCCATCACCTAGTACCCAGGTCACTGGTACTAAGAGCGTGTGTAAACAGAGTATGGGATGTCCAGGACCTTCGCTGAGTACTTTGTGTGGATTTTATCATTTGACTCTCACGGCAACGCTGACAAGGTACTATGATTGGCCCATTTTCACAAATGAGAAAATTAAGGCTCAGGGAGATTGTATCACTGGCCCAGGGTCTCACAGCCAAGCGGCAGAGCAAGGATTCACACCCATATCTGGACTCCAAGCCTGGATTCTAAAGCACTGTGCGATGCGCCCTCAAGGACACCCTGTACCCTCAGAGGCCCAGCTCAACCCTTCAGTGTACAAGAGGGGAAACCAAGGCACAGAGAGAAAGCTCAGTAGAGCCAGGGCAAGGCCCGAGGCCTCCAGGACTCCCCTCCATGCCCCACAAGAGGCACACTGGGCAGAAAGGTTGGAACCACCATGACAACGAGTCCTCAGAATCTGCCTTTTCCTCAGAAGGGAAAAGCAGGAACAGGTTTGCAAAGAGAGAAAGGAACGCGAAGGCCCCAGGAAACATTTCTTGAGAGATTCTCAGAGTTCAGGAGGGGACCCCTCACGCCCGAGCAGGAATCACAGCTGCAGGGACCAATCTCTACCCACGTGCCCCTCCACTCCAGCCAATGCTCCAACTTAATGCATCTGACCCGAAATCTCCATTTCTCTCCCCACACCTGTTTGTCCTGCAGCCTTCCCTGTCTCGGTAAATGACAACGCTGACCCTCCAGTCCTTGCTGTGGACACCCTCTTCCTCTCCCACCCCACGCCTAATCCATCAGCTTATCCTGTAATATCGATCCAGAATCTGACCTCTGGCTGCCTCCCGCCCGGTGGTCACACGGAGCCCTTCTTCATCCATGTGACTACAGAAGCCTCCCGGCCGTGAATCCTGCTTCTTCTCAGGAGGTGGCCCACTCCATCCTTCCCCCACGTGCGCCAAAGGGAGTGTGACCTCAGCCCCAACCCTACCCTTTCCTCACACTGAGCAGCAAAGACCTCTCGAGGGGCCAGAGAGCCCCGCAGCCTGCCCCTCCTCCCTCCCTCTGGCCCCATCTCCTGCCAGGACGGCTCTTCCTTCCGTCCCAGCCACACCAGCCCCTTCTTGCACCTCGAAGCCTTTGCGTCATTCTCTCTGCCCGAAATGCTCTTCCCCAGAAACGCCGTGGCTTCCCCCACCCTCGTGGAGCCTGCCGTCCCCCTCACCAGAGACTTTCCACCACCACCCAACACAGCAGAGTCACTTGCTCAAGTCACTCTTTTTACCCCCAACCAAGCTTCATTTTCCCTCCAGGCACCTCTCGCCAGCTGACAAACAGTGAGTACTGAACCAGGACTTGTGGCTTTGTTGATTCTGCCCCACCGCTGGAAGGTCAGCCCCGTGTCCAAAACAGGGACTTGGTCTGTTTTGTTCACTGCCGTGTCCCAGGACAAGAAAAAAGTGCCCGAACAAAGTCGACGCTTAAAAAAAAACACTGTTGGATGGGGGAGTACTGCCTCCCCCAGCCGGCACACGTCTTTTGGTTTCTGCAGCCCCTGGAGGCCAGTGTCACTTGGAGGCTGACCACCTGTGTCAGCTGAAACCCCGACGGTTGTCACAGGAACAGTTCCTGGCCAGATCTCCAGCCTGGGCTGAGGCAGCCGACTGCTTGGACCAGAGCAGTACTTCACCTTGGTTCCTGTCCAGTACCTCTGGCCACCATTTTGGTCACTGGGGGAGAACTTCTGGCCGTGACGGCGGGGCCCATGGGGTGGATCCCCGCTCTCCCAGCCCCCCAGTGCTGCCGGGTCCTGGGTCCGGCATCTGACAAAGGTTGCCCCAGCAAGAGGAGGCGGAGGAGGGCAGCCCAGTGCCACGCCTGCCCTTTTCCTGTCACAGCGGGAGGGCCATCAGAAGGAAGCTTTGTTTTCAGAATAAAGAGCATGAAGCCCAGTGCCAGGCGGAAACGGGCACCAAGGGGGCTGGCCCAGCAGAGACAGTTTAAGGAAAAAAAAATGGGATGGAGAATGTCTGAGGGATAATTTGCACACCCAACCGGTTTCATGCCCCTGGGGTGGCTGTGACATGGTGGCTTCACTTTTCCAGGCCCGAGCTTGGAGGTCGACACAATCTGACGATTGTCCCAGCTGGGTGATCTAGCGTTGACCCTGCAGAGGGAGGTGGTGACAGAGGAGTGTAGCCTTGCCTGGGAGTCAGGTGACCTGAATCTGGGCCTGACTTTCTATGCTCTCGTGTGCGACACCGGCAGAGTCCCTTCTTCTATGTACCTCAGTTTACCCATCTGTAAATGGCTTATCCAGTCCTGCACTTGAAGCCTTGGGTTGCCTGCCACAGGAGCACACAGTGGGGTGTCTCTCAGCATGTGCCAGGTCACTGGGCCACACAGGCTAGACCTCCAACTTCCCTGGGCTTGGGGCCTCCCTGTGGGGCCTGACAGCCAGGGCACAGCCCCCGTCCACTCCGGCCCAGGCTTCCAGCCTCCCTCTTCCCATGATTGCCTGAGATATGTGAAAGCTCTCTGGGCCCGGCTCAGTGACAGGGGGCCTGACCCAGCGATGAGGGGCCTCACCCCGACCCAGACACTGGCTCCTATGCTGATCTCCTCTGTCACCTTCTCCAAGGATGGCTCATAAGGCCCTTTCAGGCACGATTACTGAAAGGAATCCAGTAGGTTAGCACACAGCGGGCAAAAGAGAAGCCCAGAGACGGAAAGGGGCATGTTGACGACACACAACACAGCTGCCACCCAGGGGTCCTCCCTACCAGCCCAGGGCCTCAAGAGTTAAGACAGGGTCCTCAAAACCTGGCTCCAGAGCCCCCTGTCTGAACCTTCTGGGGAGAGGGAGGCTGTACCTTAGACCGAAGGAACCAAAGACAGGGGACTGAAGTTTACATGCAGTGTTTAAAGTTCCCCGCTTTTTCTTGTACCCAGAACAACTACAACCTCTCTGCCAAAACCTCTTCCAGGGGGAGATAGCTGAGCTGGCCTCAGGGCCGGTGAGGAGTTCAACTGTAAGAGTGAACTAAACCTTGGACCGACAGACAGCTGGACAAAGGAGCCGATGGCTAAAGCATGGGCTCAAGGAGCAGATTACAGCAGAGACAGGCTCGAAAGAGGGCCCGGGGCCAGTAAACACCTGAACCAACGCCCTGCCTTCCCCCCGGCCCCCCAGGATGCAGAGGTCTGGACTCGGTGCCATCTGAGGGCTGCTGATCCCCGCCTCCCTGTCCCCCCAAACTCCTCCGAGCCCCTTGGGAGAGTGAGACGTGGGATGGTTGCAGGTGAGATGTTCTGCTCCGTGGCTGCACTGCAGCGTGGGGAAACACTCTCAGTGACTGTTTATCCACAGCTTAAGAAGCTGCCCAGGTCAGTGGCTAAGCAGCCACGGCTTATCTGGGAGGACGATTCGAGGGCCACAGGGCAGGCTGATCTGGAGTCCTTGATTAAATGGAACCTTTGCAGCTGGCGGGGAGCACCACTGCCACACCTTGGTTCAGAAAGGAAACACTTAATTAGCTCCTGCTGTGTACACAGCCCTAAGCCTGAGCGTGATGCTCTGAGCAGAGATGAGCCAGCCCCCCATCTTCCACCACCCTTAAAGAGCTCACAAAGCAGACAGACGAGGAACCGCACCATGAAACACAGGAGAGAACGCACTCCATGCCTTCAGGATATGGTTACACATCCAGGCACCTGGACAGCCAGAAACACGGGGTGAGTACGCGAATAACTCAGGCTGGAGGTGTTCTGATCCTCCAAATTTGTGAAGTAAAGCCAGAAATCAGGATTTTTAGGTAAAATCTCCTCTTAGCAACTGGCTCAGTTTTGGGCCTGGGCTGAGCGGAACCTGCCCGTGGGGCAGATGTGGCCTGCCGGTCTGTGGCCTCTGTTTTCTTGGAAGGGACATGCTGTGCTACAGAACATGCTGTGAAGCTCAGTGGAAGCCAACTTCCCTGCAGCTGAGGGGCCCGGGAAGGCTTCCGGGGAGAGAAGGATGGGTGTGGGCTGCAGGACAGGAGAGCACCCCTGCGAGGGGATCCTGGGGAGGGGTGGCATCCCCCCCGGAAACACAGGGGCCATGGATCAAAGGCCCCCTAGCTATGGCCTGCCTTTCCCCCTAAAGAGGAATCATGGTCTCTGTCTCCACAGCAGGCAAGAGGCACCAGCTCCGTCCGTCCGCAAGTGGCGGGAGGAAGGGCCCCTCGCCCAGCAGAGTTCCAGATTAAATCAATGGGCGGCAGCAGAGCACAGGTTCGATTTCATCCCTGGGGCTTGAGGAACAGGTCAGCCAGTGCAACAGCTCCATCGGAGGCAGAGACACTGGAGGACAAAACGAGGTTAAGAATCGTGTCCTGCCTGGCCGGGCCTGGCTGGTTACATAAGCCCGCCTCAGGACAAAGCCACGTTCAAGGCACCAAGGGAGGGCCTGGGCAAGAGAGTCCCGGAAATACAGCGAGGGTTCTCCCTCCCTCCCTGTCTACCCCCTACTCTCCCACGTTGCCTTGCAGCTCCTGGAAAGCCCAACACAGAGTACAGAGCCACAGGTGGAGACCAAGACCCCGAGGTAAGGTACTTAACAGGATCGCAGAGCGGGGACTGAGAATAATAGCGCACTTTTACTCTGTGCTATTACGGGGATTACTATGTATCAGGCACTGGGATAAGTCCTTCCCGTGGATCATCTTATTTTAAAAGCCGGCGGACACCACGAGATAACTATTATTATTCCTCCCCTTTGACAGAGAGGGAAACTGAGGCATGGCCACAGCCACTTCCCCAAGGTCACACAGCTCCTAAGTGAAGGATTTAGGACCCTCACTGGCCTCCGAGGCCACACTCTGAACCTCGGTGCTCTGCGGCCGAGGGGCTACATTCTCCAGGAATATGGCAACCGCACGGCCTCGTCAGCGCCCGGCTCGCTGCAGTGCAGGCACGTGGCCTCCCGCCCTCCTGTCGGCACCTGGGGGGACACTGAGGCCTCTGACAACCTGCTGAAACCTACAGACTCTCTCTGCAGAGCAAGAATGCAGAGGAATGCCGACAAAATGTTGTGCATGATCTCAGGGGCACACAGACTCCTGCATTGGTGAGAGTGGATGAGTCAAGATCATGGGATCCGCAGCATGGAGCGATAGGAGGTGGCAGAGGAAGAGGACTCCCCCGAGCCCTTCGGGACGCCTCATATCTGTAAACATGAAGCCTAAACGCACAGCTGCTTAAGTTCCTAGGCGTGGGCACGACTCGGGGCTCAGGGCCTAGTCATCCCTTCAGGGCCGGGAGAACAGAAGAAATCACGACATACAATAGCCCTCGTCTCTGCACCCACTGGGTGTGACTCACAGCTCCCAGCTGCTGGGCCGACAGTGCACAGCTGGCCCGTGGCATCTGGACGGGGGTGGCATCGCTAAGCACACCATCCCAGCCTCCTGCCCGCCCCACCGGTCGGCACCCGGCGAGCCCACCTCGCTAGAGACCAGCCCTGGCGTTGCCCTTTCTCCGCGGCTCTGAGTGTTTCCCAAGGGAACCCCTCCGTAGCCCCTGCCCAGCTTCCATGCCAGCCGGGGCCCAGGGAGTAGTGAGTCAAGACGACAGCCCCTTGCGAGGCACCAGAAGACCCTGGCTCCAGGGCCCAGTCTTCTGGGGTCTCACTACGTGACCTCAAGTAGACCCCTCCCACCTCTCAGAGCCTCGGTCCCGCCGGTTGTGAAACGGGCAGACCCCCCTATCAAGTCCTTCCCAGCTCCAAGCCCTGAGTGTATAAACAGCAGCATGACAAACTTCACGGAGCCCTGGAATCCTGCTTTCAGGAAGTTACATAAACATCCTTCAGAGAAACAAAAGTCAAACCTAAAGACCACTTTTTTTTTTTTTTAAAGGATATCAAGAAGCCCTTTTTATAGTCCGACTTCCCCCATCCTACTTCCATTGTTCCAGATATCCTCTCAGGACCTCGAAAACACACTTGGTTTCCGTCTGGGGTCTGGGCTTCTTGGTGATCTTCCTCTGGACGCTGCCCCGCCCCTCTTTGGCAGCCTTCTCCCCAGGACACACCCGCCTCTGCCCCCAGCACCGCTCTGGCCACCCCGAGGGTGATGGCTACGCAGACCGTCTGAGATGGGGTGGGGGGGCAAGGACAGTGCTCGGGGAGCAAACCCTTCCCTGGTCAGAACGGAGATAGCTCCGGGTTCTGGTCCCAATCATGACACCGTGTGTGGCCTTGTGTGGGCAAGTCCCTGCTCCTTGGTTCCCCGCTGAGAAATGAAGAGGCTCCCACATTGTGTCAGGAAAGCCCTCCAGCTCCTGGGCTGCTTGGAGACACCGAGGGGGAAAAGAAGAGCAGGCTAGACAGTGGGCTCCGACCCTGACCCCCATCCCCAGCCCTCCTGCTACAACCAGACACCCACTCTCCTCTCTCTGATTTTCCCTCTTGCCCTAGCTGTGGGATCCTGAACTCAGCCCGGAGTGAGTCTGTGTGCCTCAAACGGCCATCCAGACGACAGGAAGAATGACAGCGTCTGCAGTGGAGGCCCCAATGTGGAGGCTTCAGCCCTAATCACCCCAACACCCCCGCCAAAACCTAATTCACTCATTTGATAGTATATACGTTACTGCATCTTTAAAAAACCAATCTAAGTTGTGCCCTGCTAATAAACAAATGCTTCAAAACAATCCTCCACCTCCTTTCCTCCAAGGAGATCGTGCTTCTACGCACCCCTACAGAATTCTATAGAATTCCTAGATCTACCCCCTTATGACTGTATGGCCTCAATTTCTTCAGTTAAAAAAAATGGGGATAATAATAGCGCCGGCTTTATAGGATTATGCCTAGTAAGCATTGATAAGCTCTCAAAAAATGTTGAGTGGCAATTATATGATCATCATTAAAATTATTGAGATGCTTAAAACCCCTGGGCTGGTGACAGCTAAGGCACCTTAGCCCTCTCAGACCACGTCTGACCACTGTAATTGCACACTCATACGTGCACCCTCAGCCCCCGGCTCACACGCTTCTCTGAGGCAGAAGCCACACTCTCTGCCTGACTCCAGCCCCAAAACACGGCTGGCTTGTTCCTGGCCTCCCTCTGCCACCCACAAAGCCCCCACCCCTCAAGAGCCCTGATCCTGCCTTCCTCCAGGGGCCCCAGCATTGTCCTCTATAACTGTGTTGGGGTTCCACTGAACCTCATTACTGTGTCACAAGATTGCTGCCTGGAGATGGGAGGCTGCTACAGGATGGTGGCTCCCGGAAGACCGGGCAGAGAGAAACTGGCCTTTTCTTGGGGTCTTCCGCATTTGCTGGGTGTCTCAGTACGCTGAGAGCCCAAGAAGAGAAGCATCTTTTTTTTTTTTTAATTATCTAACCAAGTGTTTCTTGAACTTTAGCATGCACCTGAATCCCTTGGAAGCTTCTTAAAACAGACTGCTAGATCCCTCCTTCCCTACCCCCCTCCACCCTCCCCATCCCAGCTTCTGATTCAGTAGGTCTGGGGTGGGGCCAGATAATTTGCATCTCCAGCAAGTTCCCAGGTAATGCCCACGCCTCTGGCCCAGATACCAACTTTGAGGACCACTGACTTAACCTGCAGGTGAATTGGGAAGAACTCTCACGAGCATGTGATGCTGAGACTCCTGTAAAAGCATGAGCAGGAGCGGCCTTGATGTAAGGACAAGAGGAAGGGAATCGGGCAGAGAGGGAGGCAGGAGCTCAGGCGCTGTGATGATGACACCCACGTCTCCTCACCTGGCCTCTGCCCGGGCAGGTAGCGCGGACCAGAGGTGGCTGCCATGGCGCAGTTACGAGCGGACCTCCGCCGCCCGAGCGCCACCGCAGACCTGCCCAGACAGGTCGCTCCCCGGCCGTCCGAGGGGTGAGGAGGATCCCCGCCCTGCCGCATGCAGCCAGACCTCAGGGGTGACTGAAGCCCGAGTCTCCGCGCCGGGATTCTGCGCCACACCTCTGGACACGACCCCGTGCATCTTGGCTGGCTCTGAGCGTTTCCTCCCTTCCTGGGCCTCAGGGAACAAGTCCTGCGCTTCGGCTGGCATCAGCAGCCCCTCAGAAACCAGCCGGCCGTGACGGTCACCCCCCGAGTCTACACCTCCCCAGGCTGAGCCATCCGCTTCACCAAGCCCTAGCTGCCACATCCGCTAACGGGGGCACAGGGGACAGGGGGATGCTAGTGCCTGTCTCCTACCGCGGTTGGAAGGACGACATGAACTCTGTGGGCAACAACAACGTCGCCAACTCCAACAATAATCACAGCTAACATGGTCTGAGCTTGCAGTGAAGCATGTTCCCTGCATTATCTTTCTAGACACTGAGGAGCTCGCCTGAGGTCCCACAAGAATCTGAACCCAGACTGTCTGGCTCCAGAGCCTAGCTCCCAGCTCTGCTCTGCCTGTGTCCCACTCACCTGCCTCAAGACCTCCCCTGGGGTCACCTCTCCCCGCTGTCATCCTGTCCCCGTTCCCAAGGCACAGGGAGGCTGGCGGGAGGACTGGAGGCTGCAGGCCACAGTGTGCACAGTCTGGGGTGTGGGTCCCTCGTCTCGAGGATGGCCACAGGACCTGCCAGCCAGGCCAACTTACCAGACGCAAGTTTTAGACACCATTCCACGTGGCCACCAGAGAGGAAACTGGGCCTATAAAACTTGAGCACCTCAGCCTTGATGAAGGGAGCGAAGAGGAAAAACAGGTGTGACAGAGAGAAGAAATGCTGTCAGGCTTCCTGGAGGAGAATGCCAGCACCCACACCCCATACAAATTGCGCTGAGTCTCTGGGCCTGTGTTCTCTTCTGAACAAAACTTCTCCGGCTATTAGAAAGTTCAAGAACTCAAACCACAAGGATTCTTTCCTCCATCTCTGAAAGGACAGATCCCACTCTAGATGTAAACAATAGTAATATCCACTGTTACCTCTGAAGAGCTCCTACTGCCTGGGCTCTTACCCTCAGTAAGGCATCGGTCTGTTCAACTCTTTTAGCAAAACAGGACGATTACCATCCTCATTTTGCAGTTGAGAAAACCAATGCCCAAAAGGGATTTAAGGTTTAGGTAATATGCTCCAGATCCCACATCTAATGGTGGCAGAGCTGAGATTCGAACCCACAACTTTTGACTTCACTCTGCAATGCCACCCACCCCCAACCTGTGTAGAAGTGGCCCACAGGCAGCATCCGCCTCCAAAGCATAGAGCCTAGAGGAAATGAGATGTGTCCTTAAGAAATCAGAATTCCAAGCCAGATGTGTGAAGGGCCCTGCGAGGGGGCCACGTCACAGGCTCTGGCCATGCAAATGCAGGGAGCAGGCCACGCCAGTTCCGCGGCATGGAAGGGGTAGCACTGGGGCTGGGCCCTGGTTGGGGAGGCCTGGGGGGCGGGCAGTGAGGGGCAGTGACTGGCCTGCTGCATCTTCACCAGGAGCGGAGATGCGCACGCAGGGAAGGACAAGAGGCAGGTTCTGCTTGAGGGTTGAGGGGGAATGGGAGATGGGGCACAAGGTCACACAGTGGGCTACTCCCCATATCTTGCCTGCAAATAAATGCTCATTTGCAATGTAGATTTTAAAATTAGATTAATCCAATCTGCATCAAGAAATAGAACAGGTGCCTGGGTGGCTCAGGTCACGATCTCAGGGTCCTGAGATGCGAGTCCTCTCTGCCTGCCTCTCTGCCTACTTATGATCTCTCTCTCTGTCAAATAAATAAATAAAATCTTAAAAAAAAAAGAAAAGAAATAGAACAGGGAAATATACAAAGGGCTAGGAAGCAACTTAATATAAACTCTCCTCCATCTAGAAAACGGCATTGGTCCCCTCTGTGACTCCTCTGGTGGCAGACCGGCACACAGTCCTAGACGTTCACGCCCATCCCTTCTACCAAGCTCCAAAACTCCAAGCTGAAGGGGATGGGCAGGACTTTCTAACAGCCCCACAGGCAGGAGAAACCTGGTGACCCTCCCCTCCCCGGGACCAGGAGACCCTGCTTTAACCTTTACCGCAGGGAAGGAAGGGGCCAGCCCTACTCCCACCCCAGCCCTCCCACCCCTCACTTTCAAACCCGCCAGCCCTTTCCTCCAACTCCTACTGATTCAGACTGATCCATGATTCAGCCTTCTTTCCACACATTTGAGGAAAGAGAGACTGAACCCATTTCACAGACTGGAAAATGGAAGCAGAAGGTTCCAGTCCTCTGGAAAACCACAGTCCCCGGCAGCTCGGGCTTTGGCAGCTGATCCAGATGTCTCGAGGGGCCTCTGGAAGGTCAGCCGTGCTGAGTGTATTCCACAGGGTAGGGACTCTCCCAGGCAGAGCACTGCAGGCCAGGCAAGTATGGGGAACTTCCTAAGAAGCACAGGAAGGGGCAGCTCTGAAGAGCTATGAGAAAAATGGGGGGTGGAAGTGGGCCGAGCACTAACCCCAACCACTGAGATTCTCGAGAGAAAAGGGAACTGAGAGAGGCCACCCAGACCTGACCCTGCTGGCCCACGCCCTCTGCACCCTCTCCCCCTCTCGGGGCTCACTGCACACCTTTAGCAATGGAGACCGTGCCTCCTGCCCGGGCATCCTATTCCTCTGTTAGCCTCCTGTTGCCCTTGGTGCTTTCTCTGCCCTCGGGAGACACCAGACAAGGCTAGGCCCTCTGCCCACAGAGAGCCCTGCAGGGGTTAGAAAGTGGCGACCCTGCCACTTAAGGGTCCTTCCCCAAACCTTAGGTCACCTGTAATGACCCTGATCCCCAAGGCAGGGACCAAGTCCTGCGGCCTCCTCCTCCATTCCTCGGCCCCACAGCCTGAGTCAGGCTTTGGTCAGCTCTCTGCTGGACCACAGTTAGCATCATCTCTGAGAGGGTCTCAACGCCACCAGTCTCGCCATCATCTTGGGCCAAGTGACCTCTGAGAGGAACAGCACACTAGGGCAGACACAGTTCCGGCCCCGTGTTCCAATACATTACTGTAAGTGACTCAAGCCCTCTGAGCCTCCATTTCCCCATCTGAAAATGGGGCCAGGGTGAGGGTTCCCAGCGGCAGCAGCTACTTTGCAGGGGTATTGTGAGATTTCAATGGAGCGTCTGTAAGGGGCCTGGCACGAGACACAGAAACAGGCTTCAACTCAACGAGCTGCTTACAACCCTCTGTCCTCTCCACTGGCTACAGAATAAAATCCAAACTCTGGAGCAAGATGCTGCAAACACCCCACGACCCAATCTTGCCTCCCACTGCCCCCCTTCCCCTAGCCTGCATCCCCACAAACACTTCCTCCCCCAGGAAGCCCTGCCAACGTTAACAACCAAAAGAGCTTTTCCCCTCTACTGACCTTCCAAAGCCCATCTATCACTGACCACGTCCTGCCTCTTTACCATCACTGATCCTCGTCTTCCTCCCCCTCCCCCATCAGACCAGCAGCCTCTCCACTGAGAAACAAGCAGCACCTCACCGCACTTCATTTCCCCATCACCCTACTCCGCAGACAGTTTCCATACATATTTAGCAAATTACCCTAATGTTCCATTTCACGTAAAGCACATCCAAGTCTTCCAAACAGTCCAGATATTTCAAGCCATACCCAAAACCAAATTCCAAGCCAGCAGAAGTCTGCCCAACCTCTAGGGACTTGCAGGCCTGGCTTTGGTCCCAAAGTACGGAAGACAGGTCGAGCGGGCCCAAAGCCCAAGGCAGATGGAGCTCAGGGCTGCTGAGACTAGAGCCCATTTCTATGTTTCTCAAAGGCAGAGTCTCTCGGCTGGCCCCTGGGCCAACCCCCCGTCTATGATTCCATACTCAACCGCATCCTCAACTTGTGATTTAAAACTGTTTCTTGCATGTCTCTTGTTGACAAGAGGCTCACCGGCCATCTTTTCTTGCTTGCTGGCTCCATCCCTTCACCTGTTGATTCTCCCAGAGGCCTCTCTTCCTGCTCTGATCAGGATGATTAGGATCTTCTAGCCACATGCCAAGGGTCCTCCTCATCCCTCAGAACTCCTTTCGGCCACCCAGCCCCTTCACTCATTGCCCTGCATTTCCGAGTCCCCTCAAAGTCCAGCTAGAAGTGGAATTTCCACTCCTGTTCCTACAGGCTAACTGATCTGTCGGCCCAGGATGGCCCCCTATTTGTGGAGTCTAGCAAAGGCCTACAGATCCTCAAATCCCAGATCTAGTGTTGGCACAGCCCTCAGAGCAGCTAGAATAGTAATGTACAAACTTGCATCCCCCAAGAACTTTCATTACCTACCGCACTCCATTGTTTTAAGATGTCATGTGTTAATCAGCAAGTTGTTTTCCATTAAAAAAAAAATTACTCGAGGCCCCCAATCAGAATGAATGATCAGCAGTCATGAGATGGTACCCCCACTAAAAGATTGGACCAGCACAGGGCATCGAAGCCGGTGGAAGTCTGGGTCACCCTACACATTCAATCATGGGCCCACCCTGTGTCCTAGGCTCAGAAACCCCATATACACATCCATTTTCCGACAGGATTCTGTAACACTGACACTGGCTCAAAGTCCACCCCCCACTCCTCAGGGACCTCTGGGGCTGGAGCATCTAGAACAGCCCATTAGTTCAGCAATAAAGACCCTGCTGCTGATTCACACAAGAGGACACCTGGGATATAAATCCCTTGGCCTTATGTCTCTTGTCACCCCCAAGGGCTCCACTTCTTGGCCCTACCTCTGCTCCCTGCTGATCTGAAAGTGACCTGGTCTGAATGGAGATGAAAGGCTCTGCCGTCCCCTGGGTGCTGGGGAGAGGCCTGTTGACAAAGCCACCAGCTGTCCCTAGCTGGAGCCAGGGAGATCGGCTCCTCCCTGCACCACCCGCACTGGGAAAGCATTCCTGCCACGAACCCAGCCAGCAACCGAAGCTGGACCATCGTTGGGCTCCGGGCCCGGGCTCCAGTGGACGTCCCTTCTGCTCCAGCTGCCCACAATAACAAGAGCCAGGGCACCAGACCTCACCCTGCACCAGTACCAGGCAGAAGGAGCATCACCTGGGGGTAAGGGTAATGGGGAAAGGGGACAAGTGTCCTCATAATTTGAACTGAAAATGACACGAGCCCAGTCACAGCAGGACCTTATAGAGCTCTGAGGCTGGGGGAGGACAGTCAGATCCCAGCTCCTCCACGTCCCACCTGTGTGACCTTCACCCACCACCCTGTGCCTCAGTTTCCCCCTTGGTGAAATGCGGTTAATAGTAAAGTGAGAGAATTGAATAAAATAGTATATGTAAAACAATGAGCCCAGTGCCTAGCCCACAGTAAACATGCAGTAAATACTTGTTGAATACAAACACGCCGCCGTTTACTGAGGTACCACAGGCTCTCATTTCATCCTTATTCTAGAAGATACTATATTTTTCCCATTTTACAGGGAAGGAAGCTGAGTTGAGGGGACGGGAAGGAACCACCCCCAAGGTCACAGAGGTGGGAAGCGACAGACGCCCAGGTCAGTCTGCACCTCAGACCAGGGGGCAGTACTGCCGCAGGCCATTCCGAATGACTGGGGGTTGGTGGGGACGAGTACAGCGCTGGCGCTACCCGGGGAGGTGGGGTTCCGAATGCCCTGGGCCTGGCGGGGCTCCTGGCTGACCCGCGTGCTCGAAGCCGGGAAAGCAGAGCCAGGAGGCCAGCCCCCAGATTCCCGGCCTGCCCCAGAGCCCACGCGTCCTCCGGCGCGCCCTCCTCACCCCGTCCCAGAGTTTTCAAGAGCAGCGTTCAAAACGGAGGCTCCTTGCTCCGAGAACCTGGGGGGAGGAAGGGAGTTAGAGACCAGGCCGCGCACAGTCCCGAGAAAACCGGTCCGGCTGCCTCTACCCTGCCCCGAGCGGGGACCCGGCCTCTAACCCCCCTCCCTCGCCAGACAAAAGTTTCCCCTGTTCGGGAGGAGGGGAGGGGGAGGGGGCATTCCTCGTGAGTGACATTATCCGTGACCTACAGCTGCCGCGCTGCCCTGGCCC
>LNAC01000066.1:2846944-2967145 GCA_002007465.1 Ailurus styani | reverse complement strand
GGAGGGGGTGTCAGATGCGGGACCCACGAGGGCCCGCGGCGGCTGCCGGGTGTCCGGGAGGCGGCGACCCCCGGGGAAACAAAGCCCGGGGGAAGCCAACAAGTTATTCGAGGTCAAAGAGGGAACAGTGCTGGGGGTCGGAGAGGCTTCGGAGAAAATGAGGGAGACAAAGCCCCGCGCCCGCCGCGCCTCCGGGGGCCCCGGGGAGCGCCCTGGCTGGGGCCGAGGGGGCCTCCGGGCTGTGCTGCCGCTGGGTTTGTGACAACCCTCCAGGGCCTCCCCGGACGGCTCCCCCGACAGCCAGGTCTCTGCCAGAGTGACCCCAACTGCGCTCCTGGGCAGGCCTTCCCCACCCCACCCCGCCCCACCCCACTCCACCCCGCCTTTGCCCCGACTCTCGAAAACCCCTGTATTTCCTTTATCGTGATTATCTGGTTCATCTACTGGTCTCATTGTTTATGAGAGTGGCATCTCCCCCAACAAGTTGTTCCCAGCTGAATCCCCAGCGCCTGGCCCAGAACTGGCAGGTGAGGGGGTGGATGACCTTTACAGATTTCTTCTCCCGCTGAGCCTCAGTTTCCCGTCCCCGGTGTCATTTCAACCACCCCAAGGACCCTGCAAGTTAGGCAAGACTATAGTGGCCATCCTCATTAAATGGATGGGGACAATGAGGCCCAGAGAGATGGGATGATTTCTGGGAGCCTCAGAGAGAGCTGAGTGGAGTCTGTGCTCAGATCTGACTGCTCTCGGCAGAAGGGCGTTTTGCCCGCTCTGAACCATCCTGCATAAGGAGAGACGTGGCAGGGGAAGGGGGCGATTTGATTAGCGAGCCTGGAGGAACTTGGTAATGATGCGGGTTACGAGGACCCTCCCATGGAGATCCTGTCTCTGTGGACCTGGGGTGAGGCTGGGGCACATTTGGAAAACAGTAGATCCGTAGTTTCCTAAGGACCTTCTGAGGCTCAAGATTAACTGTAGGAACAAAGTTCAAAAAGCATATGCTCAACCAGAGCAAAGCCAAGAGAGGTAGAAAGGCCGAGTTGTACATACGACAGTAGGAAAGACTCATCCCCATTCTCCTAAAGAGTAACTTTGTCCTGGGGAAGAGGGGTTTTCAGCCAGCCCACCCCTGTCTCAGGGGGGAAAGATGCTGTTTTCAGCCAGCCCACCCCTGTCTCAGGGGGGAAAGATGCTGAGGCCTGAACAAGAAGAGGTGCTGGGGGGTGGAACCGGGGTCCTGACTCCTAGAGGTGCCCAAGTAACAGCTTTGGAAGGAGTACCATCAGAGATGAATGAGCCTAACGGTAGTGGTCCCAGGCCCAAACTGCAGGCCATTTCAAAGAGGGGCTTGACTTCTTAGGGCATACTCCAGTCCTGCCACCACTTTGGCCAGGGAAATCAGCATCCACCAGCAAATTCTTCTGTATAATCTATGTTTCTGTCCTCAATGATCAAAAAGTCCTTGAATATGCTCTGAGTCTTAGGCAGGTTAAACAAGCCCCCTAGAACCTTACTCATGCTAATCTCTGCTTTAGAAGACCATTTCCATCTGCATGAGGCCCTGTGAGCATCTCCTCTGGGCCAGGCACTGAGCCTCCTGGTAAGGGAGAAGCAGGGTTGAAAGACATATGGGTCTACACTCCAGAGGTGTGTAGACATGTTTGGAGATGATCCACGTGCCGCTCCCTGTGTCCAGGGGCTGGCTGGGCTGAGTGCCTGCTGGGGAGGTTACAGTAAGAGGGGAGCAGAAGGAGGGAGCTTTGGGGAGAGGCAGCATTGGAGCAGGGTCGGGAGGAATGGGTGGGATTGGGGTGGGGATAGGACATGCTCCGCACAAGGAACAGCCCATACAAAGGCCACATGGAAAGTGCTTTGTGCGGGGCTGGGGCGGGGTGGGGGGGTGAGGGAAGCTGAGTGTTGCATGGGGGGAGGCAGGGGCAGGAGGAGAAGGGTGGAGGTAGCAGAAAGGACAGAATGAGCCAGAAAACTGGAGAGATGGGTTAGGAGCAGATTATAGGTGACCTCTTGGGAGAAGCTCCACAGATCAGACATTATCTTGAGGGCCTGGTGGAGCAAGAAGGCTATAAGAAGGTGAAGGAGGTGACAGTCATGCTGTGGCAGGGTCGAGGGGAAGGGATGCCAGTCAGGCCACAGAGTCATCCTCCTACCCAGGCCGATTGAGATCTGCCATGTCATCAGTGGAATTGCAAATCCAAAGCATTTGGGGGGCAGCAGTGAGCCGGGGTAGCTCCCCATCACCCATAGCTACCTCTTCCTACTCTTCAGAGTTGCCATTCACCAAGCCGGCCTCAAGGCCCTCCAGCTCAACGTCGCCCAGAAAGCCAGTATGGAGGCAAGGCCCAGGCCCCACCCAGGGAATTTGCCTCCATGGGACTAAGCGAAGCTGACCTGCATTTCTAACCACACCCCAGGAAGTTCTGAGGAAGACTATGGAGATGCTCGCTCCTCCATCCCCTCAGGATCCACCCACACCTCTCAGAGCTCCAGGGACTTTCTTCGTGCTGACAACTCCCGCTTCCCAGAGCCTCTCCTCAGCCCCAGGTGGCCTCCCCACTCCCCACTTGATATGTCCTCTGGTTGTCCCAAGGTCACCTTTATCCGACTCCACAAGTCAGAGGCTGAACTCGTTTCTTCTACCCAAATCTGCTTCTCCACCTCCTCCTGTGTCCCCAACTCACATTTCCAGTCCAGAATCTGACATCAGCCCCTTGTCCCCTCATCCCATCCGAGAGCCAGTCCCATTGGTTCTGCCTCCAGATTTTTTTTTTTAAATCTAACACAACCCCATTTCTTCTTCTTTGCCATTGCTGCCCTAGTGCAAGCTGCCATCTTGTCTCCACCGTGGTCCATGTTCACAGTCTCTTAGTTGCTCTCTCTCTCCCTCCCTCCCACTTTGCTCCCTCTGATGCAACCTCGTCATGCTCATTGCCTACTTAAAACTACCAATGACTTCCCATTAATCTTAGGATGAATTCCCTGCCCTGATGTCCAGCCTCACTTCTTGTCCTAAACCGGATGCCCCACCTTTCCCTTTACCTGACTAATTCTTTGATAAGTGTGCAGACTCAGTCTGACTGCCAGAGTTGAATGCTGCCCTTTCCACTTACAAGCTGTGTGACCTTGGGCCTATTTGTCAACGTTTCTGTGCTCAGCTTCCTTACCTCTAAAATAGGGACAATAATAGTATTGTAGTTCTTGGGGGGGGTGCTGAGAATTAAATGAGTTAAATATGTCAAGCCCTCAGGGTGGTCTCTGTCACATGATGAGCAGTACATATAAGTGTTAATTGTGATCTTTTAGATCTCAGGCTAAATTTCCTTTCTTCCTGGGGCTTTCCCTACATCCCTAATCCAGACCAGGCTTCCCGGTCTACCTGTCACATCCCCCCTCTTCATCCCCTTAGTTCCTTGTCCCCAGGCCATCTCTCCCCCTAGAGTATAAGCTCCGCAGGGGCAGGCCCTCACCTGTCTCAGACACCACTGAGCCCCACGACCCTGCTCAGCACCAGGCACCCCATAGGCAACGTGCACACATTCGCTAACAAAACAGGTGAAATGAGATTCAGCAGATTCAGCACCAGATAGATACTGTCCACCTACAAAATGCTCATCAATGGTACTTTATTCATTTATTTACTTGCCTTTTTTTTTTTAATTTAGAGGAACAGAACGTACCCTAGGGGGTGGGGAGGGAGGTGTATAGGGGAGGAGCAAAGGGAGAGGGAGAGAATCTCAAGCAGACTCCGAGAGCCAGAGGCAGGGCTTGCTGTCAGGACCCCAAGATCAAGACCCGAGCTGGAATCAAGAGTCAGACGCTTAACCGCCTGAGCCACACAGGTGCCCCTATTTGACATTTTTTGGTACCTCTCCTGTAGTCTTCCTCATGCTATTCTTAGGGGGGAGGACAAGCAGAGGGACGCAGAGATGAACAAGACAGAGGTGGCTCCTGCCCAGGAGGAGTGCACGGTCCACTGCACTGAGGACAAGTAAATGCAAGAGTAGTGTGTTGTTACACTAGCCTGTGACAATTTTGTTCCCCCCCACCCCCACCAGAGGTCCTTGAAATATCGAAAAGTGAAAAGTAACTTAAAATAGACACAGTTGCTGGGTGCCTGGGTGGCTCAGTGGGTTAAAGCCTCTGCCTTCGGCTCAGGTCATGATCTCAGTGTCCTGTGATTGAGGCCCACATCAGGCTCCCTGCTCAGTGGGGAGCCTGCTTCCTCCCCTCTCTCTGCCTGCTTCTCTGCCTACTTGTGATCTGATCTCTCTCTCTCTGTGTCAAATAAATAAATAAATAAAATCTTAAAAAACAAAACAAAACAAAAAAAACCAGACACAGTTGCTGACTGTAGCCAGCATCCCCAGTTCCTAGTAGGGTTGTCTTCACAGCGGGAAGGGTAGGTCCTGTCCTAAAGGCATTCAGGCCTCACCTTCTCTTCCTCTGTCCGGAGACCTCTTAGTCAGCCTTCAAGGCTCCTCTTAAGCAGCACCTCCTCCAGGAAGTCTTCCTGCTCCTGCCAGAGCTCTTATGGGTCCCAGTCATGGCTTTAGTGATTTCCAGGACTATAGTGGGATTTGTCAAGAACAATCCAAATTCCATGTCATTTGCTTCTTTAAAAAAATAAAAGGTGATTCAATGAATGTGTAACTACATGTGATTTCATGTTTGGACTTCAGTGGAGGCAGAAAATAGCCTCTGTCTGGCCACGTGACCTGATTTGTGGTTTGGAGAATACAGTCACCGTAATTACAGCATTGACCACATGGTATAACAGTTTCCTCCCCCTTTCTCCCTCCTCTCTCTCTCTCTCTCTCTCACACACAGACACACACACATACACACACGCACAATTGAGTTCTTCCTGGCAGCTCTTGATAATCTCTCAAACAAAGGAGAAAATCTGTGAAATGGGCAGATCATCCATGCTTCAGACGGACAGTGGACATAAAACGTTCTGGAAACCAACCAAAGACTGTCTGAGGTGGGGGATAGAAGCAATTAACAGCAATTAATTACTCATTCTGGTGCATGCCACCCGCTTTCTGTTTGTTACTCAGCAACCCAGACAGCATGAAGCTCAGAAAGGTGAAGCAACTTCCCCAAAGTCACCCAGATAGGAGTGGCAGAGATTTCCAGTCCAGGCCATCTGACTAAAGACTGAATTCTTGTCACTATCCACCCCAGCTCGTAGGTGCCATGAGCCCCCCGCATTGTCCAAAACCACCTAGGACTTCCCTCACGCCCAGGCGTTCCCTTCCCACCCTTCCCTCCTGTAAACCCACTTTTATCACGGCTGTTGCTGCTGCTGCTGGTGCCACTGTTTGAAGAGTCCTTGCAGCTGGTTTCTAAAGCAGTCTCATCTGTAGGGCCAGGTTTCCTGTTTCAGGCAGAACTTAAAGATGCATGTCACGCCTTCCCCAGCCCATCCCCTCACTCTCTGGAGCGGCCACTGGCCCAAGGCTCACTTAGCACAGTCCCTTTCAAATGAAGTACTTTTCCTTTGTTTGGGAAACATTCTGTAAACCGAGTCCTGGGGACCACGCGGCAGTCCTGGAAGGTAGACACGATGGAGGCTTTTCACCCCCATTTTGCAGATGAGAAAATGGAGATTTGGCTAACCTGGAGGAGATGCCCATAGCTAGCAAAAAAGCCAAGTGGTCGCTACACAGGATCGGCAGACCACCTGCCTGCAGGTTTCCAAGTACCTGGAGGGCTCATCTTGCGCATAGAACAGATAGAACAATGGAGGAGGGTGGACACCTTCACAGTGCTCACGCCAGGAAGTAATGGCTTCTGCAAACAAATGTAAAGCGCTTAATTTCCCTTTTTACTGTGTTCATTGTGATGCACCAATTACAACCTGGTGAAAGAAAAACACGCAAGGACAGGTGGTCTCTAAATGATGTCACTGCAAGGGCTCAAAGTCCCCTGAGGGCAGGGCAGCGTCCAGCACTGAGTTCCCGCCGGGCAAGCTGCGTGGAAGGCTCAGCAGCCAATCAGGAAGGCAGGTGCCAAGGGCCTGGCGGCGCTGTTCTTTCCCAGACCTCTCCGCTGCCGGTCAGAGGTGCTCTGCCCAGCCCTGCCCGTACCCCGAGGCCCCATTTCTCATCCACTCCTCCACTCTCTGGCCTCCTCATTCTTCACTTCTCTTCACTTGATCCCCTGGAGCTAAATACTTCTAACATCACTCAAATCAAAAGATTGCTTTAATCAAAAATGGGGGGGGATTTCTCCACAAGATTCCCATCAATTATTCTAGTTTATTCTTGCCACTCCCGTGGGTTAGGGTTAAGCATTACGATGTCCATTATTTAGTTGAAGGAACTGAGGGTCAGACTCTTGTCTGGGGCTACCTGCTCCAACAAGCGGAGAAGCTGTGCTCTTCGGAGGCCCGTCTTCACACCCACCTGCCCGGGCTGGTCTGTTCTGAGACGGAGCGGGGCCGAGGGAGGCAAGAGTGAGGGAAATGCAGGGATACGTCCCCCGACGCGCACACTGCACACAGTCCCACTCATCCACAGTCATAAACCATGCCCCCAGGTACTCCCACCCACCTCCCCTCTCCCCTAACCACCCTCCATCCGGTGCTGAAGAGCTTGGGAGCCAGACTCTCCTGTGTTGGAGTCCAAGGTCAGCCTCCCATTGTTTATTTGTAGGATGGGGAGAGTTACATTGACCTCACAGGGTCAATGAGATATCAGGACGCTACTGCCAGCACCAGGGCATGTGTAGCTATAACTTGTTTCTGTTACTTTCTGCAACAATCCCCTATAGCTCTTTGGAGTTCCTTTGCTGTCTGCTGTATACGCATGTCCCCAGAGGCTGACTCACAGGCTGCCCTCGGCCAGCTGACCTACCCGCACAGCCTTCCCCCACTCTGACCCCTCTACTCCAGGCAGCCTGTGCTCCTCAAGGCCTGAGCACAAGCCATGTCTGCCCAGCATCCCTTCTGCCCAGAATGCCCTCACTTCCACCTCTTCACAACTCCAACTCCCACCCCTTCCTTTAAGTCCCACCTCCTCCAGGAAGCCTTCCCTGACTGACCTCTGCTCTTCCACCTCTATTGCTGAGGCCGTCTGAGTCACTGCCACTTAGTCCTGCCTTGGAATTCCTGATTCTGTTGGGGAAAAAAGCCTTTTTCTTCCTCTTCTAAGAGTCCCTTAAGATTGAAAGCACTTTCCAAGCATATTTGGGGCACTCTAAATCAACTCCTGATTCCTGTGCCACCCCATGCCCCGGTACCTACAGTCATACATCCCCCACCTACCTGGAGCTGGAAATACGGCAGGGTGGAGACCGTGGGCTACAGGCCAGTTATCCAGATGGACAGACAGGATAATCTACAAATTGGGAGAGGCTGGAAGGACACCCCTCCTCTGTTATTGGGGCCCCAGGACCAGTTCTGTTGAGGGGTGGGGAAGCAGAGAGGGTCATCTGGGGCTGAGGGTCCCCACCTGGGAGTGTTTGAAGCCCACCTTTAGGAACAGTTGTCAGGGTAGGCCCCGCAGCCTGGAGGACAGCAGTCTGGGAGGGGTGGGGACAGGACCCAGACTCCCTACCTTTCATGGGGCTTGACTGGGAGGCCCCTGAAGTGCTCTGGGAACCAATCTCAAGGATGGAGAAAGGGGCAGGAGGTAGACCCCACCCAACATGAAGAAACTGAGCATTCAAACAGCCCAGCAACCTTGGCTCCAGTGAACCTTCTGCCAAGAGACAGGAAGGGGTAGGCAGAAACGTGTCAGCACCACTCAGGGTGGGATAGAAGTTTTCCTATATCAGGCGGGAGAAAGATCAGGATTCTTTTCAGATTCTTCTAGGCTCTGAGAGTTACTGTCTAAGATTCAAAGTCAACTATGTAAAGATCTGGAAATCTGGTTCTAAAATTCTATCACTTTACAGTTCTGAAATGTCACAATTTCATGATTCTAAGATTTTGAAAAATATTTTATTTATTTATTTATAGAGCAGGTGAGCAAGTGCAGGGAGGGGCAGAGGGAGAAAGACAGAATCTTAAGCAGATGTCTCCTTGAGCACAGAGCCGGATTCGGGGCTTGATTCCATGACCCTGAGATCATGACCTGGGCTGAAATCAAGAGTTGGATGCTTAACTGACTGAGCCGCCCAGGCACCCCAATTCTAAGATTTTTAAATATGATTCTTAGGTTCTAGAACAGTTCTATTAGACATATAATGCAAGCCACTCGTTGAATTTTAAATTTTCTAGTAGCCACATTTAAAAAAATACAAAGAAACAAGTGAAATTAATTTTAGTAACATATTTAACTCAATATACCCAAACTATTAGCATTTTGGCATGCAGCTAATATAAAGAAACTATCAATGAGATGTTTTAAATTCTTTTTTTTGTATGAAATCTTCAAAATCCACTGGTAGTTTACACTGACAACACATCTCAGTTCAGACTAGTCATATTTCAAGTACTCACTAGCCATACATGACTAGTGGCTACAGTGTCGGACAGTAGTTTAAAAACCCCAAATCTATGCCTAATTTTTCTAAAACTCTAGGATGCTGTGCCTCCAAGATTCTAGAATTCTGCAGCATGCTACGGTTCTATAATGTTACAATAGTGATTCCACCAGATAGAAATGTTTCCCCAAGTCGTGTGGATAAGGCTTCCCCCCTACATGTCCTTTGTATGGAAAGAAATCCAGGCCCCTGCAGAGTCCCGGGGGTAGGGGGCAAGGAGCCCTCCCCTCGGCTGCCCCCTCCATCTGGCCCAGCCAGTGGAAGGGGGGGGGCGTGCCCGTGTGCCCAGGGAGCTGGCGCCTCTGTGCAGAGCTGCCTTACCAGCCATCTCTTGGGCTCATCATCTCTCCATCCATGTGCACAAGCTTGGAAGTGAATCTCCTGCCTTTGAATCTTCCTGGGGAGGGGGCATGCCCCTGCCTCCCTCCCTTCATCTCTGTCCACTCTGGTGAGCATCTGGGGACTACGGTAGCAGATGGAGCTGGGGAGTGTGGTTAAAACCCCAGATGGAGGCCACTGAAGGTAGAACTGGTCTCCATTTGCCGGAGGCTGAAGCCGGCAGCCCTGAGGAGGGCAGAAGTCAGAAACCTCCTGTCTAGGGCTGGGAGACCCAGGAGGGCTCTCTGAGGTCATGTGATGTACTCCTCTAGTTGTGCAGATGGGGAAAGTGACGCCAGAGAGCAGCAAGGGTTTCCCAATCTAGGCATAAGGCAAGTGTGGTGCTCTGCCGGAAGGATGACTTCTGGTTAGCCACAGGTTCCTCTTCCTACCCCCAAACTCCCTCTCCTGTCTCCACTTGCAGAGAAAGTCATGGCGGAAACCTGGCATGGCAGGATGGCAGGGAAGCTGCGGGAAGGCCCCACAGGACTGGGAGGGGCTCAATCGACAATGATTGGCAGCTGCTGTCATCCAGCTCTGCGTCCCACTGCAGAGCCCCTCGGCCGCCACTGCCCCACCTTATCCTCACAGCAGTTCACGAGGAAAGGTGGGCAGGACTTGCCACCAGCAATGAACTCCCAGCCCAAATGCCACGCGGAGAGAGGGCCTGGTATCGGAGCTCGGTTACTGTTCCATTTTCTCTTATTTATTTATTTATTTTTAAAAATTGTTTCTTTATTTGAGAGAGAGGGACAGAGACAGAGCATGAGGCGGCGTGGAGGTGGGAGGAGGCAGAGGGAGAGGGGGAAGCAGACTCCCCGCTGAGCAGAGAGCCGATGTGGGGCTCCATCCCAGGACCCTGAGATCATGACCTGAGCCGAAGGCAGAGGCTTTAACCCACTGAGCCACCCAGGTGCCCCTACTGTTCCATTTTCTATAGGTGGGGAAACTGAGGCCCAAAGTGAAGCTGTGATCTGTCTCAGGCAACGGAGCCAGAGGGGCTGCGTCTTGGCCGCTGGGGAATCCCTGGTTCAGCACCTGTCCAGGCAGCCTCCCACCTTTCTCCCCCCCACCCCTTGGCACCCAGCCGCTCTGAGGAGACAGACAGCAGGAGTTACCCACAGCCACATTTTCCATGGGCTGCTTCCAGGCTGGGTTTCCCCTCTGAGGAAAGCCCCAAGGTTGTTCTGCCTGGTCAGGAGAACCAGGGAGGAAATGACAAAGCTCCTGCTACAGAGGGTGACAGAAAACAGCCCAGGCTTTGGCCCCTAGGGATGTGGCTTTGGCAAAGCGGGGGGGGGGGCAGGGTCAGGTGTTGAAGGGAGGGGCAGCAGGAAGGTCGACCTGGAATCTAGATTTGGAAAAGCACAAACTTTAGAGTGAGGTGAGCTGGGGTTTGAATCCCAGCGCTGCTGTGTGACTTCGTATCTGTGACTTCACCCGGACTCTCTCTGCTATCAGCTGGCGAATGCCCATCTCTGGGCTCGAGGGAATCTGAGCGCACAGAAACTATGCCCAAGGTTTGCACTGAATAAGTGTTAGCTCTCGCTTAAATGCCCCTCCAGGAGCCAATCAGTCCTGGGGCCCCCCCATCTGCCACACTTTGCTGCCATAAATATGCTCCATAAATACTTACTGAATAAACAAATGAATGAAGGATCGTTGCCAGCCAAAAGTACAGCAAAATACAGAGGAGGGCTTTGAACTAGTCTATCAGGATATCTGACAGTTGGTCACAACTCGCTGGGTGGCCTCATCTTTTAAAGAGTATAATAACAGCCAATGTTGCTAAAGCACCCACTGTGTGTCAGGTTTGGCAGAGGACCTTAGAGCACTTAGTTCTCCCAGCAGCACTGAGAAGGTGTGATGTGTTCTAGATTGGGAAACTGAGGCACAGAGTGGCTAAATAGCCCCAAGGCCACCTTGCTGGTTGGTGGCCACCTCTAGGCATGGACCCAGACCTCACAGTCTTTACTCAGGAATGGCCAAGCCTCCTTTCACTGTCTCTTCCAGGTTCCCCTGACCAGGACTTCTCCAGGGAGGGACTCTCTTTCCCAGGCTGGTGCTGGTGCTGCTTAGGGCTCCCCATGAGTTTTGGGGGCCCCTGCAAATCAGCGGCTAGGAGTGTCTGTGGGAGATGATGTGGGGGTTGGCCTACCCCAACACTGTTCCCGGGGCCCTTTGTCAGAGACTAATTCTCATAGCTTCCCAGTGGGCTTGCTGCCCAGAAGGAGGCAGGAAGCAAGGCCAGGGGGATTTGGGCTCCACCTCCTTTGTCCTGCCTCAGCTCATCCTCCCCCACCCCTGCTGCTGCTTCAGGACCTTCCTCTTCTTTGCCCAAATGCAGAACTTGAACTTGAGGTTCACTCTCAGGCAGACTTTCCAGAAGGAACTCAGTAACTTGGGTCTGGGAGTCCAGGGACTGAGTTTTACGTGCTGCCAAAAACCCAGGGGTGCGTTTTTTTCCAGGTGGGCAGATTTGTAAAAAAAAAAAAACACAAAAAAAAACCCCTGCCCCCAGTGGTCAGGAATGGGCCAACAACGCACAAGTGCACGCAGCTGTATACAGAGAAGCTTCACAGTGATCACGTGGTCCCATCCTGACCACTGTGGTTAGAGATGGGTTAGATGGTTATCACTCCAACTTAAAAGAGGAGGAAACTGAGGCCCAGGAGGATTAGGTGCTTATCCATGATTACGCAGACATTTAGAGGCAGAAGCAAATGTTTACCCAAGGCTTCAGATTGTATGGTAATAATAACTACTATTGCCAGTGTTTACCAAGCTGACTCAGCCAAGAGCTCTTCTCTTATAATCCCCCAAACACTTTTAAGTAGTGACCCCCATTTTACAGATGAAGAAACTGAGGCTCAGAGAAGCACATAGCCTGCTCAAAGTTCAGTTATTTGCCACCACTAGACACAGTGTCAAAGTCACACTTGAACTCAAGTCCGTCTGGCTTCAAAGTCTCAAAGCTTACAGGCGAGACAGGGCTGCTCCACCGAAGTAGAGGAGCTGTCCTGTTTCCCAAAGTGGGGCCTGGGCGGAGCCCGGCCTCACTCCCTGTTCATGGTGCTGCTTCGGGCCTGGTACACACAGCTCCTGGGAGCCCCTTGGGCGACAGGCCCTAGGAAATGTAGCAGGTGCCCCGGGACTTCGGGGCATGCTGGGGCCACACCTGTGTGCGAGCCCTCCACACATGAAGGCACCCCTGGTCTTGGCAGAACCTTGGTGGCCCTAGGACATCCTCACAGATGAGCTCCCACATGTGTGCACACAGATTCCTTCCTTCTGCCTGCTCTCCTCCCTCTCTCCCTCCCTCCCTCGCTCCCTCCTTTCCTCCCTCCCTTCTCTCCTTCTTTCTTTCCTTCACCAAACCCCAGCCAAGTGGCCCTCATACTTCTACACACAGACAATCACTTCTTTTGCCGACCTCCCCAACCAGGAATAGCTACACAATTTATGGGGCCAGTCCAAAATGAAGATGCAGAACCCCTCGTTCAGAAATTAAGAATTTCAAGACACTGACAGCGGAGTGTTCAAGCAGGTATGGGGTCTGTGGTGAGTGTTCAGGGGGGCGTGAGTGCACAGAGGGCACGCCCATGTGCCCACTCGGCCCCAGCTCAGCTCGCCCCTTCGAAATCTAGCGCCCCCCGCCTGACACGGGGCCACTTTACCCTCCTATCTCATCCCTGAACATTCCAAGCTCTTTCCCACCTCAGGACTTTTGTAAAGCCCGTTCTCCCTGCTACAGACCATTCTTCCGATCTTGTCTCATAACTGGGTCCTTCTCATCCTTCAGGTCTCAGCCCAAATGCCACCTCCTCAGGGAGACCTTCCTGGTCCATCTGTTTATCCCTTCCCAGTGTCATCACAATCTGTGACTTCACACGTACTTCTCAGTTCACTGTTTATTGTCCCTCTTCCCCCCTCAGATGTTGGCTCCATGGCCAGGACCTATGTCTGTCCTATTCAGCATTGAATCCCTGGGGCCCAACCCAATGGTTGGCACTTAGTAGGTGTTCGATAACTATTTATAAAACAATGAATGAATGGACATAGACACCCTAATACACACACACACAGCCCTTCTCCCACCCTCCTTCTGCAACCCAGACAAGCACAGGGGTGCTCCCCAAATATCCTGACACCCCAGACATCCCAAAACAAAGATCCGATGAGACCCAGAGGGACAGGATCCTGAGACCTGGAAATAAAGACACATAGAATTGTCAAGGCCTGGATAAAAAGAGAAAGAGAAAGAGGGAGAAGGAGGAAGAGGAAAGAACAGAGACAGAGAGCCAGAGGAAGGACAGAAGAGGTAGACAAAGAGGGGAGAACAAGTTACGCTTGGTGATAATCCTGTTTCTTCTCTTTATTAGTGAAACTAATAATTACTATTAATACCTGGCCCTTTCATCCAGGCTGGTGGGGAGGTTTTGAAGATGAAAGTCCAGGGGTGGGGGTGAGGTGCTCTCAGATGCATTTTCCAGGGCCTCACAACCACTAATTAAACTTGGCAGCCCCCTCCAATTACCCCTCCCCACGCCCCCCATGCTGTGCCACCTGACTCAATGCCCTTCCAGGTGGGAAGCTAGCTGAGGAGCGGTCACTGGGGAGAAGGAATTGTCAGCAGAGCCAGGCATGGGGAGGTGCCAGAAAGAGGAACCTCACACCAGGTGGCCCTGAAATTGAGAAACCCTGCCCCCAGCTGAAATTACAGCCCATCCCTGAGGCTGGCCTCCCCACCCCCACCCCAGGGTCTCATCTCTGGGTCCTGCCAGATGGCAGTGGGGGAAGTGCCACTGAGGAGACTGTAACTGGACAAAGAGAGAGTCCGCGTGTCCAGCTCCTCCACACAGGCTCAGGGCCACCCGGTCCTGGTCTCCGCCATCCTCAGAGGCCGTTTCGTTCCACCTCCCTCAGAGAGGCCTCCCCTTTCCCGCAGCTGTGACTGACCTCAGCCAGGCTTCCCTGCACATCTGCAGCTACCTTCCATTGCAGAGCCACCTGGATGTGGGTTGGGTGACCTCCCCCAATCCCTGGACATTAGAACAATCTAGAAGTGATATCAGCAGCCCCGACCATTCCAGTGAGCCTCAACTGCCTGCCCCATCTTTCTGCTGGGAGGTCCTACAGCTAGCTCCAAAAATAACAGGGCCTGAGCTTCCCACCCTCCACTCAGATCATGACCTCTCCCAGGCTCCACCACCATGATAAATGGCCCCACTGTCCACCCACTGCTCAAAATCCTACAGATGCTACTTCCAAAGTAACTCTCAAATCTGGATTTGGACCTCCCATCCCCACAGCTACTATCACGCTCTGAGCTCCCATCTCTCACCTGCCATGACCATCTTTACCCGATTCTCTCAACAAAACCGGAGTGAACTTTGAAATATGCAAATCAGATCATGCCACACCCTGCTGCAAGCTCCTCACTGCCTTCCCACTGCACCCTTCCACAAGGGCCCACCAGGCTCCTGGCCTCCTGGATGATCTTACCTCTTTTCCCCACTCTTTGCCTGCCCCCTCCTCCAGGCAGTCCCTCAGGCTCTTCTCTGCCTGGACAGCCCTTGCACTAGCTATGTCCTCTGGCTGTGTGCCTTCTCTCCCTCCAGGTCTCAGAGTTTGGTCCCCGCCCCCCTCCAAGAGAATGAGCCCAGCCTTGTGACCTTCTTGAGTCTGAGTCAGCCTGTTTACTTCACAGCACTTGGGCCGATGTATTCATACATCGTCTGGCTGGTCCCATTGCTAGATTCTGCCTTTGGGTCTGCACTATCCATTGCCTTATTGTCCACCAATGCCTAGCACAGAGACTGGCACATAGTAGGTGCTCAACAAGTGTCCCGAATGGGTAAATGCCCCAGAATCCTTATCCTGGTACCACCACCCCATTGGGCCTTGCTCTTCCCTTCAGGGCGACCCTGAGCAGGTCCTCTGGAAGCCAGTCCTGCAGCGTGGGAAAGGGCAGAGGCCTTGATTCAGATCTGGAAGGCCTAGTGGCCACCTCACCTCAGGCACATCCCTGACCTTCTCTAGCCTTGGCTTCCTCTCTGGAAAGTGAGGATAAAAATCTGAGCTCCTAGAATGTAGGCCAGGGCCACCTCACCACCACGTCCCAGGTGGATGTCCTGACTGCAGGGCGGACTTACACACACAGACTGACACTCACACTCCCCAGACAACTTCTGGGCTCAGAAACTGCAGAGCCCGTCCGCAACACAGGAGCATCCCGCCCCCACCCCCTCCGCCCCACCAGCCTCAGCCTAGGCCTGTCCTTCCCCCCAGTGTGAGGGTCAGGCGCCATCTAGTGGCGAGCCTGGGCGGGAGCAGGCATTCTCAGCCCCTCTGTTGCCACCGCGGCGTTGATCTCCCTCTCTGGGCAGAGCTGGGCCTAGGAGCAAACACAGGGGGTGCCCATCCGGGTACTTAGCCTCTCACCGCCTGATCTGGGAGCCCACTTCCCACCATTCCCTGCCCTCCGGCCGCACAGAACTTCTCCAGGAATGATCCTGAATGATCCACGCTTTCTACAGACTCAAGAGCTTCCCACAGGCTCTCTTCTCAGCCTGGGAATTCTCCCCCCCCACACCCTCCTCCCTGTCCTGGCAGATCCCTAGAGCCCCTGCTCACACTCTAGGCCTCTACTAAATGGCAGCTTCCCGGGGGCCCCTGGCGCAGCTCGGCCTCCCCTCTGTTGACCCCCAGGCATCCCTGCTCCACATACATACACCATGCTTCTTGCCCAGACCCCTCCTTCGACAGAGACCTTGACAGAGGCCCTGTCATGCTTCCCTCTGCAGGGCAAGCGCTCAGAGGGCCCGGGGCCCATACCCTCAAACTGCGAGTGAGTCCCAGCAGCCTCAGAAGCAAGCAGGTCACAGCCTGTGGAGGATGGACACCGTGGGTTTCCAGGAAGGACGCAGGGTGCTGCTTCAGGCCGGGCCCCACCTCCAATCCTAGTGCCCACTGGGCTACCACTGGTCTCTGACTCCTGGCTGTGTGTCTGTGGTACTCACTCACCCTCTCTGGGCCACAGCTTCTCCTCCCCATGTTTCCCTTGCTCCCCTTCACAAAACTTGCCTCCAAGAGGAGCAGAGGATGGAAACCTGTGAGCAAATTAAAGTATGACCTGTTGCTGAATATGGGAAGTTTGGGGCATTCCAGGCTGGGCTTGAGGGCCCAGCAAAGGGCTCAGGGTGGGTTTGTCAGGTTAATTCCCTGCTCTTCATTTACCCACCCAAGATGTTTAGAAAACACCTAGATCTGAGATTTAAAATGTCAGGGCTCTGGAGTCAGATCGCTTGGGCTCACGTCCCTGCAACACCACGGACCTATGGCTGTTGACTGCTTACTTGTTTGTTCAGTTGTAAATGAGGGAACTAAAACAGTTCTGCCTCCTAGGGTGACTCAAGGAGGTGACAAGGACTCAAGAAGGTGACAGACACACAGGGCTTGGGACGGGGTCTGGCGAGCTGTAAGCGTTCGGTTAACACAGGAGCTTTTGTGGCTGCTGTTGTTCACTGGGGCGGCTGCAGGGCTCAGTCATGAAGCTCTGCCGCCTTGACCGCCCGCCCCACACCCAGGGCCTCCCTTGTCTCTGGCACTCCGGTCCCCCAGGTGGCTCTGGCAGCCCCTGCACAAGTTCCCCGCCTTCCATTCAGTTCCTCAAAGCCTTCTGGAATTCTGCCCTTGGGAATTCCAGGCCATCCTCAATGGGACTTCCTCTCTCTGTCTCTTCTCTGGGCTTTCCCGTCCTAGGAAATCTGGCCCTCCCCTACATCGCCCTACAGGCTGCCCTGTGGCTTCCCCTTTTGCTTCCTCAGCCTATGGAAGGGGGTAGGAACCATGGGGTGTGAGGACGTTGGCCTCCTGCTCTTCATTGTTATTTCCAGGCCATTCTCCGCCCCCCCCAACACAAACACAAAGGACCCCAGTTTTGAATTTTGTCACTGCACGCGGGTAGCTAGCATGCCTTACTCCATCTCAGTGGAGACATCTCCCAACCCCTGGGGCCCATCCTGCCTCCCATCCTTAAGGCCTTTCCCCTGGATTCAGTATCGCTCTCCCTCAGTCTATTCCTGTTTTAGTTCTTGGTCTTCTCAGGATTCACACAGAGGATGCTGCCACCCCCCTGGCCTCTGGTCCCTTGATCGGCTCCTCTCTGGGAAGAGCCACTCACTCCCATGGTCATTACCAATGCCTGCAACTCCTCCTTCAACCAACATCTCAACCCCATGCCCCTCAGCCCCTGACCTCCAGCCCAAAGTATCAGCCAGTAACTGACGGCAGCCGTCCCCTTGCCCCATTGGGACCTCTAACCTGTTGCCCCCACAGTCTTTATGGTGTCCCTTAGCCCCTGATGCTCTCCTGATGTCAGTCATCCAGCTTCCACGTCATGCTCGGTCAAGATCCTTGTGCCTGTGCACTCACCCCCGTTCTCCTGCCCCTCTCTCAAGTTCTCTTCTCTTGACAAAGCCACAGCTCTGGTTAAATCCAAAGCTCTGCAACCATGCAGCTGAACATGGCTAGAGAAAACACCAACCCCCAACCTCAAGTGTGCCCTTCGTGTTACCCCAGAGTTTTCTTCTGGTGCCCTAGATCTTGGTGGCCATTTTGAGCCTTCCCTCACCTCCAGCTTCCCCTACCTCCCCCCCCACCCCTGTCCCCAGCCTCGTGCTGCTCCCCCGAGACTGCTTTCGAGCTCCCTTCCCGATACCTGCTTATCCCGCACACCTCCCTTCTCTCCCACTTACACAGCTTCAAGTCAAATCCTCTCCGTGGGCACTAAGCCCATCAAATCTCGCCTGTTCAAGGACACAGCTCCTTCATCAAATTTCCCTGGTACTAGACCATTCCCATCAGTGTACAAACATCTGTTACTGATAAAACCTTTAAAAAGAGAAAACAATAGAACCTCTTGATCTCATTTCCTCATTCTCTCATTCCGTCCTTTGCACACATAACCTTCATTTCTGTCTCAAACTGACTCGGTTCAAGCTTTCCCCAGACACACACACACGCTGAAACTGGGCTCTTGCTCAGGTCCCCAGCACCCTCCGGGCTGCTGCAACGCGCGCATTCTCAGCCTCCCCTTCCATCTGCCTCTGGGTGCTTCGGCACAGCGGCCCACTCCCTTCTTCTTGGTTCCCTTTCCTCCTTTGGCTTCCTGGACACACCCCTCTCGGTTTTCCAACCATCTCACTGTTCCCAGCTTCTTTTTCCTTGGCTATCTCTTTCTCTTACCCCCACACTGCGGTGCTCAGTCCCTGGACCTCTTCTCCATCTGCATTCAGCCCCTCAGTGGTCACCAACAGACTCATGATCTCAAATACTGTCTAGACGCTGAAGACACCTCTCCTCAATTCCAGACTCATCTATCCCCAAAACTTCCTTGGTGTCTCCACTTGGATGTGCACTAAACACCTTAAACTCAGGCCTACGATTGAACATCTGATCTTCCCCCCAAAACCTCCTTCAGTCTCGGCCTTCTCCATCCTAGCCATCTTTCCAGTTCCTCCAGCCATAAATGCTGGAATCATCTTTGACAATTCTCTTCCTCATATGTCTCATGTCTAATCCATCCAGAAATCCTGTTAGATCTACTTCAGAGACAGGGTCAAATTTCGATTGCTTCTTTCTGCCCCCACTGAGCCCCCTGGGTCTCAGCTACCAGTATCTCTCCCCTTTAAACTGGAACCCCTCCTTCTATGTTAGCCCCTCACCCCCACCGCCATTGAGAGTCTATTCTCCATAGAGCATCTTCAATGATCTTATTAGAACATAAGTCAGATTCTGTCACTCCTTTGCTCAAAACCCTCTGATGGCTCCATTCAGAGTAAAAGCCAAAGTCCCTCCAAGACCTAAAAGCCTACATGATCTACCCACATAGGCCATTAGCTCCCATCACCGCATCTCCTCATCTCCTACCAGTCTCGCCTCGCTTACTCTACTCCAGCCACACCGGCCTCCTTATTGTTCCTGGAATATGCCAGTGGTGCTCCCACCTCTGGGCCTTTGCACATGCTCTTCCCTCCACTTGTTATAATCTTACCTTAGATATTGGCAATACTTGCTCCTTTTTCTGCCTCCCAATTCTGCTCAAATCTCTCAACACGACTACCTTGTGCTCTTAATTTAATTCTGTCACATGCCCCACCCCTCCCCTGAGAAGCCCCCAGGACTGCAATATCCTTTACTCAACTTTTTCTTCTTTCCATAGTAACTGATCAATTACCCTCTAACATAATAGAAATTTTATTTAGATGTTATGTCTGCCCTTGCTGCCAGCATATAAATCCCAAGAAGGTAGGGATCATTATCTATTTTGATCACAAATGTACCCCAAGGATCTAGAACAGTGCGAGACACGTACTAAGGGATCAATAAGTATTTATTGAATGAATGAATAGAGTATGAGAAGTGATGGCAAACATATTCCCTGTGTTTACAGTGTTGACGGTGCATGGGTTGGGGTGTGATGGGGAAGGCAGGCAAGGCAACAGAGAGGTAAGACCCAGACGGAAGTGGCTCCCACCATTCCTCCCGTGATCTCCCATCCCTCTTCCCTTGCACACAATACCAAAACCATACTGGCCTTGTTTTTAATTCCTTGAACTCTCCAAGTGCCTTCCCACCTCAGGTCCTTTGCATAAACTATTCTCCCTCTCCAGATCATTCTTTCCACCTTCATTTAGCTAATTCCTGCTCAGTTTTTAAGTCTTAGCTTAAATGCCATATTATTATATCCCAGAGCTTGGCACGAAGCAAGTGCCTAGTGAAGACGTATGTTTTCAAAATACATTTTTAAAAATACAGTTATTACCCCATTTTATAAGTGAGAAAACTACAATGCAGAGATTACAATTTTTGCCCAAGAATTCACAACTAGTAACTATTTGTAGAAATAATAACTATGTTGATCAAATAATCAAATTGGAGTTTGAAAGCAGTGACTTTGCTGATTTCTGATATGAAGATAAGACTTCCCTGTAAAAAAAATGTTCTTTTTAAAATATTTGCCTTATTTTATTTTTTTGAGAAAACTCTACACCCAGCGTGGGGCTTGAACTCATGACCCTGAGATCAAGAGTCATATATATGCTCTATTGACTGAGCCAGCCAGGAACCTGTAAAAAAAAATATGTTCTGAGGTGACTGTATGGACTACCTTCAGCTATAAGATCAAAACATGCTCCCTTCATGAAATTTTCCCTCACTGAGGTCTGTGTGTCTAAAAAATTCCTTATCCAAAGCAAGAACTCACTCCACAATGCTCCAGTCTCTACTATCATACCTCTTCTTGTTTTCTTTTTTTTTTTTGAGGTAAAATATGCAAACATTTGCTGAGACCATAACTACAAATACAGAGTATAAAATAATTAAATACGATACTGTAAAGTATTCTGCGCAAATAATTTTGAAATTCATAAAGAGAAAGAAATTTTTTTTAAAATTTAAATTCAATTAATTAACATATAATGTATTATTGGCTTCAGATGTAGAGGCCAGTGATTCATCAGTCTTTTTTTTTTTTAAAGATTTTATTTATTTATTTGTCAGAGAGAGAGATCACAAGTAGGCAGAGTGGCAGGCAGAGGCAGAGGGAGAGCCAGGCTCCCTGCTGAGCAAGGAGCCTGATGTGGGACTCAATCCCAGGACCCTGGGTCATGACCTGAGCCGAAGGCAGCTGCTTAACCAACTGAGCCACCCAGGCATCCCGTTCAGTCTTATATAGTACTCAGCACTCATCACATCACATGCCTTCCTTAATGCCCATCACCCCGTTATCCCATCCCCCCACTCTCCTCCCCTCCAGCAACCTGAGGGTTGCTATCATAACTCTTCTATTGAGGAACTCATTACCAGACAATAAAAAGCCCTCCCTTTTCAGGACTATAATCAGACAATTCACAGAAATTATGCTAATGCTTAAAACAATCCATTAAGAGACATCCCACCTTACTAACCAGGGAAGAAATACAATACAAGGAGACATGTTTAGTTTCTCAGTTGAGCAAAAGTGGAAATTGATAAGAACTTTCCGAGGGACAGTTTAGCAACATGTATCAAAATTCCAAATATATATTCTTTTTGACTTCTGGCAATCTGAGAGAAAAAAATAGCACAAATGTGTTCTTGGCAGTTTTGTGTACATTTACAAGTTCTGTTCTCAACAAAGAGAACTGTCTAAATAAATAAGAAGTCAGCTATACAAAGGAATATCCTACAGTAGTTAAATATGATACAATACAGCTATTCCTGGTTGCTTGCAAGGAAGAGGATTGAGTTGCTGGGGTCAGAAGTGAGAGGAGGACTTTTTTTATATATGCTTTTTTCATGTCTGTTTGTAGTTTTTATTTTTGTGAGTGCATTTAATATTCAAAATAACAAATAAAATTTAAAATATTTGTAAAGCGGGCACCTGGGTGACTCAGTAGGTTAAGTGTCTGCCTTTGGCTCAAGTCATGATCTTAGGGTCCTGGGATCGCCCCACATCAGGCTCCCTGCTCAGCAGAGGGCCTGCTTCTCCCTCTCCCTCTGCTGCTCCCTCTGCTTGTGCTCTCTCTTCCTGTCAAATAAATAAATAAAATCTTTAAAATAATTAAATAAAATCAAATATTTGCAAAGAAATATTGAAGATCTCTACTACTTGTTATGGGAAGATGTCCACAACGTTGAATAAAAGAAAGTTACCAAATGACATACAGAATACAATTTTATTTACTTAAGACTGTGTATTATATAATAAAAATATAGGCATAGATAATAGAAATTTTTACTGGAATGATGCTCCACCTCAATAATGATAACTTGATAATGGTAGTATCATTGGAAAAAAGAATGTAGAGATGATTTTTACTTTTTTCTACAAGCCTTTCTTTGTTGTGTAGATTATTTATATCGAGCACGGATTTTTTTTAACCATCAAGGAAAATATGACAAAGTTATTCTCTTTTCTTAAAAAAAAAAGGAAGTGCCTCTTCTGTATGTATTTTTATAGATCATGTTTGGAAAGGACATACACCAAGGTGTTAATTGCGGGGGTTAAGACTGTCATTACTTTTTTCCCCTTTGTTCTTCTTTCTGAATGTTTCTATTTTATGGGTTTTCTGTAATTAATTTTTTTTGTAAAAGGAAAAAGAAGCACTACTTTTTAAAAAAGTTCTTCCCTATATTGAGCTAAAGCTATTCAGAGGCACCAATTTAGAGAAGAAAGGGATCTATGTTACTCTGTATAACCGCTCATTTTGTTCAAAAACTTTCATACATATATGCAATATATACAGTCCATTACATGGGCCTTATCTATAAACGTAAGTATGTATATATACAATTATACACATACACACATATACACGACCTATTGCTCGGCCCTTCCCCATATCTCCATTTATACATTATCCCAACCCTTCAAGGTCCTTCAATATTGGAGGGATATATAGAAAAGGCTATTTTTTTAAGATTTATTTTATTTATTTGACAGAGAGAGAGAGAGAGAGATCACAAGTAGGCAGAGAGGCAGGCAGAAAGAAGGAAGCAGGCTCCTTGCCGAGCAGGGAGCCCGATGCGGGCCTCCATCCCAGGACCCTGAGATCATGACCTGAGCCAAAGGCAGAGGCTTTAACCCACTGAGCCACCCAGGCGCCCTAGAAAAGGCTATTAAACGTATAGGCTTTGAAGTCAGAATTCCAAATCCACAAATTTGTTTTTTCAGTTAACATCCTTTATCTGTAAAAAGGGAAATCAAACCAGTTATCGATTTGATAATTTTGTGAGGATTAAATGAAAGAACGCCTATAAATTGCTCAGCCCAAGTTAGCATATAATAAATATTGAATAATTTATTCGTATTTTGCCCAGTACATACATGGAAGACCAAAATCTGTGATGATTGCGGTTGTTGTTGTCATTGCCCTCCGCGCCACGAGGGGCGCCGCCGCCTCTGGGCTGACTAGGCCCGGGGTCAGGCTACAGTAGGAAGTCCGTCTAGCTGCGGCCACCGCCATCCTTGCACACCGGCCCGCCTCACTGAGTAGAGGTAGGTTCTTCGCCCAGTCTCAGAGGCAGACCCGCTCGCAGCGACACCCTGCCCCTTGCCTCCTTTGGTGCTCTCTTAAGTAAACCGCCTTTACCGAGGGCGAGTCTTTTCAACTCCTTGGAAACGCTAACGCCGGCGTCTTCCGGGAGCCGGCCTCGCTCCATGACCTCAGGCGTACACTTCCGAGGACGCGGCCGTGACCCGTCGCCCCGCCCACTCCCGCTCTCTCTTTCCGGTAGCGGAGTCTGAAGAAGACGCGCAGGTAGGAGGCTTGGGCGAGGACAATCGAGTGACATCCTGCGGCAGGGGTCACCCATCGGGGCTGGGGGCGCGGGACTGGGGTGTTTCCGTGGAAGCCGAGTCGGGTGCGGGCGAGAGGGGCGCGGCTGGCCGACCCCAGAGTCCGGGTCGTGCCTTGTCTTGGAAGGTGGCCGTCTTCCCCAAGGAGGAGCCTGTGAAGCGAGGAATGAGTGCGGCTACAGCCCCGAAAGCCCTGGCTCCGCGCTGCCGCCACCGCTACGTATAAGGGGCCGCACAGCGTGGTTGAGAAGGAGCGGGGCCGAGTGTGCTGTGGCCTCGCCTCTACTCCGCCAGCCTCTTGGGCGGTCGCCCGCCCAGCCCCTAATCCCTAGTTTGTTTCCTTGTTTGGGAAATAAGATTAACTGTCGCTCCGATCCATAGGGTTGTAGTGAGGATGCATGGAGGGAATCAGGAGAAACGGCCCTGTGTTGGGTGCTGCCTAAGTCTGGCAGGTTGCAAGCACCGGGCGCTTAGGGTGCGCCGCATGAAGCCAGAAATGGGGACTAGGGAGTGTGCATCAGTGTTTGCTGAGCACCTGCTGAGGGTTTATAATTTATTCTCCAGGGGTCATTGTCATCACCACTTCAGGGTGACATGGGGTGGGGAAACTGCACATGGGCATTTGAGTGGTCCCTGCAGGCATTCGTGTTCATGCTTCCTTAGTTCAGATCTGCTGGAGTCTTTCTGGGCTTCATCAGGCAGAACTTAAAACTTCTCTTCCTGTGAGCTCCCTTGGCACCTTCCTTACAGTTCTTACTCTGTTGGATCTAGTCTGAGCGTAGGAACGGTTAACTTTGTACACCCAGGGCCTACAAGGCCTGCACTTGTGTGCTCACTGTGATCACTCACTTGACCTTACATATGGAGAGCACTGGGGAGATCCAGGAATGCAGGAGACATGGACTTTTCCAGGTGTGGAACTGTGGTTATTCATGGAATAGAGGCATCTTGACACAGGGTAGAGAGTGCTGGACTGGAGGTTGGGACACGGATTTTTAGGTTCGGTTTTGCCACTGTGTTTACAAACCTGGGCAAGGCTGTGTTTGTCTTCATCCGGAAGGGTACAGCCTAAGTCGTCTGAGCCCTCCTTATTTTTAGTGTCGTCTGAAAGTGTTAGGAAGTTGTTCTGATTCTTGAATCTCAGGAGGGCCAGAAAGCTTTGGTCAGAAAGTAGGTTCTCTCCTAGCCTTTGCATTATTATCCTTACCTGCTTTCCTCCTGTTAGTGTCTCCCTCCCCTAGGGTCTGTGACCGCTTAATTGCACTTGATTATATGCTATGTCAGATTAGAATTACCTGGTTTCACTAACATTGAGTTTTTGGGGTGGCTCTTTTCATTTGGCCTTCCAAGAGGATATGTTTTATTGTTTTTAATGCTCGATTCTACTAAAAATTTAAGAATTTGGTTTTTTTTTTTTTAAAGATTTTATTTATTTATTTGACACAGAGAGAGAGATTACAAGTAGGCAGAGAGGCAGGCAGAGAGAGAGGAGAGAGGAGAAAGCAGGCTTCCCGCTGAGCAGAGAGCCCGATGTGGGCCTCGATCCCAGGACCCTGGGATCATGACCTGAGCCGAAGGCAGTGGCTTTAACCCACTGAGCCACCCAGGTGCCCAAGAATTTGGTTTTAATCAGTTGTGGAAGGATAGCAGATCAGTCGTCAGAGGATGGGAGATAGCATTTAAACTGGATTTTTGGAGGGATCTGGTAGAGCACAGGATATATAGTAAGAGACGAAACTAAAGGGAAGATAAGTGGAAAGGGACCCTTGAATTTTTTTTTTTTAAGATTTTATTTATTTTTGAGTCTAGAGAGACAGTATGAGCAGGGGGAAAGGGAGAGGGAGAAGCAAACTCCCCGCTGAGCAGGGAGCCCGATGGGGGGCTTGATCACAACCTGAACCGAAGGCAGACACTTAGCCAACTGAGCCACCCAGGTGCCCCAAGGGACCCTTGAATTCTAAGCCAAGGAATCGATGCAGAGTTCAGGCAGCAGGTGCCTTCCATAAAGGGTCTTCAAGTGTCACCAGTTCATGGGTAGGTTGTTGGCCTTGGCCTTCTACTAACCCTTTTGGTTGTGGTTTTAAAGTCTTTTTGAGCCTAACCTGTAAATGGTACTTGGGGGCCAGGAGACCAGAAACACTCCTGGCATTGGAAGTATTGTGAGATGTAGATAGGGAATCTCTTAACCTGGTTTTCAACTCTGCTCTGCAGCTGACTTGCTATGTCATCCTAAACGAATCCTCAAAAATTCTTCAGGATATGTATTGGGGGCAGTAAAGCCCAGGGGATAATGGCTTTGTCTGGGTTTGCAGAGCCGTCATTTGAACTTGGAGGTCTCCAGAGACCTAAGCTAGTGTGTTTTTCAAGTTTTTGAGGCCCACTTGGTAAAAATTTGAGGGATACTTATGATATGCTTAGAACTCTAGGCTTCTTTTCTAGAAGTGCTATGAGCTGTGCTTTTGATGGATTCAGGAGAAAGGTTATCTCAAGGTATTTTGCCTTTTTAGCCATCAATCGAAAGCCCCTAAATGCAGGGAGAAAAGAATTTTAGGCAGAGATGAGATTTCACAGATTGGGTGGAGGGAAACAGGACATAGAAGAGTAAAACTTGGGGAGCTTTCCTTCAATATTCAGGAAGAAGGGGTTGTGGAAACATTGTCCATTGCTAATGTTGGATTCTTTTCCTTCTTTCAGAAATGGCACCTCGTAAGGGGAAGGAAAAGAAGGAAGAACAGGTCATCAGCCTTGGACCTCAGGTAGCGGAAGGAGAAAATGTGTTTGGTGTCTGCCACATCTTTGCATCCTTCAATGACACTTTTGTCCATGTCACCGATCTTTCTGGCAAGTGAGTACTTGGGTGAAGAGGCACAGGCCAAACTGGGAAGGGGCTGGAGGAGGAAATGCCCCTGGAACTGGGTGGCAATTTAAGGGGTCTCTTGAAAGAATTAAAAAGAATGTTCGGATGAGGAAATGTATTTGGTTATTTGGCCACAAATACTGGGATTTCCCAAGCACTTGAGTTAGGAGAGAGAAAGAGTCACATTCTGTGCCCTTAATGACCTTCAAGTGTAATCCTTGAATCTTGAATCTCTTGGTATTTTGTAGGAGCAGGGGTGGACAGTAAGTCCTCTCTATGTACAGGTTCTGGCTGCTATTAGCCAGTTTGTTTTTTTTTTAAAGATTTTATTTATTTATTTGACAGATTACAAGTAGGCAGAGAGAGAGAGAGGAGGAAGCAGGCTCCCCGCAGAGCAGAGCCCGATGCGGGCCTCGATGCCAGGATCCTGAGATCATGACCTGAGCCGAAGGCAGAGGCTTTAACCCACTGAGCCACCCAGGCGCCCATGCTATTAGCCAGTTTTTGTGACATGTGAAGTCACTCAAATTCTAAGCTTTGGTTTTCTTACTATATTTACGGTGAGGTTAATTGTGCCTGCTTCCTGGAACAATTGAGAGGATTAGATGCAAAAGTAAATTTATATTGTTAATACGGTGTTTAGTTATTTTGGGTCTTTGAGCCCCATCAGGGCAGAACCCATGGCAGTCTTGTTACAAAGGAAGATCATATATGCAAGTGGACCTTCATCTTCTGCCATACCTGACTATGGCACCATTTACTCAGTAGGGATGTGATAAGCATTCAGAGTCTTTGATGGGTGGGAGAAATGATTAAGCTTTTGTTCCCAGGGAAACCATCTGCCGTGTGACTGGTGGGATGAAGGTGAAGGCTGACCGAGATGAGTCCTCTCCCTACGCTGCTATGTTGGCTGCCCAGGATGTAGCCCAGAGGTGCAAGGAGCTGGGCATCACTGCCCTCCACATCAAACTACGGGCCACGGGAGGAAATAGGTACATAGGGCAGGGGCTGGGTGGTGAGATCCCTGGGCTTGGGTTGCCAGGGCACTTAGATTTGAGGCTTGGCTTTTCTCTCGCCACTTGGCACAAGACTTCTTAAATGTGGTCGGATTTAGTAGTTGACTGCTACACTACTGCTTCTACTCCCCCCACCCCTCAACTTACTGTTCATTGAGCACTCAACTGCGTACAGGGTATTGTGTTCTGGTACTAGGAAAGAATGATGGAAAAGCATAGCTATAGCCTCTACTCCTCCTGTGTAGAGGTGCCTAGAATGGTAGGACAGTCTGACTTTAAACAGCCTAAGTAGGGGTTCATGTGCTTTCCATTTGTGGCAGGTGCTGGGAAACAGGAAGTACAGTGTGAGGGACGGGAGTTAGTGATAAAGTGTGATTTCAGCTAAGACATAAATGTTGTGCCAGGAGTTGGTCCAGTGAAGGAAGGGCAGGGGGAGGCTATTCCAGGCAGGTAAAACTGCAGGGAAAGGTCTTGAGTGGGAATGAACTTGGCACATCTGTGGGAAAGTGTTGCATGAGGTATGATCAGAGAGATAGGCAGGAGCAAGTTCCTGGTAGGTCTTAGAGGAAGCAGTAAGGATTTAGACTTTAGTCAAATAATGGGGTGGGGGGGGCATAAGAACTTCTTAATAGTAATGACTTGATGAAATTGGGGTTTTGATGAGAGAGAAGGTGCGTGCAGGGGTGGGGGTGAAGCGGTACAGAAAGGGGGAGGGAGAATCTTAAGCAGACTCCATTACTCAGGACAACCCTGAGGTCACGACCTGAGGTGAAATTGAGTTGGATGCTTAACTGACCCAAGCCACCCAGGTGCTCCAGAGATTAGGGTTTTGTTTTGTTTTTTAAGATAACTCCTGCTTCACGGCACCTGGCTGGCTGAGTTGATAGAGCATGAAGCTCTTGACCTCAGGGTCATGAGTTCAGGCCTCACATTGGACATAGAGCTTACATTTAAAAAAAAACAAAACCCAAAAAACTATGCTGTGGGCAGCAGACCAGACAACGTGGTCCTCTGGAGAGATGATAGTGTCTTGGTTTTGGGTTGGGGAGCAGCTGGAAATGGACAAATTATCAAAAAAAATTACAGCCTTGGCAAGAAGAACAGTTCCTTAAATGGGTTGCAGGCAAGAGCAGAGCTCGAACTCGGGTGCATGGGCCAGAAAGTATGCAACAAAAACCATACATGGCCCACTAAGCCTTAAATATTTATTTTTTGACCCTTTCTGAAAAGTTGGAGATTCCTGAACCTAGAGGGTTGTGGGATTTAGAAAGAACCCCTAATGAGTTTGGACAAAGCTTTTCTTAATATAGATCCTCATTTTCCCTAGAACCAAGACCCCTGGACCTGGGGCCCAGTCAGCCCTCAGAGCCCTTGCCCGCTCAGGAATGAAGATCGGGCGGATTGGTAAGTGCCTCCCTCTAGCTACCACTTGGATTTGCTTTGAAGTATTGACCCCAGAAAGTTTGTGTTGTGCCCAGTGGAATGCAGTGCCTGGTCCGGGGACCATTGGCAGTTAGGCTGCCACAGTTAATGGGGGTTGCAAGAGGCATCACATGACAGAATTTCTTCCAGAGCACCCATGTCACCTTGATGTGAATGTTGACACCGCAGTTTGATTTCTGAAACTCTGCCCCACACTGCCTGGTGTGCAGGGCCTGAGACTGTCTGGCGGAACTGATGGAAGATGAATTACATATCCTTTTCAATGTTTATTAAGAGAGTTGGCATTTTGTGTGGTCTGTCCCCTGAATTGTAAGACCATCCACATCCTTGGTTCTTTCCTACTAAGTATTAGAGCATGCCAGTCATTGTTAACAATGAAAAATGAATGCAGGGAGCAGCAACTCCCATGGTTGAGAATCACAGGGAGTCCCCTACATCTGTGTAATGCCTTCCTCAATGCCTGTGATCTCTTGGCCCCTTATAGCTCCTAAGAAGGTGTTAGTCCTTCCCTGTGTTTTGTGCACATGGTAGCATCATAAACTGATCCCTCAGTCTAGTTAGTGGTTTAGCTTCTACCTTTTGAAAATTTTGAAGCAGCAAATGGGGCAGTCCATGTCTCTGTGTTGTATACTGAGGATTCACGTGGGGAGCAACGGGATTCACTGTTGGTCTGTTAGACCACTGGTTTAGGGAGGCCTGGACTCTTTCCCATCCACCTCTAGGCAATGATGTTTTCTCTTCCTCCCCACAGAGGATGTCACCCCCATCCCCTCCGATAGCACCCGCAGGAAGGGGGGTCGCCGTGGTCGCCGTCTGTGAACAGGATTCCTCAAATTACTGTTTTCTGTTAATAAATTGCTTTTGTGTAAGCTATTTCGACTCTAGTCTTCTCTCCTTCAGGGATATTTGATCAGGGCATGAGACTGACTCGTGGTCACAGAGGAGGCATTTAGATCTATAACTTCAGAGGATATGGATAACTTGCCAGCCAGGAACACAAGAGGGATTGGTTAGGCCCCTGACCTGCGACAGGGTGAGCCTGTGTTCTGTGAAGTGACTTCCTGGGAGGAGTCTCCTAAGGAGAGGTGAGGTACCTGTGCTGCAGGTGGGTCTTTTCCACACAGCTTGTTGTGGCCATCATCTAAAGCAGGCCAAGGCCTTAGAGACCTTGTTTTGAAAGCGGAGATGTTGGTTCCAAAAATGGACTAATTCTTAAAGAGCTAGAGCAGAGTGGAAACTGTTGAGCTAAGTGTAGTCTGAGCAGAAGAGGAGCCTTCCAGACTTGAGCCATATATAAACACATGTGGGTGTATACTCGCCCCCCACACCTTCTGTGCAAAATTGGGAGCGCACTCTACTGCATCTTGCTTGTTCTCACTTGGCAGATCTTGGAGATTGTTCCACATCAGTACATAAAGTACATAGAGATTTGGTCACCCCACAAATACACACCAAGCCCTATTTCCATCGGTGATTTAAAAAAGTTTTTGCTCTCCGGAAGCTTGCATCCACCTCCAAAGACCCAGTGGCTCCAGATGGTATGGAGTGTACTGCGAGAGATTAGCATAGGGCCGAGTGATGGTAGCTGCTACAGTGTTGGGTGGTTAGTAAAGTAAACTAGAGAGAAGAGAACGTTATTAATGTTGTAAGGAAAAGAAAAAACATTTACTCTGCTATGTTCACTGGGAAAAACCCGCATGTATTGAATTGCCCACACAGTTCAAATTTATGTTCAAATGTCAGCTATAGTCATTCAAGGAGATGGGAGCGTTTAAACTCTTTGATACTCTTTAAAAACCTATAAACCTAGTTGGAGGACATTCTACAAAATACCAGTGCTTAAGTCATCAAAAGTGATGAAAAACAAGGACACAGGACCAGAAGAGATTATGGAGGCAGGACTAAAATACAGCGTTGGATCCTGAACCAGAAAGAGGGCGTTAGTGTGAAAACATAAGATCCAAGTAAGACCTGAAGTTCAATCAGTAATGTGCCAATGTTTGTTTCTTAATTTTGACAAATGTTTTGTGGTCGTATAAGATGTTAACATTAGGGAAAGCTGGATGAGTGGTATACAGAAAAGCCATATGATCCTTGCAACTTTTTGGCAAATCTAAAATTAATCCAAAGTAAAAATGTGAGGGGGGAAATAAACGAGGGTACTTTCTAATGGTCAGCCTGGTTTCTGAGGCAGGTTGTGTACAGACCCTCAAGTGGTAAACAGGCCTGGGCAAAAATACCTAGGCCCCAGCTTCAGACTGTAGCTTTAACCAAATAACCACTCAGCCATTGAGTGAAAAAGTCCTGTGATAATGGCTGCTTCATAGGGTGTCATAAGAAATAAGATTCAAGTGTTCAGCACAGTGCCTGGCTCTGAAGAAGCTACTGCTATTCTTATGCCTGTTGAGCTCTTATGCAAAGGAGCATGAATGACAGCTGGCTGGAATCCTGGTGGAAAAATGCTGGCAGTTGCTAGAGCATTCTTTTTATTTCCTGTGATGGGACTTTGCAACTTGTCCTGCTGTTTCCTGGTAACCAGGGATGCAATCAGCCAGGTCTTTGAAAGCAGTTCCTTTCAGGGGTGGGTTTGCAAGGAGAGCCAAGTTGCACAGCTTGGGTTGGAATGGAGCACTCTGTTGGCATGCAGGGCAGGAGAACTGGATGAGCCGTTGCCCACCTGCAACACGGACCATGGGAGCCCACCCTTGGCAGGTGAGCCTGATGCTATGGACTACAGCTGCAACCCCCACCAGGCCCCTAGAAATGGTCCCTACTGTCCTCCTGCCTCCTTTCTCTGACCTGAGCCCCTGGAAGTCTCCTAAGTACGCCTCCCTGTCTCCCCTGTGGCCCCTGCCTAGCCCTAGACCACAGGCTTTGTTATCTGGTCCTGCCACACGCTTCACCCCCTCTTATGCCCAAACCAAACCTACTTCCTTTCACTTTTCAATTCTCTGGGCCTTCAGTCTTTTGCTCATGTCCCCTCCCGGCTTGGCTCTTTCAGCATCTTCTATCCCCCACTTCACCTCACTATCTTCTCATCTGTTAGGATCAGTTCTTCATCCCTCTCAAAGTCACCCTCCTGGGTGCCCCTCAAACATTCTTCACTGAATTCCCACGGCACACCTACTTCCCATGTGCCACCACTGTCCCCTTTAATATTCTAATTTTCCCTACTAATCTGTGAGCTCCGAGAGGGCAAAGTGGGTCTTGTTCAGTGTCTTCCACCGCATCCCAGTCTCCAAAGTATGGGCTCAATAATGATTAATGAATCACTGAAAGAATAGGTGAACAGCCTCCCCTCTCTGTAAACTAAATAGGTTCTATAAACTAGATGGGTTTTTTTCTCATAAAATTTTTTGAAGATTTTTATTTGTTTCAGGGAGTGTGCATGGACAAGGGGGCGGGAGGGGCAGAAAGATTCTCAAGCAGACTGTACACTGAGTGTGGAGCCTGATGGAGGGCTTGACCCCATGATCCTTAGATGACCTCAGCTGAAACCAAGAGTCAGATGCTTAACTGAGTCACCCAGATGCCCCTAAACTAGATAGTTTATTTATTTTTTTTTAAATTTTTTTTAAAGATTTTATTTACTCATTTGACACAGAGAGAGATCACAAGTAGGCAGAGAGGCAGGCAGAGAGAGAGGAGGAAGCAGGCTCCCCGCCGAGCAGAGAGCCCGATGCGGGCCTCGATCCCAGGACTCTAGGATCATGACCTGAGCCGAAGGCAGCAGCTTTAACCCACTGAGCCACCCAGGCGCCCTAAACTAGATAGTTTAAAGAGCCCCAATTGGTAGATCCTTGATAAATTAAAACGTGTTCCTGTGCTTCAAAGAAATAAAGGAACTCTCCAATGGCATTCAAGAAATGAGAAGGAAAAGTTCATCAAGATGAACTGGATTAGGGAACACAGCTGTAGGCAAAGAAAGTTGGGGTAGCCCTCCTGGCAAATACCAAGTTAGTGCCAGGAAGTTAAGTCTAAGCTCTGCCCTTAACCTCTCACCTCAGCCCCAAGGTAAGGGAGTTGAGCTTGACTTTCACAATAAGCCAGAAGTCCTCAGATTTCTGGGCTAGTATGCTCCCAAGTAGGGCTGTTCCAGGCCCTTGGCAAAAGCAAAAGCAAATCCTCTGGAAAGAACCACAATTGAGGCCCTCTGGTTTCCCGAAGATAAGGTTCAATCAAGTAGGACCCCCACCCCCAAATAACCAATAACCAACACATGAAAATAGGCACCAAATGAGAGTCAACAGAAATAGTTTTTTATATATGACAAAGGCTCCACATTAGAATTAACAAAATATAACCTCATAGGAAATGTTTAAAGAAACAATGGAACAAAAAAATTCAGCAAAATATGAATAATCAGATGCCTTTGAAAAGGAAGCAAAGAAGACAATACAATAGTTATTGAAATTAAATACTCAGTGGATGGGTTCAATGGCATATTAGAGCCAACAGAAGAATGACTGAACTGCAAAGTAAATCTGAAGAAATTACAAAACAGAGAAGTCCAATGGGATTGGAACCGAATATATTCCTGCGTTGCTCCCTTCCTGTTCTGCCTGACTGAGAGCACTAGCCTTCCAGTTAACCTTCATTGACCTGGGTGATGATGTGGCTCCCTGTCACTAAGAGTTTACTTTCAAGGTCATTTTCAATCTCTAAATGTAGAACCTGGAAAATCTTTTCCCAAGACATGGCTTCAGGGAAGCCATTGATCTTAGTAGTCCAAAGAGAAGATGAATAAGGGACTTAAAATTGGTCAGTTCTGTCTTGGAGAGGAAGGGGCAAGCAATCTTGTTGCATGTAGTCCTAAAGTGGTAGGATTTGGCCATCAGATGGAGCTGTGGAGAGGTAGACTTGAGTTATCAAAGAGTTTTTTTTTTTTTATTTTTTTTATTATTTTTTTTTNATAAGTCAATTTTAAAGATTTTATTTATTCATTTGACACAGAGAGAGAGATTACAAGTAGGCAGAGAGGCAGGCAGAGAGAGAGGAGAGAGGAGGAAGCAGGCTCCCTGCTGAGCAGAGAGCCGGATGTGGGCCTCGATCCCAGGACCCTGGGATCATGACCTGAGCCGAAGGCAGCGGCTTTAACCCACTGAGCCACCCAGGCGCCCAAGTTTTTGTTTTTTTTTAAAAGATTTTATTTATTTATTTGACACAGAGGTTACAAGTAGGCAGAGAGGCAGAGAGAGAGGGGGAAGCAGGTTCCCTGCTGAGCAGAGAGCCCGATGTGGGGCTCCATCCTAGAACCCTGAGATCATGACCCGAGCCGAAGGCAGAGGCTTTAACCCACTGAGCCACCCAGGCGCCCCTCAAAGAGTTTTCTAAAAGAGCTGCTCAAAGAGGGAATACAACTGCTTAATGAACTAGGGATCTTCCCATCACTGGAGGCGTACAAGTATGAACCAGACCCCCAAAGTCTAGTTACATCAGAATCTCTTAGTGTGGCAGAGATGACTATTTCCCAAAATGCCTTTTCTTCTTTTTCTGTTGTAAAAAGGAGTCTCAGTTTTTAGCTGGGTGTATGGTTGATCAGAATAAAGGCTCCTCAGTGGCACCTGGGTGGCTCAGTTGGTTAAGCATCTGACTCTTGATCTTGAGGTCGTGAGTTCAAACCCTGTACGGGGCTCCATGCTGGGCATGGAACCTATTTTAAAAAAATTTTAAAAACCTCAGTTCAGTGTGGTCCATATGACTAAGTTGTGGCCAATGAGTATAAGTGTAATTTGTGTATGCAATTTGCAGGAAGTATCTTGGAATTATTAACTATAGTCACCTATATTATATCCCCAAGACTTACTATAAATATAGGAAGTGTCTTGAAGGGGAAAAGGCATACCCTTTTAAACTTTCCTCTAGATAATTGCTTTCAGATCTCTGCTGGAACCTTTCACCTTATCAGACAGGTTCTCTCTGACCATCACAGATAAATTAACGTTCCCCACCTATCCCCCCACCCAGCCATTATGTTCAAGATATTTAGCCGTTTCTTTGCCATATTCATAGCACTTACTCCCCCTGATATATACATCTACGTGTCTACATGTCTAAGTCTGGTGGTCTTCAACCTTGAGCATGCATCAGATTCAGTAGATCTGGGAAGGAGACTTAAGATTTGCATTTCTTTTCTTTTTAAGATTTTATTTATTTATTTGACAGAGAGAGACACAGCAAGAGAGGGAACACTAGCAGGGGGAGCGGAAAAAGGGAGAAGCAGTCTCCCCTGCTGAGCAGGAAGTCCGATGTGGGGCCGGATCCCAGGAGCCTGGGACCATGACCTGAGCCGAAGGCAGATGCTTAACAACTGAGCCACCCAGGTGCCCCAAGATCTGCATTTCTAACAAGATATTAGGTGCTGCTGCTGTCAGTGGTCTAAAGACCACACTTTGAGAACCACTGGACTTGTCTTTTTAGGTTCACTGCCATATCCCAGTACCAGGAACAGTGCATAAGTGGTGGTGCTTTGTAGTTATTTGTTGACTCAAATTACTGGCATTACCTCATTTAATCACTTTGAGATAAGTACTATTATTATCCACATTTTACATATGGGGAGACCAGGGTCAGAGAGAAGTGACTTGTTCAGGGGCACAACCAGAAAGGGGCAGAGCTGGGATTTAATCCTGCGCTTGTCTGTAACCACAGATAGTGCCCTTAATCACTACACTGTCACACACCTGGCAGGTGGGGTCTTCGCACAGTCCAGCTGGCAAGAAGGTGCAGGAGAAGGATCCTCCTGTCCTCATTTCAGCAAAAGACAAAGAAGTAGATGGCAGCAGAGTCCTGTTTCTTTTTTTTTTTTAAGATTTTATTTATTTGACAGAGAGAGACATAGAGAGAGGGAACACAAGCAGGGGGAGGAGCAGAGGGAGAAGCGGGTTTCCCGCCGAGCAGGGAGCCCCGACAGGATCATGACCTGAGCCGAAGGCAGACACACGTAACGACTGAGCCACCCAGGTGCCCCCAGAGTCCTGCTCCTGAGGGAGCCTAGCCACTGCCCTTACTTGTGGCACTCATTTATGGGTGACCGACCGCTAGGTGGCAGCATCATTCTGATAGAGCCGCCTGCTTGGGATGGGGATGGTGTCTGGGCTCTGATCTGAGTTCTTGCCACCATTAGTTCTCAGGCCCTAGGCATATCACATGGGCCTATCTATGGGTAGGCCTCAGATTCCCCGTCTTTACAAAGAAGACTTCAGATCTCCTTAATCTCCAAAGGACCCTTGCAGCTCAGATACCACCTCTAAGAGACAGGTACAGGTGCTGAAATTCAAATACCCCAAAACTAATTGTACTATTTTTTTTCTCCCCCACTGGAAAAAAAAAAACAAGCACAACCACCATCACCCACAAAAAACTACAGAAGCCCCGCTATAGCAGTACTGTCCAAAAGAAATATAATGCAAGCCAAAAACTGAGCCACATGTAATTTCAAATTTCCTAGACCTATTAATAGAGTAGAAGATAATATTAATTATAATATTTTTTATTTAATGCAATATATCCAAAATATTTTCGTTTCAATGTAATAATATGAAAATTATCAAGGTATTTTACCTTCTTTTCTTATTGTAAGTGTTTGAAATCCAGCACATCTCAGTTTAGACTAGCCATGTTTAAGACTTCAACTGCCACATGTGGCTAATGACTGCCCTATTAGGCAGCACAGCCCTAGAATATTCATGGCAAATGTTTGTGAGGTAGGAACTGTGCTGAGTGTTTCATATGCATTATCTTAATCCTCAATAGCAACTGATGAAGTAAGCAAGGTTATTATCCTCTCATTTTTGCAGATGAAGAAACTGAGGGTCAGAGACACTGAGTGTCTCGGGCAAGATCACACATTGCAAGTAACCAGAAGAGTCTGGATTTGAGCTTGGCTCTGTCTCCAGGAAATGGGCTCTTCATCATGACATAATTTAGCCCTGCTGGTAGATATGCAGTCATGGGGGACCCACTGACAGGGATCCAAATCCAGGGAGTGCAAAAGCCAGGAGCCAACAAGACGGCCTATGAGGGTAGGAGGGGAGGCCTTAAGCTGTCATTCTCCTACCCTAGTTATGTATTTGGCAATGTTGAGCTTGCCTAGCAAACCACCAGTGACTCCGTCAAGGAGAAATCATGATCTTAGGAAAATCATGTTTGCATGATGAGTAACTGAGCTTACCAAAAAAACAAAACAAAACAAAACAAAAACTTGCATCAGGAGAAAATGAAAACTGAGAACTGCAGAACAATAGGATTACACTGCAGGTGAGTGCAGAAGAGGGTAGAACACCAAGGGCCCAATGGGTGGACATTGTTGCAAGTAAGTGGTAGGTTTCTCTCAGGAAAAATAATGATGATGATGTTAATAGCTAAAATTTATTATGTACTTAACCAAGCAACTTAAATGTAACATCTTATTAATCCTCATAATCACACTAGGAAATAGGTATGACTCTCATTACCATGTTACAATGAGGAAACTGAGGCACAGTCTAGTAGTTAGCAGAGTTGAGATTCAGCCACAGCAACTTGGTCTGGAGTCCGTGTTTTGGATTGCTATGCTTCCCTACTGCCTAGAACAGTCTGCTTCGGTCTCTGGAGGCATGCAAATAGCTTATCAGGGATGTGAGGAAATGCTCAAAAAGGGTCATTCCTGGGTAGGACAGGAGCCTGGTGAACTGATACTAAGCTTGTCTGGAGAGTAATTGTGGAAATTGCCCACATGAAAAAAAGATGGGGAAAGAATCACATCTGCCTTTCAAATCTCTCCCGCGGGAGTTAGGGGTACAGGCGGCCTGGCCTTCAGTATGACTGGCCGAAATGAATAAGGGGTCTTTGGAGACAGCGTGGAATGGTAGTTGAGGGAGTGGAATCTGGAGACAGCTCAGACCTGTGTTCAAGTCCCAGCTCTGCCACTTACTAGCGTCCTCAGCTCGTACTCCCTGAGGCTCCTAAGGCTGTTGCGACAATAAAATGAGAAATGGTGTTATGGGAATCTGTTATACTCAGTCACAGAGGTGAGACACCTACAGGGAACAAAACCAGGAATGAAGGCCTCGGTGTACTTCAGGAAGTTTCACTTTGTCCTCAAATCCAGTAGACCGTGCTGTCGGTGTCAGCATCTGGGAAACAAGCTCCCAGGCTGAGGCAGGAGGGCTGAGTCCCGAGGAACAGAAGAACGGAGGTGTCAGGGAGCTGGTTTGGCTGCCATGAGGGGAGGCACCGGGGAAGAGGCTGGGTGACAGAGTGGCCTTGCTTGGAGGGGCAGCTTCTGCAGAAGCACCTCACTGTGCAGAAGCTGGGCAGGACGCTTCCTCAGCCCCGTCCGTCCCTGCCTCATTCCCTCCTGACTCATCCCCATCCACGAACCTGCCCAAAAGCCATGACCTGAGTCCTCTTCCAGCTGTGCCCCCCACCTCTGTGCTCCCCCTCGCATGCTGGTACCATTCCTCCCAGCCACCTCCTGACCCAGTTCACTGATCTCCTGTCTCCGTCTCCCATGGCTTCCCCCTGGCCATGCTCAGTGGGCCTTCTCCTCCGCCTTGTCCTCTCAGCAGTATCTGCCACCGTTCACCCTCCTCCTGCATTCCTTTATTAGGGTCTGTGAGCGCACCCTCTCCTGGCTTTCCTCCTCCTCCCTAACGGCTTCTCTGCGCTGGTCAGGGCTGCTCCTCCATCTAGTCTCTAAATGTTGAGGGTCCCTAGAGCTCAGCCCTAGTCCCATGGTTGTAAATACCATCTGCAAGTTGATCATTTACAAATGTCTGTGTTCACTCTTTTTTTAAGTTTCAGTCTGGTACCATCAGCCATGTACTTGATGTCTGCATGTGGGTGTCACACAGAATACAGCCAAAACCAAACTCTGGAGTCTGCCTGTTCCAGAATGTGCTCTTCCATCTTTCCCATCTTGAATGCCACCATCTATTGTGCCCCAAACCCCGGCACCATCTTTGATCTTATTCCCAGAGCAGATGCTGACATCTCTCCTTTCAAAATAGTTGTGGATTCCATCCATTTCTCCCCATCTCCACCACTACCAGAAATCACCACCATCTTTCACCTAAGCCAGCTCATTCCTAGCTGGTCTCCAGGCTCCCACTCCTGCCCCTCCTTAAATCTATATGCTACAAATCATTTTAAAACATTAACCAAACCCATCCCCTTCCTGCCTCACACCCTCTGCAAGCTTCCCATTGTTTTGAAATAATACCCACTAACACCCAGGCCTGCATGATCTGGCCCCTGCCTAGCCCATCAACAACATTTGAAACCACTCTCCCCCTTGCTCAAAATGCTCAGACGTATGGCATTTCTTTCTGTTCCTCAAATGTGCCAAGGACTTCCTATTTCTGTGAATGACATCATTTTCTCTGTTACCCAAGTAGGAATGCTCCGCAGCATCTTGGTCCCATCCCTTTCTCTAGAAAGGCCCAAGTCCAGTCTGGCCCAAGTCCTGTGGACTTTCCTCCTGACCTTTTTACTCTTTGTCCCCTTTCCTCCAAGCTCCCAGCCAGAGGCTCCATTAGGCCTTGCTTCTTTAGCTTGACTTTTCACCACAGCCTCCTAACTGGTCTCTGCCTCCAGCCACAGACCAACCCCTGACCCCTAAGCTTAACCCCAGCCACTGGTAGCCTGATACCTGATTGATATCTGACTCCCACTCCACCATCTGGAGCCTGGACTTCAGCCCTTACCAGGTATCTTCAAATGCCCCTGTATCCTAGCGCCTGGCATAGAACTGGTGCTTGGTCCATATGTTTTGGATGAATGAGTCATAGGGGAGGACTACTCAGTCTGTCCTGCTCAGAGGCACTAGCTGAGATCACAAGCCCAAAGGCTATTTACCTACCTGCCAGATGGCACCTGGGAGAAGAGTGGGAATTCCAGATCCTAAACTGGTTGTAGAACATCTGACCTTGGGCAAATCAGATCCTTTCCTTGCTCAACTGTCCCTTCAATAAGATGGGAAGAAACAGAATAGCTAGTCTCTTTTTCCCAGAGGCACTGTACTGTATTCAGGGCCTTTTTTTACAAAGTGCTTTCCATCCGGGCTCTCCTTAGGCCTTCACAGCAGTCCTATGAGGCAGTGGGGATTGTCTGTCCCTACTGTATAGACTCTCAAGGAAGTAGCCCGAGCCACTCTGTTAAAACACAGTCAGCTAACAGAACTCCTCTGCTCAAAGGCTTCTTCCCATGGCTCCTGATTTCACTCAGAGTAAAAGCCAAAGTCACGAACACAGCCACAGGGTCTGGCTGCATACGTCACTGAGCTCATGTCCACTTACTCGCCAGCTCAATGACTCCACTCCAGCCACGCTAGCCTCCCTCCTATTCTTCAACCACACCAAGCACATCCCCACCATGGGGCCTTTGCTCTGCCTGTTCCTTCGGCTGAGGACACTTCCTCCGACATGGGCTTGGTAAACCACCTTACCTCCTTCAAACCTACGCACAAATCTGGCCTTGCCAGTGAGGCCCATCCCAACACCCTATAAAGTGCTACGACCTGGCCCCATCCACCTGCCCCAGCAATACCTTCCCTTTTTCCCAGCTTGCTCATCTCTCGCAAACAGAATAGTTTGCTTGTTTGGCTCCCTCTAGAACATGTTCCATAAGGGCAGAGATAGTTCTCTGCTTCGTTCATTGATGTAGGCCACGTACCCAGGACAGTGCCTGGCACAAAGTAGATGTGCAGTCAGTAACTGCTGGATGAGTGAAAGAAAGTAAGTAGCTTGCCTGGGGCAGGTACAGCAGATATAAGACTGGAGCCCAGACCTGCTCCTTCCCCACAAAGAGCCCCTTTCTGGCTCTGTGTTCATGGCCCAAGTATACGAGGATCCACAGAGGCCCCACACCAGGCCATGTGGGGTGTGGACAGGGCCGGACATGAATGGCCTGCCTGCCACCTGGGGTGGCTCTTCCCTCTCAGGACGGAATGGACATCATTCTCCCTAAGGAGAAGGACAGTGTGGGTCTGGGGTCCTGGGAGATTCCACCTCTTGGCTCACCCAAGTGAACTGGCAGGAACTCACCCCTCTGGAGCCTGGAGTATCCAGACCAAGGGAGGGCAGGCATTTCAACAGACCAGCTCGAAGGGTACAGTGTGAGACCCCCAGGACAGCCCTGGGTGGGAGGGGACACATGCTCGAACAGACGTCCCTGCTCAGCAGAAAGCCTGCTTCCTCCTCTCTCTCTGCCTGCCTCTCTGCCTACTTGTAATCTCTCTCTCTCTCTGTCAAAACCCAAAAAACCCCAAAAACCAAAAAAAAAAACCTTTTGTAGCTTTTTTTTTCAAACCAGAATCTTGTCAGGATCCGCAAATTGCAGGGATGCCTGGGTGGCTCAGTCGGTTGGTTAAGTGGCTGCCTTTGGCTCAGGTCATGACCCCAGGGTCCTGGGATTGAGTGCAGCATTGGACTCCTTGTTCAGCGGGGAGCCTGCTTCTCCCTCTGCCTGATGTTCCCCCTACTTGTGCTCAATCTCTCTCTCTCTGACAAATACAGTCTTTTTTAAAAGATTCACAACTTACATATAGTTTTTACATTTCTTTAATTTTTTTTTTAAGATTTTATTTTTATGTAATCTCTACACCCAACATGGTGCTTGAACTTACAGCCCTGAGATCAAGAGTCTTGTGCTTCACTGACTGAGCCAGCCAGGTCCCCTACATTTCTTTCTCTTTTAAAGATTATTTATTTATTTATTTATTTATTTATTTATTTATTTATTTATTTATTTATTTATTTATTTGAGGGAGAGCAAGCAGAGCAAGCAAGAACATGAGTAGGGGGACAGAGAGAGGGAGAGGCAGTCTCCCCGCTGAGCAGGGAGCCTGATGCAGGGCACAGTTCCAGGACCCTGGGATCATAACCTGAGTGAAGGCAGACACTTAACCAACTGAGCCACCTAGGTGCCCCGCCCCTACATTTCTTTAATCTTTTAAAATACAAAACCCTCTCCACACACATTGACCATCTGATGGTAACAGTCACTGTCTTGCAGTGTCCCTGGATTTATTTACTCATGGTGTCGTTTAACTTGTTCTTCTACCCCTTTAATTACTGTAAACTGGAACTTAGGTTTAAAGGTAGATTCAGGTTAATGATTTTTTAGAAAAGATATTTCCCGGCCGATGCTGAGTATTATACCCCATTAGGAAACATAACGTCATGTTGTCTCACTGTTGGCGATACTAAAAGTTTGATCACTTGGCATTGACAGCAGTAAAGTACCTTTCCCTCTTTGCCACCAGCAGGGACCTTTGGGATGATACTGTAGTGTGTGGGTATCCTGTCGCCCTCCAGTCTTTCATCTCATGGTTTGGCATCCATTGGTTGCCCTTGCCTGAACCAGCTATTACACTGGGGTTAATAAAAGGTGACTTTCTAATTCTGTCTTTTCTTTTATGTTAGTTTTCTTACATTCTTTGTAAAGAAGAATTTTTCTTTATCGACTGGGATTGAATGATAGTTTCTTCCAAAGAGGCAAGGTAAATTATTCTAATTGGTTCTGGAATTGTCCTATATTTGGCTGGCAAGTGCCCATTAAAGTTGAATCTTGAATCCTTCTTTTTCTTCTTTTTTAAAGGAGTCCCATTTTAAAGATTTTTTTAAAAAGATTTTATTTTTATTTATTTGATACAGAGAGAGAGATTACAAGTAGACAGAGAGGAAGGCAGAGAGAGAAGAGGAAGCAGGCTCCCTGCGGAGCAGAGAGCCCGATGCGGGCCTCGATCCTAGGGACCTGAGCCGAAGGCAGGGGCTTTAACCCACTGAGCCACCCAGGCAACCTAAAGATTTTTTTTAATAGGGAGAGAGCATGAGCGTCAGGGAAGGGCAGTGGGGGAGGAGGGAGAGAGAGAATCTCAAGCAGACTCTGCACTGTGTGAGGAGCCTGACTCTGGGCTTGATCTTATGGCCCTGAGATCATGACCTGAACTGAAATCAAGAGTTGGACTCTCAACCAACTGAGCCACCCAGTTGCCCCAGATCCTGGATCCTTCTGACACATCCCAGTAGTCTGAGCATTTCCTTGCTTTCTGGGAAAAAAGATGTCTCCAACACACCTACCTGTATTTTCTTTTCCTCTGCCCCGTGGTCCGGCTATTGGAAGTTGGATATGAATACAGGAAGTCTGCCCCAGAGCTCTTTTGTTTAACTGCAGGGGCCAGTGTCAGCTCTGTGTGACCTTGACGTGTGACCTTGGGTCAGTTCCTTTCCCCTTTCTGAGCCAGACTTTCTCCATTTGAAAAATGGGGGAGCCAAATGCTGCCTTAACCCTGTATCCCCCTAAGGATGTGTCAGATACCAAGCTTTCCTACTTCCCATCACTTTGTCTCCTTCCCCAAGAAGAGGGGTGGCACAGAACTTCTACACTGGGCAGTGGGGCCTGTGTGACAATTAGGACCTCTTACCTTGTTAGAGAAGATGGAAGGATCCCTCTCCCACCCATTCTGGGGAAACTCAGTCTTGGGGTCCACTCTCCTGGCTGGAATTAGGCTACAGCCTCATTTGGGCAAGGCTAGGTTGATGTTTGGGGTCATTCTCAGCTCGACCTAAAGTTGTTTCACAAGGGTAAAGGTTTGGGCTGCCATTTTGTTTTCACAATCAGCTTAGAATCAATTGACTTTGAAGCATTTTTGCCTTGATTTTTAAATTTAGTTTTACTTTGTATCCAAGTTACAAATTTGCATATTTAAAGAATCAAATAGTACTGTAAGGCTTGCTGTGAAAAATAGCATTTCCTCACCTTCCTCTTTATACTACTTCAAACTTTTTTAGCCAATTCCTTTGGTATTTATCTCTGTATCTCTGAATAAGTTCTGGTATTACTTCCTGATTTTTCAATTTTAAACATTATCTGGTTGCTTTTTCATAGTGGAAGAGGAAGATTTAGCCCTCTTTCCTCTTCCATCCCTCTATGTGACTCTTTCTGCCCTCTCATCCTCCCTTATGCCTCTATTGTATGTTTGGTTATGTATGATCAACTTTCAATGTTCACCATATTATGACAGTGTGTACACCATTCAATTTGAGCTACACAGGATACTAGGATTACTATACATTTCCTATATCACTTTTGTTTTCCAACTTAATAGTTGTCTTGATTTTTCGTTTATTTAACTTTCTTTCTTTTTTTAATTAAGTTTTTTATTTTAATTCCAGTACAGTTAATGTGCAGTGTCATATTAGTTCTAGTGGTACAATATAGTGATTCAACCATTTTGTACATTACTCAGGGCTCATCATGATAGGTGTACTCTTTAATTCCCATTACCTCTTTCACCCATCCTTCACCCACCTCCCCTCTGGTAACCATCAGTTTGTTCTCTATAGTTAATCTGTTTCTTGGTTTGTCTCTCTCTCTCTTTTTTCTTTTCCTTTGCTCATTTTCATTTGTTTTTTATTTTATTTTTTTATTTTTCTTTATTTTTTAAAGATTTTGTTTATTTGACACAGAGAGAGATCACAAGTAGGCAGAGAGGCAGGCAGAGAGAGAGGAGGAAGCAGGCTCCCTGCTGAGCAGAGAGCCCGATGCGGGCCTCGATCCCAGGACCCTGAGATCATTACCTGAGCCAAAGGCAGAGGCTTTAACCTACTGAGCCACCCAGGTGCCCTCATTTGTTTTTTAAATTCTATACAAGAGTGAAATCATCTATTTGTTTTTCTCTGATTGACTTATTTGCTTAGCATTACACTCTTTAGCTCCATTCATGGTTGTTGCAAATGGCAAGACTTCAGTTTTTTATGGCTGAATAATATTCCATGGTGTTCCATTCCATCTTCTGACCCATCATATTTTAATGGACACTTGGGCTGCTTCTATAGTTTGGCTATTGTAAATAATGGTGCAATAAACATAGGGATGCATATATCCCTTCGAATTAGTGTTTTTGCATTTTTTGCATAAATACCTAATAGTGCAACTGCTGAATTGTAGGTTAGTTCCATTTTTAACTTTTTGAGAAACCTCCACGTAGTTTTCCAGAGTGGCTGTACCAGTTCACATTCCCACCAATGGTGCATGAGTGTTCGTTCCTTTGTTTACTTAATTTTCTATGAAATTATCATAATTTAATCTCATACTCTTCAAAAATGATCTAAATTGCCTCTCAGGGGCGCCTGGGTGGCTCAGTGGGTTAAAACCTCTGCCTTTGGCTCAGGTCATGATCTCAGGGTCCTGGGATCGAGGCCTGCATCGGGCTCCCTGCTCAGAAGGGAGCCTGCTTCCTCCTCTCTCTCTCTGCCTGCCTCTCTGCCTACTTGTGATCTCTCTCTGTCAAATAAATAAATAAATAAACCTTTAAAAAAAAAATAAATTGCCTCTCAGTACATCCAGGCGTATCGGATATCTTTCAAGTTTGTCTTGTTGAGGAGATGTCGTTCAGAGTTTTGGGGCCTGATCCAATGTAGGTGTTTTGTTTTCCTCCTAGAGTTTCTGTGTGCCACCCTCCTGGGGATCCCCATTCCTTCTTATGAATTGAATTTCAGTTTCTCCTGTCCCAGGTTTTCTCTTATTTTTAGTGAACTTCGGTCTGGCAGAACATAACTTCCTGAAGCTTTCTGAGAAAGGAACATTTTTGAGATATTAAACGTCTGAGAATATCTTAACAACACCTTCACATGTTTGATAATTTGGCTTAGTAAAGATTCTAGGGTGGAAATCATTTTCCCATAGACTTGTGAGGGCATTGCTCCATTATCTTCTGGTTTCTAGGGTTGCTGCTAAGAAGTCCAAAGTCACTGTGATTCCTGGGTTTTTGTATATGTTTTGGGTTTTTTTTTCCTTTTTTGGAAATTGGGAATTTGTGGAATCCTTGTCTTTATTTTTCTGAAACCTCGACCATGATATCCCTTGGTTTGAAACTACTTTATGCCTTTTCCTTGGTACTCACTGGGTTCTTTCAGTTTGGAAATGTATGTCCTTGAGTTCTGGAAAAGATACGGAGTTATTTCACTGATGATTTCTTCCCCTTGATTTTCTCTGTTCTCTATTTCTTAAACTCTGATATTTGGCTGTTGGGCTTCCCAGATTGGTTTTAATTCTCTTTTCTTTTCTTTCTGACTTTTCTTTGTATCCTTGTGGGAAATTTATCTTTCTGAGACATTAAAAAAAACTTTTATCTTCCATCTACCGATTGTTTAGTATCTTCCCTTGAGCTTTTAATCTTCAATAGCTGTGTTTTTCTTCTAATAGCACCTATATCTTTCTAGCATCCTATTCTTGTTTCATGGGTACAGGATCATCTTTTATGTCCCTAAGGCTATTCATGCCCATTTGTTTTCCTTCATGGTGATTTTTGGGGGTTTGGTTATTTGTTTAGTTCATTCTCTTTTATGTTGGAGGCTTTCTTCAGATGTTCCATGATCCTTGATTATCTAAAAAACCAAATGGAAGCTGTGATCCATGAGTAGGGCTTATCTGCTGAGGGCTTCCGTGTAGCATGATCTGTTCAGTGGGGAACCCCCAATGTTAGAATATTTAGATCATTCCTCCTGGTATGGTCACGTTCCCCAAAGAAGGATCTTTCCATGTATAATCTGAGGGAGAGGCCCTGCCTTCTAGCATTCTGGGAACTTGGAGGGGGAGAAAGTTGGGACTCTCAGCTTTAGTACCAGCCCATGCCCTTTACTATGCCTGGGGATAAACTTCCAGTCTTCTCTCAGAGAGGGAGGTATACTTGGGGAGGGAGAGGAAGTGGGGGTATCCAACTGTTTCATAAACAGACCTCCAACCAATCCTCTTCTTCTTAGCCCCACCTTTACTCCTACCCAGTTGCCTAATAACCCAATTCCTGAGCCTGTTCTGCCATGTAATTAGGTAGCTTCTCAGCTTTTCTAGCTGCAGTTTTAGGATTTAGCTTGCTGGGGTCTGCTATAGGATCTACCGCTAGTCTGTATGCTCTCCAGCTTCCAAAATTCTGCTGGTGTTTTCTCTTCTGTCCTCTTTGTCCTTATAGTTTACATAAAAAAAAGTCATTTGAGAGAGGAAGCAAAGCTATATGTGTGTTCTAGCCATCCTTACCAAGAAATCTTTTTTTAAATTGAGCTATAATTCACATACCACAATATTCAAGCTTTTAAAATTGTACAACTCAGTGGTTTTCCATGTATCCACAAAGTTGTGTAACCATCAACACTATCTAATTCCAGAATATTTTCATCACCCCAAAAGGAAACCTGTACCCGTTAACAAGCATTCTCTATACCCCCTTTCCTGTCCCCTCCCCACCCCCAGCCCCTGGCAGCCACTAATCTACTTTCTGTCTCTATGGATTTGCCTATTCTAGACATTTCGCAGAAATAGAATCATACAATATGCAGCCTTTTATGTCTGGCTTATTTCATTTAGCATAATGTTTTCCAAATTCAAACATTTTGTGGCATGAATCAGTACTTCATTGTTTTTTAAAAACAACAGTTCTGTTGAGATTTTAACTCCTCTTTATGGCTAAATAATATTCTATTGTATGGATATGCCACATTTTATTCACTCACTCATCAGTTGATGGCTGTTTGGGTTGTTTTCACTTTTGGGCTACTAGGAATAATGGCACTGTGAATATTTGTATACAAGTTTTTTTGTGTGTGTGTGTGTGGGGTATGTTTTCATTTCTCCTGTGTAGATATCTAGGAGCAGAATTACTGGATCACATGAAAAGTGTTTAATTTTTTGAGGAATTATCAAATTGTTTTTCAAAAGCACTATACCATTTTATTTTTTTAAAGTAAACTCTGTCCCCAGCATGGTGCTTGAACTCATGATCCTGAGATCAAGAGTCGCATGCTCTACCAACAGAGCAAGCCAGACCCTCCAGCTGCACCATTTTACATTCCCACCAGCAATAATGACAGTTCCACTTTTTCCACATCTTGGCAACACTTGTTATTGTCTGTCTTTTTGATGATAGCCATCATAGTGGGTGTGAAGTGGCACCTCACTGTAGCTTTGATTTGTTTTTCCCTAATGACTAGTGAGGGGAGCATCTTTTCACGAGCTTATTGACCATTTGCACATCTTTGGAGAAAAATCTACTAAAATTGTTTGCCCATTTGGAATCAGGTGGTCTTGGGACTATTGAGTTCTAATATCTCTTTGTATATTCTGGACATTAGATCCTTATCAGATGTATAATTAGTATTTTCTCCTATTTTATGGGCTGACTTCACTTTCTTAATAGTGACCTTTGAAGTACACACACTATTTTTCTTTGTCACTTGTCTTTTAAGAAATGTTTTTCAAAAGCCTTATTTTAAAAATAGCTTTATCGAGTTATAATTGACACATAATACATTTTACATATATAAAGTGCACAATTTGGCAAGCTTTGACATATGCATACATCATGAAAATAGCTCTACAATCAAGATAATCCCCTACAGTTTCTTTGTGCCCCTTTGTTATCGCTCCTTTTTGTCCCTTCCTGCACTGCCCCACCTCCATCTTCATCTCTTTTCTATCACTGTAAATTAGTTTGCATTTCTTAGAGTTTTATCTAAATGGAATCATACAGTATATACTCTTTTGTTCTGGCTCCTTTCATAGCATAATTATTTTGAGATTCATTCAGTTGGTGTGAGTATCGATAGTTGATTCCCTTTTATTGCTGAGTGGTATTCCATGGTATGGATGAACCACAGTTTATCTAGTCAACGGTAGATGGACATTTGGGTTGTTTCCAGTTTGGGGCTATTGTGAACCTTTATGGTCAAGTTTGTATGGATACATGATTTTATTTGTCTTGATTATCCAGAAAATATCTGGTAAATGTTTGAGTAACAGTTTCATTTCTTGAGCATCTCCTGTGGTACCAGGTTCTGTGCTAAATGCTTATTTAATCTTATATCTCTGCAAGTTTAGTGTTACTGTCCTTCCTTTCCAAAGAAGAAAACCAGTTCAGAAAGGTCAAGGGGCTGGCTCAAGTCAAGGGGTTAGGGTCTTTCTGACTTGAGATTTGAACTCAGGTCTGGTGCATCAAAGACCATGTCTGCTTTGTCCCCTCCCCTTGAATATATACACTGTCTCCCTTGATTCTTGAAATCTAAGACTCACTGAATCTTCAAACCACAAAGTTTTTATTTTTTTTTAATCTTTTTTTAAAGATTTTATTTACTCACTCATGAGAGACAGAAAGAGAGAGGCAGAGGCGGAGGGAGAAGCAGACACCCCTTGGAGCAGGGAGCCCGATGCGGGACCCAATCCCAGAACCCTGAGCCAAAGGCAGAGGCCCAACCAACTGAGCCACCCAGATGCCCAGACCACAAAGTTTTTAAATTAAAAACTACTATAAATTACTAAAAAGAATTTGATGTAAATTTTGAAATACACAAAGGACATAAAGATTAATAAAACAAATATGGTAGGTAAGCCGCAAGATAGTAAGAAATAAAACCTTGTCAACAGTTAAATCTCCTTTGGGTACCACTCCCAGGCGTTCCTCAGAGGCCCGCACTGTTCTGAATTTGAAACACATGGTTTGGACTTCAGCATGCGAAAGAGTAGACTGGTTAAAACCATGGATTCCCCACTTCTTGGATGCATGATCCTGAGCAAGCACATAGCCTCTCAAAGCCACAGTGTCCCTACCTATAAATGGAAATAATAAAACACAACAGGCCTCAAAGTGTCGCCGTAGAAATTCAGTGAAACAAAGAATGTAAAACAATTAGCACGGTGCCTGGCACAAAGGAAGGCTTAGTAAGTGGCAGCAAATGTCAGTACCAGAGCCTTAGAACCATGGACTCAGGTTCATAAAATGCTCGAGTTGGAAGGGCACACGGGGAACATTGAGCCCATCCCCCCCCCACCTTCTGCACCACTCATCAGTGGGGGAGAAGGGGAGACTAAGGCATTTTCTGTTTCAAAGTGATTTCCCGTCTAGGGAGTGAATGTTTGCCTGTTTCTCACACTATCCAAAGTGCCTTGTGAATCCAAAGGTCTGCCCGGAAACAAGTGATGAGGGCCTTGAGCAGCCAATGGAAGTATGCTGGCCTTTCTACCTGTCTGGGGAGCCCCCACCTCCCCATCCTGTCCTGTTAAAGGCAGCTTTACCCAAGTGGGGGTATTTCCAGCTTTGTCGTTTTCACTTCCACTTTTACCAGGTGGGCGGAGTAGCCTCCAGTGGACAAATCAGATTCCTCCTCAGCTCCAACTTCAAGAGGTGAGCCAGGGCTTCAGGGTCCCAGACACCCTGGTGGCGGCGGAGGCAGCGGCGGCAGCAGCAGCAGCAGCAGCAGCAGCAGCAGCAGCAGGAAGTGTGGAGAAATCCAGAGACCAGAACCATGGAAGACCAGCGCGACCTCATCTCCAACCATGAGCAGCTGCCCATGCTGGGCCAGCGCCCCAGCGCCCCAGAGAGGTATGTGCGAGCTGCAGGAGAGAGCACAGAAATCCTGGACCACAGACGGGCCTGGGTGCTGCTTGAGGAGCACTGGACAGGGAGCCACGGGGGGATGGATCCAGGCTCTGACTCTGGGTGAATTTGAGCAAGTCTCTGGTCTTCTCCGGGCTTCTGTCCTCCGTCCTGTAAAATGAGGGAGCTTCTCCAGGGCAGGGGTTTTAAATTCCTTTGCATGATACACTTCTGTTCTCAAAATCCCAAGAGAGCCGCAAATTCTCCCCCTAGACTTTGACACAGTATCAGGGGCTTCACAGACCCCCTGAAGTTGGACTGCGAATCCTAAATTAGAAACCTTGGACTAGACTTGGAAAATGCTATGGCTCCTAGATGGAGAAACAGAGTTTCTCAAGGAGGATGGTAGAAGCTGCTCATCACTGTGGAATGTCTCCCTAATTACCGTGGATAGCTGTATGCCTTCGTACCAGGGAGGTGTAGTCGCAGGTGTTTGTAGAGAAGACGGACACGTCCGCCATTACAGGAGGGATCCAGAGATCCTGGGAGGAGTCAGGAAAAGGCAAGGGGGCGCTCTGGCTACATTTTTAGAAGGGGCTGAAGGTTGACATGGGTCATGCCCTGCCTGTGTCCCTCTCCCTTGCAGCAAGGGGCCAGTGCAGCCATCCAGAGGACCCCAGGACCCCCTTCCCAGTCCCAGCATTGACACATCCAGGTGTTTCCCTGAAAAAAAAAAAAAAGAACAGGGTTAGAATACAGCTACCCCATGGCCCCACTCTTCCCAATCTTCAAAAGTAATTTGCAAATTGGGGCGATTGGCTGGCTCAGTCAGTAGAGCATACAACTCTTAATCTCAGGGTTGTGAGTTTGAGCCCCATGTTGGACTTAAAAATCTTTAAAAAAAAAAGTAATTTGCAAATTATAGGGACTCAGAGCTGTGATGTCAGCTGTTGCCAGGCAGAAAGGGCTTTGGGAGAGACACTCAGAGATGTCATGAGGAACTGCATTCTGGGGGACAGGTGTGACCAGATATAGAGCATAGAGCATACCTATGAAAATCCCAGGGCTAGGAGGGCTGACTCTCCTGTGAGGGCTACATTCTGGTCCAAGTTCTGCTGTTGTCATATGTGACTTGAACAAATTGCTACTTCTCTTTGGGTCTCAGTAATAATAAAAACAATGATGATACTAGTCATGATAATAGTTCCCGGTTCACTGACTACCTGTCACCAGTCCTCAGCCAGGGTTAGTAATTCCTATGATTAGTTATGTGCTAAATCTAACCCTAACTCTTATAAGTCTGGTACTTTTATTATTCTCATTTTTACATAAGAGAAAATTGGGGCTAAGTTAGCAGCTTGCGGAAGTTATGACAGCTAGTGAGTATTGAAGTTAGGATTTGAATCCAGGACTAGCGTGATTTTGTAGTGTGAGCGCTCTCTGCCGTCTGGCCCTCTTCTAGAGGTAGGATTTGCAGAGGGGGCAGGGAGGGCCACCCAGTGAGTCGTAGACCTAGTGTGAGCTCAGTGTACAGGGAGGGTGCCCCCTCCTCAAATCCTTGCCTGGCTCTCCTTTTAGTTCAGGGATTGCTTCTAAAACTGGCCCTGGTCCCGTGTGCTCAGTCCATTCCAGCCGGAGCCTGCTCCTCAGGGCCCTTTGTGAACACTTCTGCCTCCCAACATTTGTATCATGGTTCCTGCTAGTTCTGGTTGGCTCCTGACTTCAGCCAATTATTATTATTATTTTTCATTCAAGAAGGAGGCAATGGAAATGAGGAAATGAAGAGAGAGGTGGTAAGAGTTGGCAGTCATCCAGAACCAGGGGACCTGCAGTCAAGAGGCAAAAAGAGGAAGGAAACCAAACACCGAAGTTAACTATTAACTCCCCTGAGAATAGTACTCGGTGCTAACTGTTCCTAGGTATGGAGCCAAGAGCTTTACTCTCATGATCTTTTTATTTTTATTTTTTTTAGATTTTATTTGTTTATTTGAGAGAGAGAAAGCACGGCAGAGGGAGAGGGAGAGCAGGCTCAAGGAGCCTGGTGACGACATAGGACTCAATCCCAGGACCCTGGGATCATGACCTGAGCCGAAGGCAGAGCCTTAACCGGCTGAGCCACCCAGGCGCCCCTATTCTCATGATCTTATTTTATATAACAACCCTTTAAGTAGCTGTTCCCACCTCAAGTTACTCAGAGGGGTTGACTTGCCCCTGCTCCCTGAACTAAGGGGGTGGCAGAGCCAGGATTCCACTCCAGGTCTCATCTCCAATGTGACTCTGTAGATTCTTTGGCCTTATGAGAAACAGAGGTTCAGAGAAGGTAGAGTGGAAGGTAGAACAGAGACTAGATTGGGTGTGGGGTTGCGGAAGGAGTGAGCATGTATGTAGCTAATGAGCTAGAGAGCTTGAACCAGGCAAGACCCAGGCTTGGGTGGACGTTCACAGAAACCAGGCCACCCCTGTTCCTGGAGAAGGCCAAGAAGTAGTACTTGTTTTCCCCTCCTGTCTGGTCTCCTCCTCTTCCCCACACGGGATTTTTACTTTCTCCTAACAGAACAACAATCTTTTGGGCTGGACCCTGGCCCAGAACATGCAGAGGACTGGCAAGCAGAGAGCCAATGAGAAAGAACTGTGTGTGTGATGTCATGAGTTACTAGGCAGAAGGGTCTCCTGGCATTTCCTAAACTGTCCTTGGTTCCTGGAGTGGGCAGGGTGCAATCTCATGCTGACAGTTTCTAGTGGGGTTCTGGTAGTCCCACCCCAATGAGGTGGGAGAAAACAGGCCAGCAACTCTCAGGGTCCTGGGGCAGAATCCTTACAATCCCTAAGCTGTGACATGTTCATGTGCCCCCAAAACCGTATCCAAGCCCAACAGCTCCAAGGACTGTCTGAGGTCTGGCTACCCTCCCTGTGCAGGCAACTCTTTTGGAGAATGTGAGACATTCTCTCAGTCACGCAGGCTCAGGCATCTACTGAAATCCACCAGGTAGATAGACCATCTGAAGTATTTGGGTGGTCATAGTCAGATCTTACCTCAAAGAAGAAAACCACCAAATCCTAGAATTGCGGAGGTGAGAGGCACCCCCACATGGCAAGCCCAGAGAATGGCAGAGACTTGCTGAAAGCCACGGAGAGTGTGGGGCAGAGAATGTGTCCTCAGAGGGGGTGGTCTGACTCTGCTCCCGTCCGACATTGTCCACTGCCCCCAGCCTGCTCCTAAAATGTCAAGGCCTCACTTCTTGTTTTCAGGTGGGCCACGTGTTCTGCTGTCCAGGGCCCACTTCCTTCCCTTTTCTCTGATTTCACTGCAGGGGTTGGGTAGGTAGGGGGGTGAGAACCCCCTTCCCTTTGAGGGCGGTCCTGATCCTTAGGAGACCCCCTGGCAGAAAGAACCCATGGAGACCCTCCATGTCAAGCCCTTGTTGCACGGGGGGGACCAAGGCCCAGAAAGGACAAGACACTTGTCCCTGGCTCTTCCCCACTCATCCTAGGTCCAGGGGCAGAGCGAGGATTTCTGCTCAGGACTGTAGGAGCAGCAGCGGGTGGAATTGTGGGGCTGGGGGAAGTCTTCAAGCTGCGTGTCCATAGGCACTTGTCATTTGTGCTTAATGTGTGTGTTTGTCAGGGGTAGCCGAGGGGGTGGCGGAGCTGGCAGAAATGGGGGGGGCATCCCACTGCTCTCAGTCCTTGGGCCAGCCACCTTGTGGACCCTGCCCTGACTTACCTCCTTCCCCTCAACAGCAAGTGCAGCCGAGGAGCTCTGTACACAGGCTTTTCTGTCCTGGTGGCTCTGCTCCTGGCCGGCCAGGCCACCACCGCCTACTTCCTGTACCAGCAGCAGGGCCGGCTGGACAAGCTGACCGTCACCTCCCAGAACCTGCAGCTGGAGAACCTGCGCATGAAGCTTCCCAAATGTGCGTGCCCCGCCTCCATCCTGACCTCCCCCACCCCACCATCCTTCCTTCCCTCAAGACCCCATCCCTGCACCCAGCTGGGCCCACTGTCCTCTCCCTCCGGTCTGGGACTCCAGCCCCTTCTCACTGGGTTGGAGATCTCGGTCCCCAATCCGAGTACTCTCTTCCCTGGGCCCTGGGGCCACAGCCATCCTGTACCTCCTGTTCCCACAGCCTCCAAGCCTTTGAACAAGATGAGGGTCGCCACCCCCATGCTGATGCAGGCGCTGCCCATGCCAGGCCTGCTCCAGGAGGTAAGGACAACCCTAGGGCGGTGGAAGCGGGAGGTGTCATCTAGCCCCGGGGGGAGGGCAGGTGCTGAGGGACAGGGAAAGCCCAGCCGAGGGGGAGGAAAGAGCCTCTTGGGGCCATCCCTGGGACGTTTACAAGATGTTCCTCGTCTCGCAGAGCATCTCACAGTCCCTCCCTTTTGTCATAAATGGGCAATGTTTCTGTCCTGAAACAGTCCGCTGCCCACAAAGCCCTGGGCAGGAAAGCTCCCGCTGATCCGACCGCTAAGGGTGTTGACGCAGTCCAGTGACATGTTTGAGTTCTCGGACTTGGATTCATTCTACGAGGTGGCGGAGATAGGCCTGCCCTGTGGAGCACCTCGAACTCTGGCCTCTCACCCAGACCCAGAGCTGCCGGCCCTGCCAGGGCCCCTCCTCTGTGGGCCGGTACTGGTAACCCCCTTTTCTTTCCTTCCACAGCCCTTGCAGAATGCCACCAAGTATGGCAACATGACACAGGACCACGTGATGCACGTGCTTCTGGTGAGTGGGACCCCACGGTGGCCCTGCCTGCCCACCCAGAGTTCCCATGACACTGCGCTCCAAGGTCTGCACCACGCTGGACTCACCGGATTAGCGAAAGAATGCCAGCGTGGCCCCTTAAATGTCATTTGTAGTCTAGCCCTGCCGTCCACTTTTTTGTGTTTGAGATGGAGAATCTGAGGCCCAAAGCCCAGAAGTGCCTTGCTCAAGATGCCCATTTTCCTTCCCAAGTTTCTGCTGCATGTCTACTCTGTGCCAGGCACTGTGCAAGGCTTTGGGCTCACACTGGGAAGCAATCAGACTCTGCTTCCAACCCCATGGGGGTCCCAGGCTAACATGGGAGATAGACAAGGGACCAGGTGATAAGGGACATGCAGAAGAAAGCAGCAGAGGACTCCAATGAGTGTGTGTGTGTGGGGGTGTTGAGGAAGGGAGACGTGGAGGATGAGTAGGAGCCTGCAAGGAGTAGAAGACTGGGGGTTATGGGTCGACCTGGGCCTGGAACCTGGGTCTCCGAACTCCTGGCCTTGGGCTCATACAGCCGTGCAGCTGGAAGGCCCTTGCTGCCTCCCCCGTCCTTGGCTCCGTTATGGCAGAGGTCCAAGGGAATGCAGGTGGCACATTTCACCTTGCCTGCCAGAGAGCTTTTTTTAGACCTTCCTTCCTGTCTTGCGGCTCCACAGGAGACCGACCCCCTGAAGGTGTACCCGAAGCTGAAGGGGAGCTTGCCAGAGAACCTGAAGCACCTGAAGAGCACCATGGGGCCCCTGGAGTGGAAGGTCAGAGTGGAAGGGAGCCCCTGCGCTGGCTCCCTCTCACCCCTGACCTCTAGGGCAGGGCTGGGAGAAGGCCCTGTGAGGGGTGGGTGGGGGAGGCCACCCTCAGGAAGCTCGAGGCGGCGCACCAGCACCAAAGCCACAGCCATGAAGAGGGCTCGGAGTTGAGGAACCACCTCGACCAAACCCTCTGGGTCCCTAAGAGGGAAGCCGGCTGCAGCTGGACTCTGGGGTGTTGGGTCCCTCTCGGACCCTCCATGTCTGTCCCCAGGGTTGGAGGGGGCTGTGGAGCCTGACTCCTTGCCTCTATCCCGTCAGGTCTTTGAGAGCTGGATGTATCAGTGGCTCCTGTTTGAAATGAGCAAGAACTCCCTGGAGAACAAGCCCGATGTTCCAGTGAAAGGTATGGGGAGCGGGAGCCTTGGGATGCCAGGGCTTCTGGAAGCTCCCTCAGGGCTCTCTGGGAGCTGCAGAGGTTAGGACCTAGAGCATGCCCAGATCCAAGCCCTGGCACTCTGCCAGTCTCTAACTCTCCCTCCTGTCTCTCCTGCCTGTTCCTTCTGGGCTTTGGCGGCTCCTCCTCAGCGCTCCCTTTAGACGCTGACCTCCCTCGTGGGGGTCGGCACTGCACGTGTGGGCCTGGAGCAGAATGACCCGACACGTCCCATCACACGTCATCACAGTGACCGTCTCCACTCAACCCCGCGCAGGCTCTCACGAGGGAGCTGGGCAGGGCTTGTGACCGCGGCTGCAGGGGGACCTCCCCGAGCTCACACAGCCAGTACGGCCAGATGAGAGGACCTTGGGGTTTTTCCGTCTTGGGAAGAACATATGCTGCTTTTCAGCCCTAAAGCTTCAAAGAGGCCATGTCTTCATCTTGGCGCTAATTTGCCACACAACTTTGGGCAAGTATCTTCCCTCTGGCCTTCAGTTTGGGAAGTGGAGGATCGATGGCCCGGCCCGCCAGAAGCCTCTGATTTTCTAAACCTAGATTCATAGAAGGCACCTCCGATGCCATTGTGACCAACTCCCAGCTGAGGTCTGAATCCCTCTACAACATGCTCAAACAAAGCCCCGTTTGTACTCGGGTAACTCCAGTAACAGCCTCAGACTTCCCAAGATGCCCATCGCTTTTTCTAGAAATAAGAATCACAGGTGCAATTCCAAACTTTGATAGGCATTGAGTGTCACAAGAAATCAAGTTCTGGGATAAGTGAGCCACATGGCCATTCATGTCCTCTTCGATCTCACCCCTTGTTGGTCCAGGCCTCAGTTTCTCCATCTGTGCCGGGGGTAGAGTGAGCACAGCCACCAGGGTAGAAAGCGTTAGGCCCACAGCAGTGGTGTGCGGACCTCTGGTTCTGCGGAGATTCTGGCCCAGGGTCTGCTCACTCACTGTGTCTTCACCACGCCTGTCGCTTCAGCACTGACCCAGTGCCAGGAGGAGGTCAGCCGTGTCCCCGCCGTCCACCCTGGCACGTTCAGGCCCCAGTGCGACGAGGACGGCAACTATAAGCCGCTCCAGTGCTATGGGAGTACCGGCTACTGCTGGTGCGTCTTCCCCAACGGCACCGAGGTCCCCCACACCAGGAGCCGCGGGCACCGTAACTGCAGGGGTAAGCAGTGCCCACTCGGCCAGGGAGCGCCCAAGGAGCAGAAGGGCTGAGAAGGCTGAGGGCGAGAAGGGCCTCCTGGCACACCTAGGACAGGCCCCCCTGCCGCCCCTTTATCCACCTGCCCGAGCACTCCTCGTCTGTCTGTCCATCGGTCCTTTCTCTCCTTACATCCACTCATCTACTCACTCACCTGTCCCTCCGTTCTTCCTCTGTGAACGTCACGCAGCCGGGCACCGCCCGCGGTGCATCCGGGGGTCCTACAAGCCCATGCATCTCATGTCATCACTCCCTCCCTTGGCCTGCCCTGAGCACACCTTGTTGCTGCCACCCAGCAAGAGGCCTGCCTCCACCAGGCACGAGGCCGGTGGCCAGGCTGGGAAGGAGGACCTGGCCCCTCGCCAATGGGTGTGGGAGGCTGGACTGCCAAGTGACACACAGCCTTGCTGCTCCCTTGCAGAGCCACTGGACATGGAAGACCTGTCATCCGGGCTGGGCATGACCAAGCAGGACCTGGGCCAAGGTAAGGGCCCCTGCAGGGGTCATCTGGGGCCCAGCAGCAGTCATCTGGGGCCCAGCAGCTTCTCCCCCGAGAAGCCGAATCTCTTACGGACGGAGGGCCGGCACAGCATGACCCCGGGCTGTCCTCCAACCTCCCCGGGACATCTGTTTCACACCCAAGGAGCACTATGAGGGGCTGCGGGGTGGAGACTGCTCAACTGCTCTGAGATCCCAGGATGGCGCCAAGGGGAGGGACAACAGGTGACCCCAACCCTAACCTGCTGCTTCTCTTCCCCGTAGCGGGCGTGTGAGAAGAGCAGACGCAGATGGCAGCACGCAGCCCGCCCCGCACAGCCCCCACCTCCTTGCTCCCCTCTCCCCAACCCTAGCCCCTCTTCTCCTTCCTTTAAACACACTCCTCCCCCACTGTCTCCCACTCTGCGCCGCCTTCAAGACACCCTGGCACCTGGCTCTCCCTCATCCTTAGACACAAGTCATGTCAGAGAACGCAGATTTAACGATGCAGGAGGGCCCTGTGGCCCGACCCCCCCATCCATCAGCGGGAACGTGTGGCCCAAGGAGGTAGACCAGGAGCTAGGCTGACCCCCATTCCAGCCTCCAACATGGAGCCCCAAGATCCGGGCCCACGGACGACACGGAAGATGCAGGGAGAGGGGACGGTGCTCTCCCACACCCAACATGTTAGTTGTTCCTGCCCTTTCGGCCTTGCCTCTCTAGCCTGTTTAGCTGGGGGGTAGGAGCCACCCTTCCCCTCTCCAGCAGTGCTCACCCAGAAGAACCAGCCTCTTCACAACACCCCCACCCCGCCTGTCCCTTCCCTCTGTGCAGCCAAGCTTGTCCCCGGCCCTCAGGGCCACAGCTCTGTGAGAATAAAAGGTAGTAAGTAGAACACCTCTGACTCCTGACTGTTGCTGGGATCATGGACCCCAAGGAGGCAACCGAGACCTTGAATCCAGTGGTCTGGATGGGAGGGCACAACCCAGGGAGCCCCACCCCAGATGCCCGTGGGGCCCAGCCGGGCTGTGGGGATGTACTCTTTGGACGCAGACGCACTTGGTTTCCACGGTAACACACAGGCACAGTCTACTTCCAAAAAGAAATAGGTTCTTGCCCAGAGTTGTTTAAGTTCCTCTTGGTCCAGCTTCCATTTTCGCCAGCTCCCCGTTTTCATTTCTCTACTAAGGACCGGGTGAGTGAGGATGGACGGCAGTGACACAGGCCCCGGTGTCGGGAATGCCAGGAAGCAGGGGCTGTGGGGAGCCAGGGGCTCATGCCCTACATAGACCAGACCCCTGTTCTAGACCAACACACTTAGCAGGGGAGAGAAGCTAGCAGCCGGATGCCAATCCAGGCCTCCAAGACCTCTGCCCAGCGCTCTCCTTTGCCGCATGGCCTCTTCCTCATACCGGCAGAAGGCGCAAAGCCCTGGAGAGAAAGTTCCATGTCCTCTGGGGCTCCACGCTGCTCTGGGCAACGGCACTGCTGCCCCCACCGCATCCTGGAGATACGTCACCCGGATGTAGCTTTGAAGTTCGTACATTTCTTGCCGTTCTTCTTAGAACCTTCATTACCTGGACATGAGGGCGACTCAATCCTAACTGAGTTTCTCGCTCCTACTCTCCCTGCGGTCCCTATTCTTCATCAAGTGCCTCATGGGGACCTGCCTCCAGCCCACACCCGAACTTCAAAAGGTGGCTTGGACAATCACCCCCCATTGCCCCTCTTCCACTTCCTGCCTTGATATTGGCCTGCCCCTAACCCACCAACCGTGATGACGCGCGGGGTCCCCCTTAGCGGAGAGGCCACTTCGCAGTCCTATTCTCTGGCGACCTGTCCGTTCCACTCACCACAGCGTCTCAGAGCCTTGGTGTGTAGTCCAGACCCAATCCTGAGCTGTGGTTTGTTCACCTCCAAGTGTCAACCAGACTCTCCCAGGAATAAGTCAATCTCAAAACATTTGTCTTGGATGCGCTGGGAACTCGCACCTTTCCTTCAAGCCTTTTATTTTCTGAGTTGTTACAAAAAACCACAAACAAAACAGGGAAGAACTGACAGAGGACAAAGCCTCAGCATCAGCCAGACACCAGAGACGTGGAAGGAGCTGCAGGCTGGGTCTTGCTAGGTCTGCAGGGGCCAAGAGGTGGAAAGTCCCGAGGCCTCTGGGCCTGTTGGGTTTGAAGGGGGAGGAGCAGGTCACTTAAAAAAATATATATATACTGTACACATCTCTATGAAGCATTCTGTGTCAGGACAGAAGTCAGACGCGGAGGCAGCGAGTGCAAGTTCCTGGAGCTGGACGCCTGGCCGCCGCCCCCTTGGGCCAGCCTCCCTGCAGGGCTCACCACTCGGCCAGCACGCACACGGCTGGCTTCTTCTGGGGAGGGAGGGAAGTTAAAGATTCAGTTCCAACCTGTGGTGGGCAGAGGGCCGAGGGACGGGGCTGGTCACCACTTGGCTAGGAAATCCCTGGGTGAAGGAAACACATTCAGATGTGAGATTTCCCGACCTTTTTCTCCAAAGAGAAGAAAACAAAACCAAAACCTGGGTTCTCTGATGCAGGGAGAAGCATGAGCCACAGCAGGCGCGTCAGACTGTGTGTCCCAGGACCGTGTCCCAGGAACGCGGCCAAGTGCTTTAGTGCTTCACTTCACTTAATCCTCGTCACCAGCCAGGCGGGCTCTGTGTCCCTGCCATTTCCAGGAGCTGGTGGCTTCAGGGGTCCCATCAGCCCCTTCACCACCCCCCGGAAAGCACGGCTCCATCAGAATGGCTTATTCTGAGGAAACCATCTTCCTCCCCACGAGGAACGCCCTCAAAGGACAAGATCACAAGGAGGAGGAAGTGGACAGTGGTGGGGAGAGACCAAGCTGTACTTGACCTCGAGCCTCAGCCTCCTCTACAAAGAGGCACTATCCCAGTGCCCACACCCAGGGAGCACTGTGTTGATCACTGCCATCACACTGTTCTGGATCTTTCTGATTCTGCAGCTCAGACTTCCGGCATTGCCTCACTGGCCCCACTGACCTTGAGGGATGGAACCACTTTCTCCAGCCCCCGCTCCTCCCCATGCCTGGGCCCTATAACCAGGCCAGGCACTACACCCTCACCGGGAGGGGAGGTCAGCAGGGATCCCTGGGCCAGGAAGCGTACCTGTCGCCGTGTGCCCCTCAGACAGTCTGCTCTGCTGTCTTCTTCTGTGAGGAGAGAAGTACGAGAGGCTCCTGTACCTGAGGCAGCTCTGCCCCCCACGCTGCCCCCCCCGGCCCCCAGGAGCGGACGTGATGGTTCTCTCCTGACGACTCGCAGCTCCCTCAGAACAACAGATACTGGCTAAACAGGGATCCCCAAGGGCAGGGATGAGGCCCCATGTGCCCGGGACACTGAAGCCAACAGCTGAGGCCCCTCTGGCCACAGTGAGAACTGCACCGTGTAAGGTGTGGAGGCCGCCCCATTCCGGTCGGTGCTAGGCCTTTGGAACCCATAAAGCGGAGGGGTGTGTTTCTGCGGTGCGGATACCCCACCGGCTGGGGTACACACATCCCAGATAATGTCTCCTCTCCCCTCAGCCTGCCTGGCTGGCCTCCCTGGCCCCTGCCTGAGGCTCTCCTTTCTTCCCCTGTCCCAAGAACGTCCTTCTACCTTGCAGATAAAGACGGGGTCCCTCCCATGGCTTCTACACACACAGAACAAGTCCCTCCCCCTCAGGGTGGCACCTGCCTTCCACCATCTTCAGTGTGTCACGATTCACAAGCCCCCAACCCCCGGACCCTGAGAATGGATAGGGGGCAGGGACCAGGTCTGGCCTGCCCCACCGGTTCTCTGACACACACGGGATGGGGCTGATCACATTCACCCTGGGGACTGGATTCAGGTCCTTCTCCTGCCCGGAGACGCCTCAAGAACTCACATTACCTTTTTCTTCTTTTTCTTCTGGAATGGTGAGTTAGGGTCTTTGGTTGAGGCCTTTTTTACTTTCTTCTTCTTTTCCTTTTTTTCCTTGTCTTTTTTTTCTAAGGAAAGAAAGTTAAATCCCCTAAGTAACAGAAGCACTGCAGAGGGTGGGGGTCAATGTCAAGAGACAGGGCTGGTCTCAAGGGATACTAGAGCCACTCCTTCCAATGCCAGGTCCCCAGTGCTCCCCCCACTCTGGGGAGCCATCAAAACACAGGTCCCGGGCCTGCGACCGCCTGCCCCGGCCCGAGAGCCCACGAGGCCTGCCTCATGGTTTCTGCCCCATCCACAGACCACCTGGACAACTGCTATTTTTCCTTAACCTGCATTTTAAAACTCGCACACGTTTATTTTAAGAAGTGACACTCTACCTGTAACGGGAATATCACCTAAGGTAGAGACAGGGCTGGATGAAAGGAGGTTCTGCGGCAGCAAGGTCTAGTGCAGAGTCTGGGAGGGGCCGGCGACCCCGAGCTGCGAGGGGAGCCTGCTATCTAGGTGCTTGGGCCGCAGAAGCAGGAAGGTGAAGTGCGTGGGACACCTGGCCGCCCGAGGTGAGCAAGCACCGGTGGCCTGCGAGTAGGCCGCATCTCCCTGAGTGCCCTGAGGGTCAGCCCAGGAGCTCTGGGATCCAGCTCCAGCTCTGCCACTACCATCCCCCGGCCCCATACAAATCAGTCGGCAGCCTTTCCCTTCTGTGCCCGCTGCATGCCTGCCCCCCGCCCCACAACGGCGTGCTGACCGGAGGCCCTCAGTCTGGGCCCAGAAGTCTGGTCCGGGCTGCGGCCGGCTTGCCACTTACTCTTGTCGGATTTCTTCTTCTCCTTCTTGCTCTTTGGGTTGCCTTGGTCTCCACCCTCGACCTTCAGTGTCCCTGGCTCCCCTTCTGGCTTCTCCTTGGCTCCTCGGGAGCCAGGAGGCTCTTTCTCCTTCTCCTCGATGTCACCACTTGCTCCGTCTCTCTTGGCTTTCCCCTTGGGAGTCCTGAGGGCCTTTTCTGGCGAGCCAGCACCCTCCCCACCTCCCCCGGCCACCAGCTGCTTCTTCTTCTTGCTCTTGGGGGCTCTGGAGGCCGTCTGGTCCCCCGACAGCTTCCGCTTGCGGCCCACCCGGCCCTTCCTGCCGCTCTCCTTGGCAGCACCTGCGGCCTTCTTCCTCTCCTGCTCCAGCAGCTCCGTCAGGACCTTCAGCACCGAGGCCTGGACCTGGGCCTCGCTCAGGGGCCAGGGCTCGCTCAGGAGGCGCCGGCTGATGTCACTCTGCAGTGCCAGCATGGACGCCTGGGGGTTCCCGGCCTCCTTCTTGGGCTTCCGGGGCTTCTGAGGCGTGGGATTGGCCTCTCTTCTGCCTGTGGAGAGGGGACGTGGGGTCACGGATTGGGGAGCGCCGGGAAACAGGCTCACCATACAAGAGCTAAGGAGGGGGTCTGGGGACACAGTCAACCTCCTCTGATGATGGTATAGACACGGAAAGGGCGGCCCAGCAGTCACTCTGCCCTACCTCCTGCCTCGCACCTTTCCAGCAGCTTCTAACTTAGCTTTCTTCTTTATCTTGGTTCTTTTGTCTCCACACACTAAAGTCAGGTTGGAGATGGAAAAGGACTCCAGAATCTTAAGGAAGGGGCATGAACTCTATCAACAAAATGAAAGGTCAGACAGAAGGGAGATGGTATTGTCCTGTCAGAAGTCCAGAGCTGGGAGACAAGGGACTTGGATTCCAGGTTTGTCTCCCACCAGCATGTGTGGGACCGTGCCCCTCCCACAGCCTCAGTCTCCCCGTTTGTAAGATAAGGGCTTAGATGAACAGTGAGGCCTCTAAGTCACAGACTCATGGTAAAAGCCGGTCAGGGGACGAGGCAGCTTAGGGGGTGACGGGCATGGTGTATAAGCACGTGGCGGCTGACTAAGCAGGTTTGCTGCCTGCCAGAGTGACTTCTGGTGCAGCCTTTGTTTAGAATTTTCCACGCCTCTGCTCTCCTTTGATAATTGTGTGCTGACTACATGTGTGAAAAAAACCGTCCACAGCCCCTCTAAAATGTCTCCCTGTCGCACCCGCCTCTCACCAAGAAGGCTGGAGAAGAAAGTGAGCAATGACTCTTCTGCTGACCCAGCAGTGGCGAGCTGTAGCTAAAGCCAAGGCCGGGGTGGTGGTGGTGGTGGTGGGGGTGGTGCGAGGCGACACGAGCAGTGTCCCACCGCTGCCCCTAACTCCCCAGGTGACTCAGCAGGTTTCCGTTCCCTCTGGGCCTCACAGGCACAAGAGCGCCTGCGTGCTGGCTCTGAAAGGTGCCCAGTGGCTCGGCCCGGCTCCCCATCACTGGGCTGGGGGCTGTTCCCGGCGGCAGGCCCAGGGTGGGAGCTCAAGCAGCTCTGGCCCCAGGGCTGTGGTGGGCGAGGGGAGGCGCAGATGGCAGGTGGGGGGGCGGGGTCCCCGAGACAGACGGAGGCCCAATTCAGTCGTTTGGTGCTTCTTGGCAAGGGCAGGGGTTGGGGGGAGAGGGAAGCTGAGGAGGGCACGGTTTGAGCTGGCAACCTCCTTCCCCGCAGCCCACTTCTCAGCTGCCTGTCTGCAAACACCCTGGAGCACCAAAGCTGGGGAAGGCCCACAGCTGTCCCAGGCGCGCCCATCACAACGACCTGTTCCTCAGCACTGGCGAAGTCAGGGCTGGCTCATGCCCCAGGCTGGGGGACCTCAGCAACTCCGGTCTGCCCTCTAAACACCACGTGACAATTCTGTGTGCGCACCACAACTTGACACCCCCTGGATGGCCCTACCCTACCCTGTGTGGCTGAGACATAGAGGCCCAGCATGACCAGGATCCTGTCTGAAGCTTCACAACAAGTCAGTCCGGGGTCTCTGCCATGTGCTAGAGACTTCTCCAAAACTGGTTCCTCTTAACTTCTGTCTGACCTGCCCCGAGTTCCTAGCCCCCATACCACGAGTCCATTTGTCAGGAAGCAAAGTCAACGGGGACAGTCAGAGACAGCCAAGGCCACTCTAAGTCAGAGACCACCCTACTAGGTGCACCAGCATCCCACAGAGCTGGAAAACCTGACTTCCAGGCCGTCCCAGCTCATAAGAGCCAGCCCCCTGGGTGTGGGGCACAGGCCTTGCTCGGAGAGGCCCTTGCAATAGACAGGACTGTATCGGTAGGACTATTCCTGAGGCAGGGAAAGAAGAGACCCACTGCCTCGTCCCTCTGGGTCCCACTGTGTCTCTCCTGTGGCCCTTGACTCACTTGTTTTAGGGGATACGGTGCCTGCTACATGTTGGGGCTCCACTTCCTGCTTGCCGTCTGGGGCATCTTTGGTGGCGGAGGTAGAGGAAGCCGAGGGCTTGAGGTCTGGCCTAGGAGTGGCCTTTGAAGCTTGGGAATTGGCCAGAGTCGGCCCAGAGGTCACATAACCTGAGAGGAGAGACTGAAAAAACCCACTGTGAACGAATGAATGAGGCTGGAGTCCTGCTCCACCCTTGAGTGCAGGGCCTGCTGTGAGGAAGCCATCCCAGGAGCCCCTAAGATCAGGCCGGCCCTGTCAGTCCCGGCGGGGGGCACGTTAGCCCTCTGTATGTACCTCCTGCACTATCTTCATTAATACAGACTTTTGTCAGGCACATTTAAGACAATCTCTTACTACTAACGCGAATGGAAAATCACTAGCGCTTGCCGTGTACAGAAGATAACCTTAAAGAAACCCCATCTGTTCCAAAATGCCTTTTTTTCTGGGACTCATCTAAAATCAAGCCAAGCCTTTTGAAAGGCTCTAGGAGTCCACCACTCATGGCTCTATGCTGAAACAGAGCCTTGGGGAGAGACAGGGCCCCGCCGTGGAGGGACGGCCTTGGCCTCACGCCGCAGCAGGTGGCCTCTAGGACCCGCCCCAAGGCCCCGAAGGGGCCAGTCCCCTCCCTCGCCATTACCTGAGAGGGCGCCACCACCTCGTCCTCGCTGGACTCTGCTGTGGTCTCCTCCACCAAGGTCTCTGTCGTGGAGGGGGCTGGACCTACTGGGGAGCACAGGCCAGCTGTTGGGAGGCCCTGGGACAGCCCGAGCCTTCTGCTGGTCCCTTGCCCTCCTGCCCAGGCTTTACCTGCTCCTAATACTCCCTCCAAGGTCGATGGCTGTTTGCAGCCTTCTAAGCAAGACATCTGAATGCCAAAACCTTCCGTTCTAATTCCTGACACCTGACTTATGCTTCCCTGCTTTTCTGTGGGGGAACCATGACCGTGGGATTTTGGGGGGTCAGCCGTGGGAGCCCGAGAGTAAAAAGCTGGCAGCGGTCAAAGAGCAGGGCTGGAAGGTCTTTGGTATCATTTGGACCAACCTCCTCGTGGGGTTGTGCAGGTGGGGAAGCTGAGGCCCAGCACAGGGTGACTAGGCCCAGGCGGCAGAACAGGTGGAGATACAGAGCCGAGGCCTGAGTCCCGTACTCCACCAGGCCGCCACGCCCCTGCTCTGGGGCCACCTAGCCTTTCTGCTCCTGGGCCCCTCACCTAGCCTGGGGGCCGAGGGAGCCATCCGGGGCCCGTTGGCATCCTCCTCGCTCCCTGAGGAGCTGCCGCTGCTGTCGTCACTGTCACTGGAGGTGTCAGAGGCCTTGGCTTTGGTGCGTCCAGCTCCAGTGGCTGTGGCCTGCTGGAGCGCAAGGACCTCAGGCTTTCTGACCTTGTTGGTCCCCTTGGCCGGCACAGGGACTGTTCCCAGAGCACTGTCAACCTGATTTGGTAGGAAAAAAAGGGAATAGAAGAAAAAATGAAGGGAAATAAACTTGGTGCCGACCAAACACCCCAGTTACCTCCGGCCTAGGTGCCTGTTAGCTGCTTTGCACTCAGCCCCCCACAAACGCTCAGCCCGGCAGCAGAGCTGGGGGTAGGGGTTAGAGCCATGTGCGTGCTGCAGTCAAAGGGCGGTAAGTGCTGCTGCTGGGACTTGGTCCCCTGCCTGGGCCCTCCCCTCTGTGTTCTGTCATCTTTGCTCACTGTCCCCTCCAGGGTGGGACCTGGTCCCACCACCACCACCAGCTCCCCAGCTCACCCCACTGGAAGACAGGGTCCTGGCAGCAGGAGGCTGAGCCTCACTGGCTTTCTGGGCAAGGACCTTCAGGGCGGCCTGGGTCAGCGGGAGGCGAGCAGGGCTCCTCTTTGCCACCTGTGGACAGCCATAGGCAGCCCTGAGACTCAGCGGTCCTGGGATGCCAGCTGTGCTAGGCCCTGGTCAGATCCTGGCTGGGGTAGGAGGGGACTCGTATCTGCACAAGGAGCCGCGGGGCTGGAGGAAGGGACTGAAGGATAGTCAAGGGAGTAATGCCACCATTGGGGCCGAAAATGGGGCCAGGCTTCAGGTGATCATATTGTTCTCAGAGGATCCAAAGACAGGTTCCAGCCCAGGGGAGGGAAGCAGCCCGGGTCCTAGCCGAGGCGCCCCCACTCAGTCTGAGCTTGCACCTGGGAAGTCTCTAGCCTAGCGGCTGCAACAACCTCCACAAAGGTCTCCCCGGTGCCATTCCTGCTTCCCACATGCGCCACTAGTCAGGGAGACAGAACTGGAAAAGAGCTGAGTGGGGCTCCCCCCGAAAACTTCCAGCCCGCCCCCCACCCCCGCATCTCTGCTGCTGGGCAGCCCTCAGCATGGCCTGTCCGGACCAGCCCTTCTCGCCTTAGTGCTTCCTCCGGCTCCCCCTGCCCGAGCGCTTCCCCGCAGGGCCCCCGCCCGTGTTCCCCTGCCTGGAGCAGCCCCTGGCTCGCCCTGGCCTGGCCGCTTCTCTCGCTTCGATGTCACCTCCTTGGGGAGGCCGCTCCCGCCCGTCCTTCCTAAAGCCGCTCACCACGTTGTTCTTTAGTGTATACCCAGTTTCTTTTAAAGCACCCACCAGCTGGCGAGTGCTTCACTTTCTGGCTTCCTTGTTTCACGGCCTGGCCCGTGAGGGAAGGGGCTCTCCCCGCTGCCTTCCCGCGGCATCTCCAGTGCCCGGTACCCACGCTCCTGGGAAGCCTCTCTGGGCCGGAGCTCGTGATGAGCCCCTCTGGGCTAGCGGTACCCAGCTCCCTCCTGCCCTCGTGGGGGGACTGCGCAGCGGGATGGGAAAGCTGACACACACGGCCCCCGAGCGGGGTGAGGAGTGAGGAGACGTGGGCCCGGGCCCTGCCTAATCCTGGACGGGCCCCTGCACTCCTGTCAAGGGGCAGCACTCAGCTCGGTCGTTTGCACCGTGAGCCGCTAACTCTACCCTGCTCAGGGTATAGGTTTAGGCCAAGGCCCAACAGAAACGCACTGCAAATGGTGAAGGCCAGGAAGTCACTGTGATCCACACTAAGAAAGGGCAGGATCTGTTCACAGCATTTCCAAAGTGGGAGGGAAAAGGAAAACAAACTAAAAGTGCAATGGCGCCAGAATGGCTGCGGAGGGCCGCCGAGCCGCACCCTGGCTCTGCCCGGGGACCACGCTCCCACGTTCCTCTTCCTCACAGCCCAGGTCTCCGGGAGCCCGGTCAGGGCTGCAGCCAAGCTGCGGAAGGCAGGCTGCAAGAGGGTGGCTCCTTCCGGCGGGGGTGGGGGGCGCTGGAGGAGAGCAACGCAGTCCCACCCAGCAGCATGCGTGGGTGTGGGGAGGGCGCCTCTGCCCTCACCCCTGCCAGCCCGCACGGCCCACCCCTGCCCACCAGGTACCTGAGCTAAGGGCGCCTCCTGTTTCTTGCCTTCTGACACCCAACCAGACGCCTCACCGCTGCCGGCCCCCACGGCGCCGGCTCTGACGGCTGGCCTCGGCTGGGCCGCGAGCACGGTCGTGTTGGTTCTACTGGCTGAAATGGAATGGGACGGGGTGCAAGTCAGGGCACACACGTAGTAATCCCCAAATATCAGCCCTTCTCGGGGACGTGGCCCAGTGCTCACGGCATCTGCAGCAGAAGCCTGTTTAATGCTCTCCCTGAGGGGCGTCTGGGTGGCTCAGTTGGTTAAGCATCTGCTTATGCTTTACGTGCCTACCCCGGGTTATGATCCCAGTGTCCTGAGATCGAGTCCCACATCGGGCTCCCTGCCTGGTGGGGAGTCTGCTTCTCCCTCTGTCCCCCAAATCCCCTGCTCATGTTTTCTCTTTCTCTCACAAATTTAAGAGGGGAAAAAAAAAAAAAAAAGCACGCGATTCCTGAGCCTCGCAGGCAGGAGCTGTCACTAGCTCAGTGTCACGAGCTCAGGGGAACCACGGGACTGCTGTGGCAGTGACCCCAGGATTTCTCCCTGGCCCGTTTCCACACTTCAGTCCTCCACGACGCTGCCCCTCAGCTGGCCAGGCCACTACTCTGAGCGACGGTGGGGAGCACTGCTACCAAATGGGACTCTGCATTTAGAAGAATCTTCGTAAGAACATCTCGGTCACTTACAAACGTTCAGTTCCGTGTGTTCACTGCAGCATTGCAAGTGATCGCCCCAGAGTCCCCGCCCCCCACCCACGAAGCCCATAGCTTTCCTCCAGCACGGCACTGCCCACGTGAACTATGCTAAGCCCACCCAAAGGACAGCTCTGTGGCCAGCAGGAATCACACGGTAAATACGTAATGTCATAGCCCGTCAGGTAAAAATTATGGAGCATACATGCGTAGTATGAGCTCACTAAAAACACAGATAGAGCTACAGTTTCTGTAAAGTGAACAGTTCTAAAATGTCAGTAATTATTCCAGACAGTGGGATTATAGTGACATCTTTTCCTCAGTGCTATTCTGTACTTAATGAGCCTACCGAAATTGCCTTATTATTATCCTCGCAGAATGTCCTAACAACATTAGCCATTTTCCTGATGGCAACGGGACTATCACAAACTCTCAGAAGTCAAAGAGACCCCAGGCATGGTCCTGCCTCCCACTGAGAGAGGGGATCTTTGCCTACGAAGTCTGCTTCAGGACTACCTAACCTTCTGTACATGCCACCAGGACTGGGAGGCTCACTACCACCTCACAGCCCTCTCCCTGTTTAGGCAGTCAGTTGTTAGGAAGCTCTTCCTCAGATTACGTCGAAACCTGCTATCTGCAGCTTCTGGCCACTGGTGTGGGTTCCAGCCCTTGGAGCTGGCACAGAGAAGTCCCTGCAAACACTATCTCCGGAAATGGAGATGGGGATGAACCCACGTCGGCTGCAGAGACCTGGCCCAAACCCCTCTGGACCAACAACTGTGTGCTGTGTGACTCAGCCAGCAGCCTCCCTGCTCCGGGCCACGGTGACGTCTGTGTGTGTGTACTGGTGGCCCCTGCCCAGTGAGCCTGGTGGCCGCGGCCCGTGACTCAGCCCTGCATGGCGGGCTTGTGCTCACCAGGAGCGGAGCACTGCGTCGCGGGGATCACATCCTCATCCTCACTCCCAGAGGAGGAGCTCCTGGCTGTGCTCTCCGAGGCCCGGGCCTTCCTCGGGCTGTTTACAGCTGGGGCGTGTGTGGTGGTAGCAGCTGGGCCAGCTGGACTACGATTAGGGTCGACAAAAATCAGAGGGGGTTTAATCACCTTGAAAAACAAAAACAAAACATACCCCCCCAGTGATTAAAGGGTTGGCCAGGCAAAGGCGAAGGTGGGTAGGGGCTGAAAAGGCAAGGGATCCAGAGCGCTCAGGGCCGCCGGGCAGGCAGAGGCCAACCTGGCTGCCCACAGCGCTCTCGGAACACCCCCGGCCCACGCACCTGCTAAGACCCATGCAGCACCTCACAGCCCCTGGGAGCCCCTGAGGTTGGCAGTACTAGGACTGCTGCACAGCTGGGAGAACCAGAAGTCCAACAACGGAGACGAGTTGCCCAGGCCGCACAGCCTCTCTGAAGTCGAGCCAAGGGCAGAAGAGCCAATTCAGCCCTTTGCCTTCTGGCTGACCTCAGGGCCAGACGCTGGCCGAGCCAGGTGCTCTAAGCAGTGTGCCCCTCAGCAGCCCAGTCATCACCCACAATTCTCCTGGGGAGCTGTGCACAACCAAGCTGCCCCCGGCCCAGAGACGCTGGGCCAGCCTGCTGAGCTGTGGCCCTGGGTGCGACAAGCCAGCTACACTGACCCCGCATCTTCGGCGAACACACTGCACAGGGGAAAAGCCAAGGCGAAGTCGCAGGGGACCCAATGCAGTGTGTGACCCTGGGTGGGCTCTTATCCGAACACACCGGATGTAAAGACCACTGTTCATGAGACAATCCGGGAAGTGGGGATGCCGAGTGCGCAGGCCAGTTTCTTAGAAAGGGGTGACGCTGTACGGCAGCTGTCCTCTCAAAGAAAGGAACCCAGGCGTGCTGGGGAAGGAGTGGAGGTTTTGCACGAAGCGGGCCTGGTCACGAGTGCAGCCCCGCTGAAGCTGTGGAAGGCTCGTGGGGATTCTTCCCGCTGTTCTATCTTTGGGCACGCTCTATAGCTTCCAGCGAGGCAGCAGAAAAGAGAGAAAGAGGCCGCTCCCTGCTATCCTGCGGACCAGGCCCGGGTCACAGCTTGGGTGGGTTTGCCCACCACACGCAAGGGCACCTTGCACACATGGAGCCAGCGAGCCAGGTGAGCCTGCACCTTCCATCCCCAGAGGTCAGACTCTGTCTGAGTTCTGTGCCCCCTCTGGCCGCAGGCAGCAGGAGGAAGCTGCCCAAGGCCAAGGTGTGGGACCCTGTCTCGCCCATCACCTCACCCCGCCCACCTCTGGGGCCTAGGGCGCGGTGGGAGAGGCATGGTGAGGAGTCCAGCGGCGAGGGGCCCGCCCAAGGGTGGGAGTTGTGCTGGGCGGGGGCCCTTCCCACCCGTGCCAAACAGCCTCCCCCGCGGCTGCTCTGATCTGCCACTTCCAGAGCCTGCCTTCCCACATGATGAAAGAGAGAAGGATGGAAAGTGGGAGAAGGCTTACAGTTGAGGGAGGGGGGATCTATATATATGTGAGAAGACAGAGGAACAGATTGTCGGGGACGAAGAGAGGCACCGAACCCACCGAGGCAAACAATAGCGTCTGGGATGTTAAAAGCAGCTCAGCAGCCAGAGCCTCCTCCTCCCTGTTCCACCTGCCCACACGGCCTCGGTGCCGGGGGCGGTGCAGGGGGCCTGGCGCCCGAGGGCAGGGACACGAGGGGTCCGGGGCTGAGCCCGGGACCGACAGCAGCGCACTACCAGCGCACCGTGAGAAAGGTGGGCCGTGCGACCCAGGATGTGGGGAAACCCGCCTCTGATCCCTCCTCTGCCAGACCTCACGGTGTGGGGAGGCCCCTGAGCGTTGAGGGCCTCAGTTTCCAGCTGTTGACAGGGCTATTAGTAACCCCAGCCTGGGTTCGCTCACCGGAGGGGCTCTGACACACTTTGAGAACTGCGCAGCACGGCACACACACAGGTGACAAAGACTCACAGGAAGCTGATGCAGCCTGCACATCTGGCCCGGCCTCCCCGCAGGTGCCAGGCAGCAAGGGCCCAGAGGGGAGGCAGGGACTCCCTTCCTACTGCAGAACCAAACGTGGGGGCCTTCTGTCACAGCGGGGCTCCTCACCTATTCCCTCATTCCTGTTTGGGGCTGAGTGGGGGTGGGGGGCTGGCCAGCCCAGCCTGTTAACTCTGGGAGTAAGGGACAGAGCTGAGAGGGCACCCAAGAGCCCCTCACAGAACTCCTGGGGGCTAGCTAGCAGGTCCTGGGCCAGCCCCACCTGAAAGGGCTGGGCACTCCCACTCCCCAGGGGTGGGCCTGGAGCCTCGTGGTTCTCCAGCCCCCAGGGAATGTCACCCCAGGCTGAGAAGGCTGAGGCTCAAGAGGGCAAGTGGCCTCACAGGATGACCAGCAAACTGTGCCAGAGCTGGACTGGAAGTCCGCTCTCCAGGCACCAGACAGGAGCTCCTTCCAGGACCAACCATGCTGGGACTCCAGCTTAACACCCTAATTCAGTTCTTTACGGGTCTTTTTCTTGGACTTGACCTGAAATGTTGAGAGCAGGGGCTTAGGTCTTTTTGATACGGTACCTACCCCAGCACAGACCCTGGCCTCGGTTAATAATGCCAGCTCAAGAGGGCTGAGCCGCAGACCACGCCCCCTGAGATCTATCTCAGAAAAAGAGGCTGGGATCCATCCTTGCAGGTGGGGAGACTGAGGCACAGTGGGGGAGCCTGGGAATGGAGGCACAATTGCCCCTGCCTCCCAGTCTGAGGCTCTGCCCTCCCATCTGGCATTGATCCCTTTTCTCCACGAACAGGCTAATAAGAACAGAGTGAAATGTGTCAACAGAGAAGTACTTGACAAATGCACAATAGTGAGAATAATCATAATCGGTGAGCTGAGGATGAAGGAGCTAAAAATCTCCCAGCAGTGAGGAGAGGCTGCAGCTTCCTCAGGCTGCGCTGTCTTCCCTGAACCCTCCAAGGGAAATGCACGAAATGCCAACTTTTTTCCTGCTTCTTTTTTAATGGGGACTCCAGAACCTTCAGGACTAACGTACCAATTAAATGGTTCAGCTTAAGCATGATGTTCATTTTAATTGTGTTAGTCGCCCCCGCAACGCAGGCTGAGGCAGCCCCTCCCTCCCGGCTGTGCCCATCCCGCTCGGAGGCGGCCTCCTAAGGGCGCCGGGATTGCCGGACGGCAAGGCCTGGCCGCCCTCCTCTTTCCCTGGCGAGAGGCCAGCGCGGGCAGTGCCGGGCCGCAGGCACAGTATGGACGGCCTGGGCTCAAACACCAGGTCTGTCCACTTGTTCTGGCCATGGGACACCCGGGCAGGTCACTCGACTTCTCTGAGCCTCACTCCTTCCTCCTTCAAATGGGAATAAAAGGACTACCCTCAGAGGGCTGCTGTGGGGACTGAGCAGGATAACGGAGGACCGGGGTTTGGCACTCGGAAAGTGACCAGTAATGTCAGGTGTAGCTGTTCATCAGGATTTCTGTCACCCAGGATTTCTGCTACGGAGCAGAGAACGGCCGCGAGCACCCCGCCCCGTCACCGCGGATGGCACGCAGCCTCTGACCTCCCCAGTGCACCGATCAGCACGTGGTGCGGCAGGTGTACGAGGGAGGTGGTTAAGAGGGTCTGGTAACTGCAGGATCCAGGGACCCTGAGGGGACCTGGCAGAGGCGTCCAGGCAGCTGGGGCTAAAAGACAAAGGGCACTGCCGTCTGCTGGGAAGGCTGGGGCTCACACAGAGGCCTGGTCCCCACCTCAGGGGTGAGTCCGGGGAGGCCGGTGGGAGCAGCAGAGTACGTGAATGCGCACCATCGGCACCGGAGTGAGGTCCTGGACGTGCCCGCGGAATTCCGACAAGCCCCGAGGAGGAGGCTCTCGATCCCAAGCAGCAAGTGGGGATGTACAGAGAGCAGGGGGCTAGCATCACCCCTGCCTAAACTTCTTACAGGTCATGAGAATGTGGGCAACAGACTTCACCTCACTGGGCTCTGGTGCATGATGTGGGCCGCAGCGCGGGCCCTCCTGCAGGAACCGGCGCGCCCCACCAGGCAGCACGCTGTGCGAGGACGCAGGAGGGAGGCCGCCCCCGGGACACACATCCGGTGGCTGGGAGAGCCAGCCCGGTTTGGCCCTGAAGCCTGGATGGTCAATGACCCTCTGCTGCCTAACTGCCAGGGTCACCGTGAAGGTGAACAGATCAACCAGGAGACCGTGAAGTGCTGTTTAAATGGCAAAGGTCTGTCCTCGCCCCCCACAGGCAGCCCGCTGCCCTGAGTCTGTGGTGTCCCAAAGGGGAGGAAGGGCCTACCTGGCTGGCCGGCAGCTCCTCATCACTGCTCTCTGAGGACCCCTCTGCGTTCTTCTCCGGGGCTGCTGGCACCAGGGGCTTGCTTCTGGCAGCTTTGGAGTTACCCTCCTTCTGACGGGACAAGCACATGGGTAGCGGAGAGCGGGTGTTAGCTGAGGGGGAACACGACCGAGGGACTGGGGCAGGGAAACCATGGCCGGGGAGCAAGGACCCTCCTGCGCGCTGGCCAACCACGGGAGGCAGCAACAGCCCCTGACTACACGCACGGGAGGGCAGTTGCTGGCTCGGAGTGCTCCAGGGCCCCTGGAAACACAGGCTTCCACTCTGCTGAGGCTCCCTCCAGAGCTGACTCTGAACTTGAAAGGGATGCAGGACCCCGCTAAGACCCGAGGGCTGGAGTGCTACTGGCCAGGCGTCTGGAGGAGAGGAGACAGCAGCCTAGGACGAGGCTGCAGAGGTGAGCCAGTGGTCCCAGCGTGCTCACATCTGGCTGTAACACCCCCAGGTCAAAGCAGGAGCCAGCCGGAAGGGTCCCATGGCTGCTGCCCCCTCCTGCCAAACCAGGAATAAAGGAGGGGGGCTGGCTGGGCAGGAGCTGCAGTCGGGGGGCCAGAGGAGGAGAGCACAGTGTAGCAGGCGCTGGTGGTGACCAGCTCAGGGGAGCCCGGGACAGGGGCCAGAAATGGCTCCCCTTCCTCAGTCCGGCCAAGCAAAGCAGCAGAGCCACCTATACTGCCCGAGTCCAGTTTCTCAAGAGGAGCTAGAAGATCCTGATTTGTGTCATCTCCTACTTTTTAAATGGGTCAGCGATAACGCACACTGCAACAGCTGTGCCTCCCTCTCTTCCCTATCAGAACCCCAACTCTGCTCTGCTAGGGGCAGTGGCCCCCTCTCCCAACCAATCACAAAACCACAGGCCCCTTATCAGTGAGCGGGGGAGGCACACGCCGGAGAGCTGGACAAGGAGGTGAGGGAAAGGGAGGTTAGCGGGGGAAGCCCTAGCTTTTCTGGGGACTCTGCAGCCCTGCCACGACAGTGAGCGGGAGATGGCAGAAATCTGGGTCACCCACGGCGCCGAGCTGAAGGAACCACCTTCAGAGCAGCTTTACCCCAAAGCATTGTGCGCTATGAGGTAACCAATCCCCTTTAAGCTCTTGGAATTAGGTTCTCTCTCACAGATTAGGACGTCCTGATCCAGGAACACACTTCAAACTTAACAAACCGAAATACTGTTATGTCTAAACATGGCTGGGACCCTTGTGTCTCAGTTTGGCATTTAGGCCCCCACAGTTGTGACAAGCAACCAGAAGTGACTATGCCTACGGGACGGCTGGCCTTGGTGGAAGCCGCCTGACTTCACGGTGCCTCCCCTCGGCACCCCCCCGGCCTGAAGTGCCTAGCTCCACTTTTTTGTCTGGTGAAACCCTGGTCTTCCTTCAAGCTCTGCTCAATCATCTCTTCTGATCTCTAGAGACCTGTTCTCCCAGCTCAATTGGACACAGCGCTATCAGAATATTCTCCAATAATCCAGCTACTTCATTTTGCCCTACTGACTATAAGCCCTATGAGGGCAGGGCCAACATCTATCTATCTTTCTTTCTTTCTTTTTTTTTTAAAATTTTTCTTTATTTATTTGACAGAGAGAGAGAGATCATAAGTAGGCAGAGAGGCAGGCAGAGAGAGAGGAGGAAGCAGGCTCCCTGCTGAGCATGGAGCCAGATGTGGACCTCGATCCCAGGACCCTGAGATCATGACCTGAGCTGAAGGCAGAGGCTTTAACCCACTGAGCGACCCAGGCGCCCATGGGCCAGCATCTTTCATCCCTTTATCCCTCCCAGTGAGAAAGAGCGCTCATAGCTGGTCTGATGCACTGAAGGCAGAGGTCAGTGCTAGGAGCACTTAACAGACTTCTTGGTGCTTAGTTAGCTCCTGAAGGAAACTGAAGAGGTGATGGAGCTCAGCCTGCCACAGGGATTTCCCACGTCCCTTTAGAAACAGAGATGTGGCCACACAGAGGTACATTTCCACAAAGTCATAATCAGCTGCTGGAGCTGACAGGGACCGTCTTTCTAGTTGGCACCAGAGTTCTCCAGTTTGCCCTAGCTGCCACCACCTTCTACTCCCTCTTTTGACACCAAGGCGCAATGTCGGCTACCGGGCCATCACACGCATGAGCCCTCTCTGTCCTGCAGTCTGTCTCCCTGAACTTCTACAGGATGAAGCCACTCCCGCTGCTTTCCACACACAGACAGAAGGGAAACCGTCCACAGACAAGTCGGTTCCTCATTTCCTCCCTCTCCCCACTCCCCAGGCTTCATTCGGCTAAGCTCTCTCTGGGGTCCCAGGCCCAGGTGAGGGAGGGGACTTCCTGTAGCTCCCCAGTGCCTCCAGGTACCTGTATCACAGCCCAAGCCTCAAGACATCCTGTGACGTCCTGGGATTCTTGGCCTCATTTACCTTGGCAGGAGCTGCTGGTCTCGCTTTCTGTAGGGCTGGCGTGTCCACTCGGGCTTTGGAAGCCTCGGTAGAAATAGGAGTGCCCGGGACACCTTTCATCAGGGAGGCCTTGGTTTGGGGGGGCTTTACAGCAGGTTTCGCCTAAAGAGACACAGAGAACAGCAGCGGGGGTAAGGGTCCAGGAGTCACGGCTTTCATCTGGTCTTCTTTCCTCACCTGGCCCTGAACCCAAGTCCTGAGTGAGGAGTGGGTGGCGGTGGCTCAGAGGCCTGGTGTCGTAGCGGCTTCCTTGTTAGGCCTCACCTGGGCCGGTGCCTCCTCCTCACTGTCAGACTCCTCCTCGCTGCTGCTGTCCGAGTCCTCCTCCGGCTTCCCAGCCTGGGTGGCTACGGCTCCTGTCTTCTTGAGAGGGGCTGCTGCAGCCCCTTTCCTGGAGAAACCCTTGCCGGGGGCTGAGGCACTTCTGACCTGGGGGGTCTTCCCTGTGGGCTTCACCTGGAGTGAGAGAAACAGAATTAGGGGACAGAGCCAAAGGGACCGCAAGAGCTGCTCTCCGCTCTCCCTGGGCCTCACCTGAGTGGGGGCCTCCCCGTCACTGTCTGACTCCTCCTCGCTGCTCTCCGAGTCCTCCTGCGGGCTCTTAAGTGAACCCAGCTGGGCCTGGGCTGCTGTGGCCACTGCCTTCCCCACAGCTGGCACGGACCCCGGGCCCTTCCCTGAGACAGTACTGCTTTGGGGGGTTCTCGCTGGTGGCTTTACCTGAATCATGAGAAGGTAACAGCATTAGGGAAGGAAGCAGACAGCACAGTTCCATTTCGGTTAAGCCCACCCACGGTGTGACTGCAGAAATCTCTCCCGCCCGGGCAGGGCCCTGGCTAGGCTGAGCCAACTGTGTGGCCCTCCTCTCCGCCCCACCTCCAGCACCTCCTGGGCTTCTGGTCCCACTTGCCTTGGCTGGGGACTCCTGCTTGGCTTGAGCAGCTGCAGTGACCCCTTTTCCCGGAGCTGATGCTGCCCCTTTGGCTGAAGCTGCTCTGGTGGGAGCTGGGTTGGCCTTGCTCTGAGGAGTTTTCACCGAGGCCTTCAGCTAGAAGGAGAGACAGGAATTATGGAAGGGAGAAGGTGAGATGCAGCAGAGTGGTTATCCAAGAACTCCGATTCTGGAGTCTGATACCTGAGTTTGGATTCTTGCTCCTCCATTTAATAGCTGTGCGAACCTGGGCCAATCACTGAACTCTGTGGCCTCAGTCTCCTCCTCTGTAAAATGGGGCTAAAAACAAGGCCCACCCACAGGCTTATCATGAGGATTAAATGGGAGAGTCACAGTGTTTAGCATGGTGCCTGGCACATAAACTCATTATTGTGACCACTTTTCTTAGTGTTAGCTAAGCACGAGCCTACCCAGAGCAGAGGTATTTTTCCAGGCTCCCTTTTCAGCTAGGTGGCCACGAGTTTAACTTCTGGCTAACAGAATGGAAGTCAAGTATACAATTCAACTTTTTTACACGGTAGAAAACATAAATCTTCTTCCTCCCAGCTGGAAGAAATGCTGAAGTAACAGCTGGAGTTCTAGCAGCCATCTTAGCATATGAGGCAGGAGCCAGGTACTCAGGATGGCAGAACAAGACAGAAAACCATGGCTGTCTGAGGTTTTCTTCAGTTTAACCTAATCTTAACTGATATCCAAGGGATCCCCCAAACCCTCTTGGGGTATCCAAGCAAACACAGACCTAGAAAGAGGAGGGCAACAAAGAGTAAAATCTTTGACGGCGAGATCGCTGACAGGAGTGTAAAAGCAAACTGGGCTAATGTGAAATAGAATGAGGAATCTCGCAGTGTCTCTGGGCCCCTGCCTCATTCAGAGATGTCATCTGATTAGTGACTTCCCCCATCCACTTGAGACCAAGTGAAACTAAGAACCAGCACTTCAAGAAAGAAAGCCCTCTAAAGCATGGACTGTTGTCTGGCTAAGGTCAAGGTGCTCATCAGCACAGAAAAGTCATCCAGAGGGGAGCAATATCTTTTACATTCACTTAAGAAAACAGAAAAGACACCAGCACTAAGTTGACCTCACAAGTCTCAATACAGTGCAAAATATGACTCAAGAAGCAAAAAAACCTGAATAGACCAATAATAACTTTCAAAGTTGATTTAGTAGTTAAAAATCTTCCACACACAAAAAAATCCACACCCAGGTGCCCTTATTGGTGAATTCTATTAAGTCAGAAATAATACTGATCCAACATAAACTCTCAGAAAACAAAGGAGAGAAGACTACCAAACCCATTTCATATGGGGCCAGTATCACCCAGATACCAAACCCAGGCCAAGACATTACACAAAAATTACAGACTAATATTCCTGATGGATACAGACACAAAAACCGTAGCAAACCAAATCCAGCAGCAACAAAAAGGAGTATACAGCATGACTAAGTGGGATTCACTGCAAGAATGAAAGGCTGATTTAATACCTGAAGATCAACTACGAGCAATATATTACGTCAATAGAATAGGAAACAAACAAACAAACCAGTAAGATCACTTCAAGAGAAAAAAGCACCTGATTAAAATTCAACTCCCAACTCATAATACAAACTCAACAAACTAAGAACAGAAAAGAACTTCCTGGGGCACCTGGTTGGCTCAGTGGAGCATGGGACTCTTGATCTTGTGGTTGTGAATTCAAGCCCCACACAGCCCCACACTGGGTGCAGAGCTTACTTAAAAATAAAATCTTAAAAAAAAAAAAAAGAAAAGAAAAAAGAACTTCCTCATCCCGATAAAGGGCATCTTTGAAAAACTTAGAGCTAAAAATCATACTAAACAGTTAAAGACTGAATGCTATGCCCTAAATAAGAAACAAGGCAAGGCAGTCTGTTCTCACCACTGCTATACAACATTGTACTGGAGGGCCTAGCCAGTGGAGTAAGACAAGAAAAAGAAAAACACTGTCTAGACTGAAGAGGAAAAAGTAAAACTGTCCTTATTCACAGACAACATGGTTTATATATAGAAAATCCAAAGGAATCTACAAAAGCCAAGAAAACAGGTAAGCAAATGTAACATCTTAAGATGTAGTATCAACAGGGACGCCTGGGTGGCTCAGTCAGTTAACTGCCTGCCTTTAGCTCAGGTCATGATCCCAGGGTCCTGGGATTGAGTCCCGCATTAGGCTCCTTGCTCAGTGGGGAGCCTGCTTCTCCTTCTGTCTGCCCCTCCCCCTGCTTGTGCCAACAAATACATAAAGTCTTAAAAAAAACACAAAAAAAGATGTACGTCAACAAAGAACATAAGGTCAGGCCCTAAAGATATCCTACCACTTATTCAGGAAATCATCACAGGCCAAAGGGCCATTTCTCCCATCCCTCTCACACAAGCGATCTCTTCCTATGGCATTTCAGTGGAGTATCACCTTCTCAGTCTCTGGCACATCTGGTTTTTCAGCACCAGTCCTGTCTCTGTTACTTTGTTTTGAACCTCAGCTCTCACATGGACGGCTTCCGTTGAGCTGGCTGGGGTCTCTGAGCAGACCAGAGACTGACTCACTGGACCCCAGCAGCACTGAGCAGTGTGGGACCCACTCAGTGTGCACAGATGGCATTCTGAGAGTGAAGCCATACAAGGATTCTCTCATCTCATCCTCACCAGAACCCCGCAACAGAGGCTTGACTATCCTTATCCTTCAGGCAAGACTCCTATCAGAGCCGCCTGTCGCAGGGGAGGCAATTCAGGCCTCTCGAAGCTGGGCGAGGCACCATCTTCTGACAGGGCATTGGGCTATAAAGCAGGGCCCCCAGAGAGGGATTACCTGCTTGATTTTGCATGTTGGAAGAAAGTAAGGCCCCAGAGCATAATCATGTTTGTGGTTGGAAAAGTCTGGGCCTAGATGTGGCAGGATGTATGAAAGTCAAAGGCTTTTGAGGCAGGCACGCTGGGGCCTGGGCCCAGCTTGGAGCCCCACTGGCTGGCTGGGCTGAAGCAGGTCAGCAAACAACTCTTCTAAGCTCTAATTTCTCCTCCAGAGACCAAAGCAAATGAATACCCGTCTAATGGTGCTGGTGGGAGGCTCAGAATACTTCAGCGATGCGCACTGAAATGAAACTTTTCAGGCCTTGGTCTGGGATGTGTCTGTAGCTTACAAATGGGACAGGAGCTGTTGGGCTGGGACTCCAGCAGGGCCCACACACAGGTCAAAACCTCACTAGTGGAATCACAGGAACCTGGGTCCCACAAGGCAAAAGGGAGAGGGGGACCAAAAAAATTACAGAAAATCTGTGCTTTGGTATAGGGAAAAAAAGAAATGACTAAAGAGCGACAACTACAAATAATAAAATGGTGAGTGAGCATGAGCGATCTTCACTTCTCCCAACTTCTCTCCTCCAGACTGGGAGGGGACCCCTGATACTGTACCCCATCAGCCTGGCCCGCCCTCCGGTGGCAGCTGAGCGAACTTGCAGCGCGCAGGCCCCTTGCTGAGTGTGCGGGTGAGATCGAGTTACATTCTCAATCCTGTGAAGGCAGATTTCCAATTTACAAAGGACCTGGATGGATTCCTCACTTGCTAGGACACGTTGCTGGGACTTGAACCCAGGCCGTCTGGCTCCAAACCCCCTGCCATCTGCCCCTGCCACAGCATCTCCCTCAGGGATCCCACCAAGATGCTCTGCTTGGGGCAGGTCACTCAGGCCAGGCGCTCTCCCACCCTCTGGGCCTTCACACGGGCTAGTTTCTTTGCCTAGAACACTCCACTCCACCCGGCCAGCTACTCTGGCCCACGGTTCCCAACGCCACTTCTTCCAGGACACCTTTCTTCCTGGAAAACCCTAGATGCTATCGCCTGCCAAGCTGTTAGCCCAGGTACATGCTCTATTCCCAACCTCGGCACACCATGCTGGAGTAACTCGGGCACACGCCCATCTATACTGAGAACTCCCCAAGGGAGATGGGGCAGCGCCTGGCAGATGGGGTGCTCAACAGAGCTTGTGGAAGACATAAGGAATCTCAACGGGAGCTCAAAAGGCCACGGGGGAGCCCCTGCCGTCTCTGACAGGTGGAGGAGACAGTGAAAAGTGGGGAAGGAGGCTGAGCTGAGGCTGCCCTTGAGGTTTCTGCACACCTGGGGTGGGGCAAGAACAGCCCAGAAGAGCCTCTCCTCAGCCCTGCCCCAGGCTCTGGTGTGGGTGAGATGAGCTGGCTCTTCCCCAGTCTCACCTGGGCAGGAGCTTCGGCCAACTCCTCACTGTCGGAGTCCTCCTCACTGCTCTCCGAGGAGGCTTCCTGCACCTCAGCTTTGACTGGGGCCACTGCAGGCCCTGCCCTCCCTGGGGGTGCTGGGGCTGTCCCTTGGCCTGAGGGCCCCTTGGTGGGTGTGGAGGCAGCTTTCATGGTGACACCTTTCCCCACAGGCTTTGCCTGGAATGAAAGGGAAGAGAAGCGAGTCCCAGGTGCCCCAGGGGCCACGTGAGCCCTGGCCGAGTCAGCTGAATGTACTTGGCTTTACCTGTCCCACGGCCGGGGCAGGAGTGGGGTCCTCCTCACTCCCAGACTCCTCACTGCTTGAAGAGCCTTCTGGCCTCTGGACGCCCCTGGCCGTAGCTGGGGATGAGGCGCAGGCTGGAGAAGTTGCTGCTCCCCCCTTCCAAGGAGCTGGCGTGCCCACTCGCACCGGGGGGACCTTGGCAGATGCTGGGGTAATGGGGGTGCCCTTCCTTGGGGAGGCCTTGACCTGGGGTGTTCTCATAGCTGCTTTTGCCTGAGAGGAAGCAGAAATCAGAAGCTAGAGAAGGAGCCTGAATTCAGAGCCCGCATCTGCTCCGGGGTGGAGCCCTGCCGCCATCCTTCCCCTCTGCTCCCCGGGGAGCTGACTGGTGGGGCGGTCAGGCTGCAGAGTGGCCCCTCCTAGGCCCCACCTGAGCTGGAACCACGGTTGCAGGCACCTCCTCATCACTGTCTGACTCCTCGCTGCTCTCAGAGTCATCCTTGGACACCTCGGCCTTGCCCTGGGCGGTCGCAGGTCCTGCCTTCTGCGGTGGCCCCTTGGCAGGACCTGAGGCAGCTCTAACCTGGATTTTCCCAGAGGATTTTGCCTGCAGTGAGACACAGAGGATCAGGGGAGGGAGTGGAGAGCATGGCTGTGTGCAGAGTCACAAACTGAGAGGGCAAGCAGTCAGTGCGTGTGTATGTGATGGGGGGGAGGGGGCTCCCAACAGAGGGGGAGAGAAGAGCCTTGCAGGCAGGGGCCTCACCTGGGCCGGCGCCTCCCCCTCACTGTCTGATTCCTCCTCGCTGCTGCTCTCTGAGTCCTCCTGTTTCCCTACTGGGGTAGCTGCCGGCCCCACCTTCTGAGGGGGCCCCTTGACAAGACCCGAGGCAGCTCTGACCTGGGAGTTTTGCCCCAAGGGCTTTGCCTGCAAGTAACAAAAGACAGGATCAGGGCAGGGGCCCCAAGGGGACGGTGTGTGAGGGGAGACAAGAGGGGAAGAAGATAAATGCAGGGCGCAGGGCCCCAGGTGCGGAGGGGGAGGACAAGCCAACGGATGGGCTCTCCAAGCAGGGGCACCTGCCTCCTCACCTGAGCAGGGCTCTTGGCTGGGGGCGCAGCTGCTGGGGCCTCCTCCTCGCTATCGGACTCCTCAGTGCTACTCTCTGGGTCTTCTTCCCCCTTCCCCTTCCCCACCTGGGCAGCTACAGGCCCTGCCTTGCCAGGGGGTAGTGAAGCGGCCACTTTCCTAGGGGACTTCTTGGCAGAAGCTGAGGCAGCTTTGACCTGGGGGGGCTTCCCTGCAGGCTTCACCTGGAGAGAGACAAACGGAATCAGGGAAGGGAGCCCAGAGAGTGAACACGAGGAGGAGACACAAGAGACCAGACGGGGCAAAGGATGCCGTACATGCCCCAGGAGAGCTGGGGCGGGGCTCTGAGCATGTCTAGGGCGCTTGCAGAGAGGGCAGATCAAGTCCTCAGAGGGGCTTCAGGGAAGGGGCTCGGGCTGCACGGACCCCCCACCCCCACCAGGCCTTACCTGAAGCAGTGTCTTGGCAGCCGGTGCCTCCTCCTCGCTGTCAGACTCCTCCTCACTGCTGCTGTCTGAGTCCTCCTCTGGCTTCCCAGCTGTGGCCTGGGCAGCTGCAGGCCCTGCCTTCCCAGGGGGTGCTGGGGTGGCCCCTTTCCCCGGGGTCCTCTTGACAGGACCCGAAGCAGCTCTGACCTGGACAATTGTCTCTGAGGCCTTTACCTAGTAAAAGAGGAGTGATTTGTTCCTCTCCTCNCCCCCCCCCCCCCCGGGGGGGGGGGGGGGACTTCAGGACAAAGTGGAGGCCTTGGCTGGGGCTCACAACAAGGCCCCTGCTACTCCCCTCACTCCCTACCCTGACTGGTACTCCGGCCTGACCTATCAGCTTCCCTCTCTCACTCCTGGGGCCTTCACAGCCCCGCCCGCCCCACTTGGCCAGCACTGCCTCCTCCTCTGGGTCCGAGACAGACACCAGCTCCTTTGGCAGTCCTCCCTGATGCCCTGGCACTGCTCCCAAAGTTGCCCATACACAGGGGTCAGAGCCTCACTCAGCTGCGTTCCCCGTCAGCGGAAGAGCTCTGTGAGCACAGGCACCAAGTCCGGCCTGGCCCACTGCTGCACCTTCTGTGTGACAATCCTCACTCCCGCTGCCACATCAGGGCCTTGGTACTTGCTGTGCTCCCCACCGGAATGACCTCTGTCCAAATGTCCATGTGCGCCCCCCTCCACTTCAGGTCCTCGATGTCCCAGTAAGGCTTTCCCTGAGGACTCTATTTTAATTGCCATTCCTATGGCCCAGCCCACCTTACCTTCCTCTTAAACACCCAGCAAAGTGAACCTTATTTACTGCATCTCCCCCTCATCATCCAGGCCTGGGCGGGGACCGGGACCTCCCCTCCCTGGCCTCACCTGGCCAGCTCAGGGCTGCAGGGCCTTCTCCCACCACTGTCTGGTGCTTCTTCCTCCCGGCTCTCCAACCCCAACAGCCTCCCAGCCCCCCACCCCCTACCCTGCTTTCCTTTCAGATGTTCCAAGAGCCCTGGCCACCTGCCCAGGGGAGGGGATCCCAGCAGATGGAAGTTAACAGGATTCCTGTTAGCTAACAAACCATGATTTGGCCTGAGAAGCCAGACGACCAAGCGATTAAAACTTAAATCCCTTCACAATAGGACTGGCTGGCCACATCCCATTCACTAGACAGGGAAAATGAGGTAAAGGGGAGTTACTGACAGAGCGGGGTGCAGGACCACCCTGTGGGAAGAAGCCCTTCTAAGCTGCTGCTCAGGCAAGAAGGGCAATTTCCACAGGTGGCTGAAGCAAGCCCAACTGTCCTTGCCCTTCAACTTTCATACCCCCACCTCCTGCTCCCCAAATGCCAAGGTGAGGCTTATCTGGCAGAGGAGGTGCTCATCATGCAGCCACTCGGCCGGCCTCTGGGGGCCACAGAAGAGTCCCTGGTTGCTGGGGGACCCAGGACACCGAGGGGTAGTCTATCCCCAGGCCTCACCTGCTGGGGTGGCTCCGCAGGGGCCCCCTCCTCACTCTCAGACTCCTCTTCACTGCTCTCGGAGTCCTCTTCTGGCTCCTTGGCCTTGCTGGCTAGGGTTGGGGCACCTCCTCTGACTTGGGGTGTCACATCCCCTGCCTTCCTGGGAGTTGGAGCTGCCCCTCTCCCAAGAGAGTCCTTGGCAGGGGCTGGTGAGGCTTTGGCCTGGAGTGGTTTTACTGAAGGTTTCATCTGGAATAAGAAAATGCAATTAGAGAAAAATTACTCATCTTTGCCTCTGAGGGGATTATCAAGGCCTTTCCTTATATCATCTGATTCTCAACAACCTGAGACAGATGCTAGCTTTACACTCATGTTTCAGAGAAGGACAAGCAGCTCAGGGAGGTTAAGTCATTCAAGACCAACATGAAGGGCAAAGTCATGACTAGAACCCATGTCTGTGCGGCCTTGGGGACAGAGCCCTCTAACACTGTGCTCCTCTGCTGCCTGGCACGCACAGTCCAGCCGGCACAAAGGGGCAGTCTCTCTCCACCTGGAGGCTCACCCTGTCTGCCCCTTCGACTGCAGGATTGGATCGTGGTGGCCATCCCAAGAGCTGGGAGGCCAGGATTTGAACTCCAGTCTTGCCACTTGCTTGCTGGGGCACATTCCTTTCCTCTATGGGCTCTTTCTTAGACTCCTAAAACTCTGACGTCTCCAAGGCAGTGCTCTACCTCTACCTCCGTCATCAGATTTCACCTGACCCCGGGCTCCCGGGGCAGCCATCTCCTCAAGTTGCTACGGTCTCTGGACCATCAGAGCCGTGTGTCTGGCTGCTGGCTTTCCGGAGCCAGGAGTGGCCCCCCTTTCCCATGGCAGGGCTAGGATGGATAGGAGCCTGTCCCTGATGGCTGTATCTGGGTGGGGATGGGATGTGGGGAGCGACCCTCGGCCAGGCCTGGGGTAGACAGGAGGAAGGTCTCTACCTTCACAGGTTACTGGGTGAGGCAGGAGACAAGGGAGAAGCACTCGGGGTACCAGACCACCCCCCCAATCCTGCTGGCTCTCCTGGCACACACCCTTTCTAGTAGGTGCCCTGGTGCCTGCCATCAACCTCACTCTGCCAGCTGCTCCAGCAGTCTCACTACTTTCCCTCTGCCCTGTCCACCAACCCAGGCCACAACCAGCAACCTTTCCCCAACATAAATCAGGCCGTCTTACCTCCATGTCTAAAACCTTGTGACGGCTTCTGAGCGCCTAGAGTACAACGCAAACTCCTCCTGCCAGTCCTCATGGTCCGGCAGTGGAATACGGCCCCTTCCTACTCTGACTCCTCTTCTGTAACTTGTACCTCGTCTACGGCGCTGCTGCTTGTTGCTGGCCCTTGGGGCTCTCTACGTTTCCCCTAGCAACCTGCGACACTGCAGTCAAACTTCTAAGGACGCCTCCACATCCCTCCTGCCTGCCACTATATTCCCAAGGCCCGGGTGCCCCATCAAGAATGACTCCCTGGTCACAGTTCAGAGAGGAGTTAAGGCCACAGACCAACACCTGACCATCTCTGACCATGCGCCTAGGCCTGGCATTCACCAGTGGGCCCAGAACCCCTCATCCAACTCACCTGACCACACCGCCAGACAGCCGCCCTCCTGCCCCTGGGCCTTGGCTCGTGCAGCTCTTCCTGCTGACACTCTTTCCCCCCCACCGCATCCCTTCCTGGTGAGTCCTTCCCTGTGCGTCAAGGCTCTGTTCCAGTGCCACCTCTCCCAGGAAGCCTTCCCTCGTCTCACAGACAGGAATGGCGTCTCTCCCTGCCAACCCGAGACCTCTCTCATGCCCAAGGTGAGACGAGCAGCACCTGGCTCCCCTCCTCAGGCCTCGGCCTTTCCAGCTCCCAGTCCCCCTGAAACACCTGCTGAACTGATTTGGCCCCACTGGTGCGCAAAAGCCCAGCCAGGCCACTGGGAGGGTTAGAGGTTTGCAGAGGGCGGCTCCTGAAGATGGTGGCAATTACCTCCACGTAGGTCTCATCGCTCGAGCTGGAGGTCTCCTCGCTGGAGCTGTTGGCCTGATTGGCTGAGGCCATTCCTGAGGGAGGAGAAGGGAGAGGACTGAGGGCCTGCCTTTCCAGACTACCTCCCCTCACCAGCACTCTGTCATGCCAGCCAATGAGAGGCAGTGGCCCTGTGCTCCCTTCTCGCGTGCGGAGCTGTGGCCCCACCTGTCTTGAAGCCCCACAGCCAGGGGCGTGCCACTTGTCTCCCTGCATTCCCACACCTGTGGCCCTGGGAAGATGGAGACCAGGTCCTACCACACGCAAGCCAGCGTCTGATGGCTCAGAGATCTCCTGCCATCGTCATCACTGAGGCAGGCAGGCAAACGCCTACTTGCCATGAGAGACTGAGGCAAACCCAGGCTCTCACCTTAGTCTCAGCCTCTACAGTGGGCCTCGGACCCACCTGAGAGCAATAAACCAGAAAATGCTCCATCACCACCCAGGGCTGTTCCAACTCCCTTGGCAAAGCCTGACCTGTCCCTGCAGCAGACCCTCCCTCATCGAGGTGTGGAGCCCTCACTGCCATGGAGACAAACCTCTAAATTCCAGAATGTCCCACAGCCTGATAAAGCTTGCCTCCCCAGCCCAAACTCAGGGGGCTTGGCGTCTAGAGGTCAGTGCTGCTCACCAGGCTTGGCTGTGGTTCCGAGGGCCGGGACACTGCCCTCCTCTTCAGTTTCTGAAACCAGGATGGTATTTGCCGAGGGCTCTGCTGACTTCCTGGGGGACCTTCCAGACAGAAGCTGGGCCACTGCCTTTCCAGAGGCCGGATGTGGTGTGGAGTTCACCATCTTGCTGGCTTTCTTGGTCTTTGCCTACAAACGACAGGGGTGACAGACACGCTGGGTATGGCCTAGTGAATGACGAACAAAGACCTCTTCCCAGCCGTGCAAGTTTGGGCAAATTCCCTCCCTTGGTCTGTTACTTCATCTCTAAGGTGGGGCCGACAGTGGTCCCTGCCCTCACAGAGGCTTGGAGAATGCCCAGTGACCGTTCCTGGGACACGGGAGTTACTGGCTAAGCAGTCCCGAGCGGTCTGCCGTGGTTCCTAGCACTACTTGGCACGGCTGCTAGCGCGCCAGGCAGCTCGGGAATGTGTCCTCAGGCCTCTAAGGCTGCTTCCTCCGCTGCCAGCACGCGGTCTTCCACTCTGAGTGGTTGCAGTCTAGAGAATGAGCTTCGCGCTTTCAGCACCACAGGCATCTTATTCACTGTGGTGCCCCCCACAGTGCCTGGAAAATAACTGGATGGGTCACAAGCTGTTGGCTGAACAGGCGACTGCGGGGATGACGGGCAAACGAAGCTGTCACGGGTGCATGCTGTGCCCAGGAGCCCGAAGCAGGGGCATCGTTTCCACCTCACAGAAAAGGAAACTGAGGCCTAGAGAGGTGAAGGGACACGCCAGGATCACACAGCTGGTGATATAGGCTGACATCTGAATCCAAGTCAGACCGTTACCCACAACCCTATCCTTCTCTGACGCAGGGGAATGTCCCCCTGTAGGGCACTTCACTCCCACAGGCCACAGCTTGGAAGGTGGTCCTCCTCACCTTGGTTTTCTCCTTTGTGCTCAACGGCAAAACCGGCCCCGCCACTGAGGAGTTGGTAGCCGCCAGTCTTGGGGCTGCAAGACAGAAACACCTGCGGGCTGAGCCAGATGAGCTTTTTCTCCTTAAGAACAGCCAACAGGGGCATGCCTGGGTGGCTCAGTCATTAAGTGTCTGCCTTTGGCTCAAGTCATGATCCCAGGGTCACAGGATCGAGCCCCATGTCGGACTCCCTGCTCAGCGGGAAGCCTGCTTCTCCCTCTCCCACCCCCCTGCTTGTGTTCTCTCACTGTCTTTCTCTCTGTCAAATAAATAAATAAAATGTTAAAAAAAAAAAAAAAGAACAGCCAACAGGTCTCAGCTCACTGGATGGTTCAATTGGTATGGCTGCCTGGTGCTGGCACGGGGACCAGAGGCTGAGCCCAGACTTGTAGAAAAGAGCTCCAGGGTGCAGGAGCCACAGCCAGAAGGAGCAAGAGGGCAGGGCGACATGAAAATCATGGGTCTGCGCCCCCCAGGGATCCCTGACTCCCTAATGGCATGAGACACTGGAGCCCCCGAGGAAAGGGCTGGCTCACAGGTGTGTTGCATGCTACCTCGACGGCACGGCCCCACTTCAGGGTGGGCCAGCCCCACAGGCGACCACACTGCAGCCCGGGAGTCACTCAGCAGGATGGGGACAGTGGTCAGTTAGCCTGCCCCTGGGCCACAGAGAAAGCTGCTCGGGAGTTCAAGGGTTTCTAGTGGAAAGGCAGCTGAACCATGGGCCCGGGAACTGGTCAGATGTTGAGACTTAGAGATTCCTGGTGCTCTTACACCAGGGACTGTCTCCCCAGAGCTCAGACAGGACAAGACTTCAAGAGTGTGCTGTGAATGCAAGGACACTGCGGAGATGAACGGCATGGTCTAACTCCCTTCCTGGCATTTAACTCCATCTCCCTCTCTTTTTAATTTTAGACACATCTGTAAGCGGAGAGGAAGTACAGCAAACCCCACAGCACCAACCATTACCAACTTGTGGCCAATGTGATGTCAACCAGCCTCTCTGGCACCCTTCCCCATCAAATGTGATTCTGAAGAGAACGCCAGACATCATACCACGCGGCCCACAAATATTTCCATATGCTTCTCTCAACGGGGACTCAATTATGATTCTGTTATCACAAGAAAAATTCATAAAATATCACTAAGTAAGAATCATTAAGTAAAAATTCGTTAATATCAAATATCAGTCAGTATGAAACTGACCAGTTTGTGAGTTACACAGCGCACAGATACCGACGTGTGCACGTACGGATGGCTGTCTGTAGGATTGGAAGCAGAGGGGACAGCTGTAAAGTCACCTGCCAGGATACATTTGAGGGGGAAAGGGAACCAGGATAAGAGAAGAGAAAACCTCTCATTTTTCTTCTACGTGCTTTTGTATGGTTCAAAGTGAAGTTCTGCATTTATAATTTTAGAAGATTAAGAAAGATGTAAGATATATATTCAATGTGATCTTGAATATTTTTAAAAACATGCTCAGGAAAAATAAATGGAAGAATAATTTGCCAAATCGTAGGTGGCAAGAGTATGGGTAATTTTTTTCCTGCCTTTTTAACCATTTTCATATATCCTATAACGCATAGTCCACAGTGAATCCTGGATTTCTTTTACAATTGGAAAACATACCTACAATCAAGAAATTACCTTCTTCGTAAGCAAAACCCAATAACCTTGCAGAGAAAAAGGAGGATTCTCCGTGGAGTTATAGCTATGTTGGTTAAAGCACGAACTGTCCTGAGGACTAGGGCAGAAGGGGCTGGGCAGGCCTCACGGGGTCATCCCTGCGAAAGCTCTGAGACCAGAGTGCCCAGGACGGCCTCCCTGTGCTACCTCATACTCTTCCAGAACGAGAGGAAGCACAGCCCCCCTCCCAGCAGCCCACAGCCCACACAGAAGGGGTGCCTGTCAGCTGCCCTCTGAGAGCTTTCCAGCAGTCCTCCTACAATGTGGGCTTCTTTCCGTCTTTATCAGATCACCTGGAGGCTTGCAACAACATAGCTATTGTACCTCAAATCAGACTGTAAGGGCCCAGCTCAGTTTTTGTTTACCACTGGATTCCCAGTACCTGAGACACAATGTTTAGCACGAGAAAGGGCTCAACTAAATACCGCAAGAGGTATGTGAGATGCTTCCAATCTTCTCTCTAAAAGATCCTGGTCTTCCCAGGGCTCACTGGAGGAGAAGCTGGAGGTGGGCTCTCCCCTGGAACAACCCAAGATCCAAAAGCCTGCTCCCTGAAGCTGCAGGGCCCTGATCTGAGCCCCTACAAACACACCGACGGAAGCTCCCCCAGCTTGCAGGACTCTTACGGGCTTTGGTGGCTTCGGCTTCAGCCTCTGCCTCCTCCTCCTCCTCTTCTGAGCTCTCAGAGCTGCTAATGGGGTCTGACACTCGGGTCTTCTTAGCCTGCAGTGCCGCATCCTCCTCCGCCTTCCGTTTCTGGCCAATCTCTGAGGTTCTGCAAGTCGAGGGTGACTGGCTGTAACAACCAGGTGACATGGGCACCTCCAGGAGATTTGAAAAGAAAGACATGCCCCCCCCGCCACCCCCCAAGGAAATGTGCAGAGTTTGAGAACATGGTGTAACACACTTGTATTCTGCATTTTCACACATTTCATAAACTATTAGTCTTCAAAATAACCAGGAAAGGTCAATAACATTATATAACAATGGCCAACAATCACTGAGTGGGATGAGCCAGCACCTGTAGGTTGTTCATAGGACCATCCAGACGCCCTCCTCCTCCAGAACTTGCAGCACCGGCACTGCCCTTTTTCTGGAAGACCCTCTTCAGCTCCTTCCTGTGCTTCGGGCCTCAGGGGAAATACAGACTCCTCAAGGGCCCTGTCTAATCGTGCCCCACCCCCGCCAGTTTCTGCCCTGCCATCCTGTTCCATTTTCTTCAGAGCACTTTTCTCCCTCCTGCTGTTCTACTGACTTCCTGCCTGACTCCCCAACTACGTAGTTAAACCCCGGGGTGGCAAGGGTGGGGGGTGCTGGCAGGAACCTCTGCTGGCTCACTAGGTATCTTCAGCTTGTAGCTTACATCTCAAAAACTGAACAACTAAGTGACTTGCTCAGGGTCAGAGAGGAGAAAGTTCAGAAGGCTGGGCTAGATGTGCTCTGCCCCAGTTTGTGGCCCCTTGTTCCCAGGAAGGCCACTTGTTGGGACTCCCCTGAAAACAGGTTTCACTTACTACACTTACCGATTCATTCTGTTCCTCTAGCCCCAAAAGAATGTAAGTCTCACGAGGGCGGGGATTTTTCTCTGGTTGGTTCCAGGTATATTAAGAACAGTTCTGGCTCATAGTTGCTGCTCAATAAATATTGGGGTGTGGGGGGATATGGCTCCGATGGTCAGGTTTAGCACCTTATTTACTATTACCGTATTTTACAGATAAAAACACACACTCAACAAAGCCAAGTTTGCCCAAGGTTATACAGCTAGTTGTTGGGTTTGAACTCTGCTGAGAACCATTAGACTAGGCTGCCTCTGGTGGGTGTGAGGTCCTCGTTCCATTCAGTACCCCTTACTCACAGAAGGGACCAGTGACAAGGAAGGGGCTCACTGAAGCGGCTCTCTAGGGAAGGAAGTGCCAGACACCTGGGCACGCTGAAGGGGGTAAGGGAGAGGAAGTGCGGGGTGGGCAATGCACTCTGACTTTACAGCGGAGGACAGCTGAGAACTGAGAGCAGACAGGGCCTTCACTGACCTTAGCTCTCCACTGGAAGGTGGGATCTCTTCCACGTCATTCTCGCCTTTGCTTACACACCTCCGATGACAGGTAGCCTACCTCATCTCTGGATAGCTTTGATGACCACGTGCTTATATTCAGAAGCTGAAGCCTGTCTCTCTAAAGCAGTACATCTGGGTCCCGCTTTGGTCTCTCAGAGCCCCAGAGAACGGCCCACTCTCTTTGTCCTCAGAGCTGTGCAGACCTATCACTTGCCCCTTTGCCATCTCTTGTCCATCCTGGACAGTTCAGTATTTTCTATTCATTCCTCATGGGACATGACTGCAGGTCCTTCACTGCCCTGGATGACTGTGGTCAGGCCAGTTCACGGAGAGAATGATTATCCCCTCCCTCCCTCTCAAACCATCCCTCTGTTGATATGCCCTTGGATTATCTTCCCTTTCCTGTTTTTGCATGTTTCACAGACATTTCACAGTCAACATGTCCTCCCTCTCCCTCCAAACTCGGCTTGCTTCTTGCTCCATGCTCAAGCCCACCTTCCATGCAAGTGCATATAGGCCAGGCACCCGGGAGTCAACGAGCCCACCCCACCAGATCATCCACAGCTCCCTGTCTCGTCCCCTAATATTCCTGAAATTGACTATCTGACTCTCTAACTGGTCTGTTATTCCTGTCTCAAGCCCCATCAGCTCTTGCCCGGATGATGGTGTCCACAGCCCCAAACAGCCATGCCATCCTGCAGAGTGATCTCATCACTCTCCACTGTACCTTTTCATGGCTCCCAGTGCTCTTGGGGCAAAGACACAACTTCTCACCATGGATGATGAGGCCTTGCATGGGTGGACTCTGCGAGCTGTCCAGCCTTCTCTGTCCTGTGGCTGCAGCTACAGGCCTCAGCACTGGCAGTTCCTTCTGCCAGGCCCGCTCTACCTGCCTCTCCAGACCTACTGCCTCGTTCCTTCCCCCACTCTCTGCAGCCTTTACCCCAAGGATCACCACAGGGAAACCTCCCTGAAACCCACAAATGAGGCCCAGCTAACCTGTTTATGGGGTCTTGGCACCAGATCCTTTTTCATAATCGTTAGTACCATTTTAATTTTACATTTATTTGTTTCATTCTTTGAGGCATGCCTACCTCCCCTGACTCTGATGTTAGCTCCGGGAAAGAAGGAACCATGTCTGTCTCAATAATGACAGCTATCTCCATACTTAGAAAAGGACCTGACATTTAGCAGGTAGGTACTCAATAAATGTTTGCTGACTGAATAACAGCTGCTGAGAAGCTGTGGTCCTTGAAAGCACCGATCACAGCTCTCAGTGTCCTCTCTCACTATCAGACACCCATACCTGTGACCTGGCTTCTCGGAGGCGATGCCGGTGTCCACAGTGGGCTAAGCAGACAGATCGCAGACCAGATTAGAATCCTAGCTTATTTCAAGCTCATGGCTTGGGGTGTCCCTACTCTACTCTTTCAGTCCCATCAGACTTACTGTTGCCAGTGAGTATAGATGTCCATAAGGGTTACAGGCTGAGTCAGGAAACTTTTCTGCAGAGAAGTAAAGAGAAAGCAGCAATTAACCCCCCAGAACAACATGGGTCCTCCTTGGGCCCAACTCTCCACAACCTCATGGGAGACTTTTTGCTCTGGGAAATATGTCCGCTTGGCCCAGTCAGTACCACTCAAACCTTCCAGAGAAAAGCAGGGCAAGCACTTCCAGCTAAAACCTTTTAAGACAATGTTGTTAGTGAGAGGTACCTTTGAGAGAATGGAGTTAGAATGTTCCAGGCTAGCACTTATCCAGCAGCCCCGAACCTCCCTGGCACGCTCCATGCTTAGAGGCCACAAGACAGAGTTTTTTCCATCCCCGACCTTTCAAAAGTCTTTGAAAGGCCAGGTGGGTCAATCTTCCCAGGGCAGTATGAACCACAGCCCAGACACCAAGGTGTCCAGGTGGCGTGACCGCAGTCCACTCATCCACTGAGAAGAGACTAGAGCCAAATGGTGCCAGTCCCCTGGTAGAAACAGAGGGAACCGGGTGGAATCCAGCCCTCTGGAGCCAAAGCCGGATGGCCCGCTCTGTAAATGTCAAGAACCCAGGGTGTCAACTGGCCCAGGGAGGTCGAGTAAGCAATGTGAGGTGAGGGCAGCATCAGGGATCCGGGCAGAATGGCCAAGAAGCTGCATCTGGAGTCAGGCAGAGCTCCTCCGTTAATTGGCTGAGCTAATCTCTTCACCTCTTCAAACTTCAGGCTCCTTCTTTAGAACACAGGGCTAAGAGCAGAACCCACCTGGGAGGATGCTATCAGGCCTGAACAAGATAGCGTAGTCAGTGCTGCACAGGAGCTGGTAACACAGACTCCAGTTGTGGATTTCACTCTGTTCTGCCCCAGGCACACTTGCTTCCTTACCGGCCCTCAAAAGTGATGCTATTCTTTCTGCCTGGAATGCTCTCTCCTGATAACTACATAACTCACTCCCTCACTTCCTTAAGGTCTCTGCCTTCTCAGAGGTGAAATGTCAGGTGAAATGTCACCTTCTCAGTAGAGCTTCCTGATGACCCTATTTATAACAGAATCCTGATATTCCTTATCCTCCTTGCCTGACTTACTTTTATAAGCTAATAACTATGACCACCAAACACACTATATCATTAACTTTTTTTTTTTTTAATATTTGTCATCTGTCTGCTCCTGCTCCATTGAATGCTCCAGAGGACGGGATACTTTGGCCTAGACAAATGCCCTAGTGAAGATGGGTACTGTCTTTTACCCCACTTACCTGTTAAGTGATCTAAATGGAGTAAGAAGGCAATCAAGGTCCAGAGAGGGTTGAGAAAAGCTTGGGTAATGTCTTAGGGCCCATCACCCTTTAGGCAGATCCCAGGAGCAAGCATCGGGACCAAAGCCGACACCACAGCCAAAGGCATGACTAATGAGGTCAATATCCACTTTACCAGCTTAAACCCCTCCTGACCTACGACTCATCTTCAGATGAAGACCAGACTAACTACAGTAGGGCTCTAGCCAGCTCTCTACCCTGTCACCCGTACTCACTTCAGCCACAATGGACTTTCCAGAGGCCAGTACAAATGCAAGAAGTTCCCTCCCACCACAGGACATTTGCACCTCTGCCTGGAATATCCACCTCCCTTCTCTCAGGTCTCAAATCAAACATCCACTTCCCCGGGAAAGCAGTCCTGGATATCCCTGACACTGGCAATTTGCCATCCCTGTCTTACCACCTCACGCCTCTCATTCTTGGCACCTAATGTTTTAAGAGTAGTTACTTTTGTGATTCTTGATTTATGTCCACCTCCCCTACTAGATTTAGAATATAAACCCTAGGAGGGCTGGGGGACCGTGCTCAACATTCTATCACCAGCACCCTGAGCACCAGAGTGAGTTGCTGCAAAAAATGAATGAAGTAAGCAATGACTCCACCACAAGCTCGCATTCCAAAGCTGTCTGACTCAGTACCGGTGGGATGAGCGCCTGAGTTTCACCTCAAGTAAAGGGCCACAAGCCCCTTCCCTCGGCGCTCTGTAGCCTCCTCACCCTTCCGGGGTCTGGTCGCAATGCAACCCTCAGACTCTTAGCAACTCTCTAGCCCTCGGGGCCGCGCTGAGCCACGTGGCCCGAGACTTCGGAAACTTTAAACCGCCACTACTGGGAAGGGGGTGGAGGTAAGGGGAGCGGGAATTACAAAGCCCTGCGCGTCGGATCTCACATCGGGGCCCGCCCACTGCACAGCTGGGGAAACTGAGGCCCAAAAGGACAGCGAGACGCAGCGGGGCAGAGGCTGCGGCTCCTTCACTACCCCCGACCGCCTTCCAGAGCACCGCAGGGTCCGGTTCTGGGCGTCCGCCAGGCCGCTAGGGGAGGGGGCGCAGGCAGTCGCTCTCCAGATCTTGCACGCGGCCCTACCACACGGCCGGCGACCGCTTACCTGGCCACTCTGCTCCTTCACTTCCCGCGCCGCGCGCACATAGCCCGCCTGTAACAGATGCTGGTAGATCAGGGGAAGCAGCTCCCGGCGTTTCCTGGCCTCGGCCATGCCGGCGAAACCGGCCCGACCGTTCACCTGCACGCCCCCCTCAGTCCCCGCCCGCCACTTCCCTGGTGACCTTAGACCTCGCGCGCCCCACTTCCGGCTCCTCTTTCGCCCGCGTCGCGCCGGGAAATGTAGTCTTATTTCCTGGAGTGGCCGGCCCCGCCCCGGCGGGTGAAAGGGGGCGGAAGCTTGGAGGATAACGAGGCCTCCCATTGGCAAGGGAGGGCGTGGTCAGACGTAGACCCGCCTCCTGGTCCTGAGCTGCGTGACTCCTTCTTAAACCCTCCAGACTTGCTCACTGCAGGCATTTGTCTTCCATGTTCGCTGTGACGTCTGCGATAAAGGCTTTTACTCATCTTTGAACATCTTAATCTGCATCTCTCTCTGGTCCCGAACTTCCAGTTACCCACTCATTTATTCACTTCACAGAGTTTTTAGGACCCATGGCTATTTGTCATTATTCATGCATTGCCTAAATCGTTCTTGAGCACCCTACTTCAGGCTAGTGCTCACCTAGAATGGAGGGATAAAAAGACGGTTAAGAAACGGTGGCTACCCTCAAAGCTCACAAGGAGATTCGGTAACCAAGCAACTATGGTTCAATGCCTTGAGTGCGTTGTCGGGAACAGGCACAGCCTGTGGGAGCCGGGAGGAGGGGCACCTAACCCCAAAGAGATATCTAATTTGAGGCTTAAAGACGGAGTAGGAATTTCCAGGTGCAGAAGAGAAGACTGGCACTCCAGGCAGAGGGCACTGCCTGTACATAGACAGGAGAAACCACCCTGCTCTAGGCTGGGAAGCCCAAACAGAGAACCCAGTCTGTGCTGGTGGGCTGTGGTTGTGGGAAAGAGGGGATGAGTAAGGATGCAGGAGCATGGGGAAGTAAACAGGCCCTACAGCACCCTCTCCTGCTGAGCAGAGCTTGCACTTTGTTCCAAGGGTGATAGATAATCTCTGACTGGTTTTATGTAGGAGGGTGACCTGGGTTTGTGTTTTTAAGAGACTGCTATCACCAAAATGTGGAGGATGGATTTGTGGAGAACAAACTAACTGTGAGGCTGTCGTACTTGTTCAGGGGAGGTTGGCAGGGAGAGGATGAGGTAGGCTGGGGAATATTTGAATCAGCTCTTTTTAACTTCATGGACCCATTGAGAAACTGAAGATAGCATGAACCACCTAGACTTTGCTGTAGAAAATTTTGAATGTGCACAGACACATAACGTTTTCATGCCGATTTTAGGACGTGAATAAGCACATAACTGAACCTTCTAGAGTTAGGAACTACTGCTCCAGGAAGAAGCAAGGATAGGACCAGGCGACTGAATGCAGTGAGTGAGGAAGAGGGAGGAGAGTAATCTGCATTCAGCCATTTAGTAAAATATTTACTGAGTACCTACTCTTGGGATGAAGTAGCATCCACCCCAACAGAGCTTAAAGTCTAAAGAGGGGGGCACATGCTAAACAGTTATATGAACACTTTGTTAAAAACAGTGAGTCCATGCAGGAAGGAAAAGAATAGAGTTTTCTTATGGAACCGTAAACACCGTGGGGGAGTCACACAGCTAGGGTTCAAATTCTGGCTTTGCTTCTTGTTAACTAGGGAACCTTAGATAAGTTACATAACTTCTCTGTGCCTCAGCTGCTTCATCTGTAAAATAGAAATAATTGTAATATCTACCTCACAGACTTGTCATGAGGAGTAACTGAGTTCTAAGCAGAAATGCTCAGAAGAGCTTCTAAGAATAGTGCTGTGCCTAGATGTACGTTAGTCATTATTGTGAAAGCATTTAACAGCAAGGAGGGATCTATCCTTTCTTGGGGGTTAGGGAAGGATTCCCTGAGAAAGTGATGTTTGTGAGGAAATCTGAACTATGTATAGGTGAGGATGGGGCGGGGGGGGGCATTCCTGGGCAGAGGGAAGAACCCGTGCAAAGGGCCTGAGGCAGAAGGTGCAGCTGAGAGAAGAGGCGAGAAAAGGCCTTGGGAGCAGGGCCTAGGGAGAGAACAGGGGTCTTGGGGAATGTGAAAGGTGGCCACAGGCAGATTCCACATTAAGGAATCTTTCTTTTCATCTTAAGCAGGATAGGAAGCCCCTGGCAGTGTAGACCCAAGAAGGACAGGATGATTTTTCATTTTAGTGTGATCTGTGTGAATGCCCAGTGGAGAGTGGAGTCAGGTGTGTATGCGTCCATGCCAGAGGACAAGTTAAGGTTAGGAGTGCAGGCAGGTGTCCAGGGAGAATATAATGGGGCAATGCTGGTGGCAGCGGAGGTGGAGAGTGGTGGAAGATTCCAGAGTTGTTGGGAAGTAAAATCATCATAGAGATGTGTTGGAATGGAGGGCAAGGCAGAGGGAGCGCCAGGATGGACTGTGCAGGATGGTTTCTGTGCAGCCCAGCGGGCAGCGACTTTCCCTGAGAAAGGGAAGTCTGGAGACGACAGGGATGGGGGCAGAGTGGGGAAGGGAGGGGAGGATGATGAGGGGGCCGTGAAAAGCACAAGTTTTGCTTTAGGCGGGTGGAGCTTGAAATGCCTTTGAGACATGGAGTGCAGGTGTCAGGTAGGCACTTGGGGACCTGGGTTTGGACCCACATGAAGATGGGAGAGAAGGTGGGCCGGGAGAGAGCCCTGAGATGTACCCATGGGGTCAGACTGCGCAAAGGACTGTGTCTGGCCAGGCTGAGAAGGAGCGAACAGAGAGGTAGAAGACCCAGGAGCATGGGTGTAGGGAAGGAAGGCAAGGGACGAGTTTCAGGGAAGTGGGGCAAACACGTGGGGGATGCTCTAAGAAGTCAGACGGGATGAGGATGGAACCCTGAGCTTTGGTTTAATGACAGCTGTGGCGACTGGTGACCGCTTTCAGGAGCGCTACTTCCGAGCAGTGATGGAGAAGGTCAGGCGGCAGTGGTCCGATGAGTGAAGGAGGGATGAAGGAGGCAGTGCGTCTTTGGAGAAGGTTCTGTGCAAAGGGGAGGAGCGAGACAGTGTGACAGGGTTGGTGTGTGTGCTGGGGGAGGTGTGTCATAAGGTGCAAGAGAGCTGGGTTTGTTTAAAGGCAGATCGAGGGGAGAGAGCTTAATTAGGGGTATAGGGAACAGGGGAGATAATCAGCAAGTGATGTTCAGGAGCATATGCAAGAGGGAATGGGTTCAGGCATGTGGGTGGAGGGGTTGGTCTCAGAGAGGAGGAGGGATGACTTCTCTAGAACCAAAAGAAGGAACAAAGAGAGGATGGGTGCAGATGTAGATGTAGGTTTGTAGTGGGATGTTAAGGGAGATTTCATCTTGAGCTTCTATTTTTTCTGCAAAGTGGGAGGCAAGGTCCTCTGCTGAGAGTGAGGAAGAGGTGGTGAAGAGTCTGGAGGAAGGAGGAGAATGAGCATTCCGACTTGGGAAGCAAACTTGCCCAGAAAATCCCCAATTGCCTGATAGTGTCAACAACCCAGTTAGAGGCCGGTGATCGTTAATTTATGCGTGTCCTGTCCTGTCCCACAGAGAGATTTCCCCTTCGTAGCTCACCTACTGAGGTGCAGGCCAGGGGAAAATACTCTGTGGGGTTTATCTAGAGGCCTCAGGTTTGCCAGATGCGTGAGGAAAAGAGGCACAGGGGTCTAAAGTGTTGGCAAGAGAGGTGCTCAGTCTCTGGGCTCTAGGATCTTCACTGGGCAGGGAGGGAAGAGGGAGTCAGTTTTCAGGGAGAGAGTGGAAGCCTCCGGGTACTGGGCCACCATGAGGTTGATTAACCAGCAGCCTGAGCTGAAAGACAGTTGGCAACTCCAACTGATGGAAATGCCCAGGTTCCTGACTTGGGGGGGCTGGATGGGCCACTGAATGAGATAAGTCAATAGGCTGATGAGCATACAAATCTTTGGGTAAATCAAAGCTTTTTTTCACTCCTCCAAGATCTTATTTTCACCCCCGTGGGGTATCATCACCCTCGTTGAGAATGAACGCTTTGGTAGGATATAAATTTCCCGAGGGCAGATTTGGGGTTGTCTTGTCGGCTGTGTTATCTTCAACCCCAGTTAAGAAATATTGGCAAATGCAAGGGTGGTTATAGCTTGACTCCTGAGGAAGAAAGGAGGGCAGAGCAGGCAGGGCACACGTTGTGAGTACAGCCTAGAAGCAGAAATGTGGAAGCTTCTAGAAGTCAATGGAGAGGGTACTGGGTCATGAGTCTTTAGCTGACCTTCGGAAAAAGGAAGAACTTATATTAAATTAAAAAAATGAAAACAAAACCAGGATGGTCTAATACCTTCTGTCTGGCAACAGGTTGTTTGTTTTTGTTTTGTTCCTAATAAAATTCATTTTAAGCACTTATTGCTTTGTCCTTGGCTCCTGGGAGGCTGCCTCTTCTGTGGACAATTTTTTTTTTTATTTCCTTGATTTTCTAAATCATACCCTTCACTGAATTGCCTCAGGGCCCAAGCACAAAATTAAAACATTAAACTGATAAAATATAACATGGCAACAATTAAGACAGCAGCAAACAAAACAAGTGCATTAAAAAAAATTAGCCTCAGAGCATTTTTTTTTCTTTTTTTTTTCCGGTTAGAAAAAGATGTCTTTGTTAGTGGTAGAAGCCAGAAGCTTCCAGACCACTCGACTGCGAGTGCTTCTCGGGTAAGCAGCACGCCTTAGTCATCTTGAATTCTCAAGCAGGGCACAGTTAGGGCACTCAGGAAATGAGTGAAGGAGGGACTGTTAGCAGAGGGGAACGAAGCTAAGCAGGTGGGACACTATACCCTTCTTTTCCCAGCAGGATGGTGCCTGCACAGAGTTGGAAGGTCTCATGATACAGGGGAGAGGTTACTGAGCCAGGAGTCAGGAAACTGCCTTTTTTGGCCAGGCTCTGCTGTGTGACCTTGGGCCAGTTTCTTGACCTCTCTGATCCTCAACATCTCTACTGGTTGGAGAAGTTGGACAAAAGCCCCCTTGGCATTGGAACTCTCAAGAGAGGGGCCCATCTGGGAAGGCTGCCTTTGCCCCCAGAACCCAAAGATGGCCCCTTCATCTACTGCAACAATGGGTTCTTCCTGGGCCAAGTCGCTTGGGCCAGGAGGTTTCCCACAGTCTCCATTCCGCTCCTGGGATGACAACTTCTCGCTTTCTTTTCTCTTTAATCTCATTGGAGATTTTAAAGATTTACAAAAGGTTTAAAAGTGATTACTGGAGTCAGCAGTCAAGCAATTCAGGGATGTACAAGGATAAAGCTAGTCCTTCCCTCCAGCTCATCCATTCCCAGCTCCCATCCCCACCCTCCAGCACCACCTGCCCCCCACCTCCACCCCCAGCAACCCTTGGGGTCCTGGTGTCAGGTCCCTCCACATCCTCCCTCCGGGCTCAGACAGACACAGACGCCCTGCATCAGGTTTTATCAGGTTTTAATCCTCTCTTCCCGTTTCCCATTTTCACCTCTCTTTTCTTTCTTTTTTACGAAAGGGGATCATCCTAAACACACAACTCAGCAACTGGCTTTTTTCACCGAGTGGCAGATCCGAGCCTTTTCTCCCGACATTGGGATCGCCGCAGCCTTCTGAGTAAGAGTGGCAGCTCACCTACCAGAAGCCCTCGCTGTGCTGGGAGGCAAACCAGCATTTACGGGTTTAGCCCTCAGAGTCCCCTATGGAGCATGACCCTGGTTCTCTGCCCTGTTCATAGAGGAAGTCGAGGCTCTGCGAGGTAAGGCCCCAGGCTGTGAGCTTTGAGCTAGCCGGTGAGGGGCAGAGTTGGACAGAGGCCAGCTGCAGGGGGGAGGGGAGGACTCCTGCTGACAGACAGAGGTGGAAGATAGCATGGGACAGGTTATTTACTTCTTTTTTTCTGGCTAATACGACAGCGCTGCTCTCAACGCCCTGGCAAATATATCCTTGTGGACTGGAGCTTTAATTTTTGTAGAATGGAATGAAAGTGGGCCAGAGGGGATGCTCTGGTTTATTTTAATAGCTAAAGCCGGATTAACTGCCAAAAGGGTGTAGCAATTCACAACTTCATCAGCATAATTTCCTATTTATGCGGTTTTATTTCTCAGAGCTCAAGAAGTGTCCTTGGAGAGCATCGAGCCTGGCTCTCTCTTCTCACGGATAAGAAGTCAGGCCCAGAACAGAGGCAGGAATCAGCTTGGGGAGGTCCCAGCCAGTTCCAGGCCGAGGCGGGCACGGTCCCGCTTCACACCTCCCTTCCCTCCTGCTGTGTCTGCCCCACTGTGTCCTCCCCTGTCGGTTCTCCACACTGCATTTGGCTTAAGTTCTCTCCCCAGCTTATCAAACCTCCGCAGGGAGGTCAACTGCTGACCAGGAAAACGAATCACAGCTTCCTGACGGGCATTCGAGCTCAGCCCTGTGCAAATACCACCTCTTCCGTGATGCCTTCCCTGACTGCCTCGGGTTCTCGCCGGAGCACAGTCGTCTCTGCTCGGCAAGGAGGCCCTCTCTTCTGGCTGCTCCTTTCAGGAGGAGCCACATCACAGAAGGGCCCACCAGGAGGGGGCAGTGCACCACCAAAGAAAGGTCTCCCTAAAGGTCAAGGTCAGGATGGGACCGAGGCCAGCCACGAGCCCTTTGGTGTGCACCCCCTCATCTCCAGTGTGGACGCCTGTGGGAATATGGGGTTCCACCCCCGTCGTGTGGCCTTTGGCAGGCCCCCCCTCTCCCTGTGCCTCAGTTTGCATCTCTGTCAATTGAGAGGGTTGGACCAGCTCCGCGTTTCTGAAAGCACTGTAACGCACAAAGTGACTTCAGGAGATAAATAGGTGGACATTTTAAAATGGAAATCATTATGTATTTATTTTAATGTGTATTAGACAAAAAAATAACTGGCACATCAAACCTGTTATTTCACAGATATTATTGCTTAGAATGGGGCTAAAGTAAGCATTCAAGTAAAAAAAAAACATTGAGTCAATGTAAAAGAAAGTAGCAATTAAATAATAGTACAGGTGGTAAGACAGCGGTGAATGGCTTCCATCGAGAAAACTCTGGTCTGCCTTTGATGTTCTAGAATTCTGTGATTTGTGGTGATTCTTGCCAAGGATGGGGGCAGGGAGGAAGGCGCTACCTCCAGGAGCTGGGGCACTGGGCCTTGGAGCAGAGGGGTAGGAATTCAGCAGATGGGCCATGTCCCCACCACCAGACCCTCCTCCACCTGTGGAGGGGTACAAGGGCCTGCTCCTCCTCCCCGCCTTCTTTCTCAGCTTCCCTGCGGTTACTAAGGAGTGGGAGGCTGAGAAGGGCCGCATTCTGGAAGCTCATCTGCTCCCGCATTCTCACCCAGCACCCTGCTTGGCATCAACTATTCAGAGTGATGATTAACAAAGATTCAGGAAGGCACTGGGGGTGGGGAGAGAAAAGAAGGCAATGTGGACAGAGTTTTCTGACATATGTGAATGTCCAACCTGAAATGACCGTCTGATCCCCAAACTTGCCCATGCATTGGAATCACCTGGCAATTCAATAGAAATGCAATTCCAGGGCCCCCCCTCAGGCAGTTCTGATTACGGAGCCCCGGCATCAACCCTTTAAAAACCTCGCCAGTCGATTCTGATGCTTCGAGGTCTGGAACCACCACAGTGGACCACACATTTTAATTGGTGTACCTGTGGAGCGACCGGGGCTCAGAGAGGTTTGTCGCTTACCCAGAGTCACCCAGCACATCCACAGCAGATGTCCTGACACCCAGCTCCGTGCTTCTCACTGAGCATCCCTTGTTGAGCCTAGTCCCTGGTTAGCAGAGAGAACTCCGCTGACAAATGTGGTGGGATTTCTTTGAGCCTCCTTTGCGTCTGGGCTTCTCAAGGACTTTCCACAGAAAAGAACATGCTGTGTGAACAGCCATCTGCTTTAAAGACTGGAAGGGGTGGCGAGGGGCGGATGGGGTGGCGATGGAGGGGGCGGCTGGGAGATGCAGCCTCCTCTCTGTTCTCGCCAGCCTGCACAGTCACACGGGATCCTCAAGGAACAGAATTAGGAGCCATGACTAGAGGGTAAATTCCAGATAGAATTTTCCAGTAGTGATCAGTGACCTGGGAGACAATTGACCTTGGAGCGGGTGTCTGGCTCCCTGCTTTTTTTTTTTTTTTTTAAATTAAACATTCAACATATGAAAAACACAGGGACACGTGCATACAGCTTCCATGTTCCTGGGACCAAGGTTGTGAAATACGACATCACAAAAAAGTAGCAGCCTCTCAGCCTATTCCTGTCCCTCCTGCCCAGAGACAGTCACCACCATGTTCCCTGACGTTGGAGTGAATCTTTCTTGTACATATTTTTATGTTTATGCTATATATGTATACATCCATAAAACATGTAAAGTATTGCGCTGCAGATTTTTAAAGTTTTTGTCGGTGCTATAACATTGTACATAGCCTTCTGCAACTTGCTTGTTTCCTTTCAACATTTTGTCTGAAATTTATCCGCCTCATATGCAGAGCTCAGGACAGACGTTGCCGCTATTCCAATCCATTTCATTGTAACTGCGTGCTGCGATTTATTAATCCAGTCTCCCGTCGGTGGGCATTCGAGCTGGTTGCTGTTTTTCACCATCCGAGCCTCACGGCCAAGGGGGTCCTTGCACAAGTCTCCCGTGTGTGCCCGGGGAAGGGGCACGGGGCACAGGAGCTTCTCCCAGCCCGCCCGCCACTGCCTGACTGCATCTGAAGGGCTGGCCAGTTTTTGTCCCTCCCCATCCAGACTCACACAGGCGGTTGTCAGACTCTGGAATTTATGCCGCTCTGATGGGGGCCAAATGCCTCTCATCCGTGTTTTTAATTTGTATGTCTCTGATCAGTGGGGCTGAAACGTGTTCATCATTTGTCTGGTCGCTTGCATTTCTTCTCCTATGAATTGCCTTTGTATCCCTGGCCCATGTTTCCAGTGGGCTGTCTGTGTTGTTCTTCCTGATTTGCGGGAGCCTGAATCCTGGGCCTGTTGCTACTACCTCCTGCCAGTCGGTGGCCTGTCTTCGCACTTTATTTATGGAGTCTTTTGATGCACAAGGATTTTACATTTTAGGATAATTACAGCGTCAATCTCTCCCTCTGCGGCCTGGGCGTCTGCGGTCTGTGGTAAGCAATGGCCATTTTGTCAGCATAGCGCCCTCCGTAGGAGGCCTGGTGCTGCAGTGCGAAGAGAATGGGCTCCCGAGCTGGGCCAGCTTGGACCGAGTCCTTCCTGAGAGATTTACAAGTGAGATGAACTTGGGAGCAAGTAATTTTACCACTGGGTTCCAGCTTCCTCTCTTGTAAAACAGGGATAAGGATGGTCTGGAATTTCAGGGATGCTGCGAGCCTGGAAGGAGGAGGGCGGTGGCAGAAAGTGGGGGAGGACTCACTGACTGGAGTCTCCAGAGAGGCTGTCATCTGAGGCCCCTCTAGCCCGGATGGCCCAATGGTGTCTGGTCCAAAGGGATGGATACACTCTCTTCAAAGCCAACCACATCTCAAAACATGGCTCGGTCTCTGCAGGAACCAGATGGTGGAACCTAGCCTTACCGCCCCTCCCCTCCCACTCAGGCCCTGGGTCCTGAGCCTATTTAGGTGACTCTGGGTATGGAGTCGCATTCCTGATCTTGGAGGAGAGGTGGGAGGGTGCACATCGTGACAGCGGCAAGCCAATTATCCACGGTGGCATCTGATGGCTCCAAAGAGAATATTTGGGGAAAGAAAAGGGCACATGTGCCCGGTCACCTTCACTCACATGTGACCCCGTGCCAGCCCACAAACAGGTCTCTTGAGGCTACAGCAGGGGGGTACCCCCATCTCCTCCCAGCAATTCATCCGGGACATAGCACCCTGTTGGGGCACGACCAAGCTTCGAGGGAGGTGGCCAGAGCCCTCTGGGGTGAGCAGCCATTTGGACAAGACCATGGACCCCATGGCCAGGGGGACTAGAAGATGCTTGTTGTTCACTCTGCTGACCCTAAATCACTCCTCCGCCCCTCCCACCATCACAGACAGGTCACCTGCTCAAGGGAACGGAGCATTGGGACAGCGGTCAGGAACATTGTTTTTTTTTTTTTTTTAAGATTTTTATTTATTTATTTGACACAGAGAGGAAGATCACAAGTAGGCAGAGAGGCAGGCAGAGAGAGAGGAGGAAGCAGGCTCCCTGATGCGGGACTCGATCCCAGGACCCTGAGATCATGACCTGAGCCTAAGGCAGAGGCTTTAACCCACTGAGCCACCCAGGCGCCCAGGAGCATTGTTTACCACTGAAACTTATTTCTGGAGTAGGCAATATACACACATGACGTGAAAACTAGCAAGGTACGAAAAGGATGTGGAGAAAAGCCTCCCAGAAAAGTCTCCCGGCTTCCCAGGAGGAAGCGTTGTTACTGGAGGATACATACCTACGCGCATTTATGTAACTTCAAGAGTAGCACATTATACACAGTTTGGTAAACTTTGCTTATTTTTTTCCACCCTATCTTCTCTGTCCCAAATTTAGGACCTAGAATATAACGGGCAGGAGTGAATATTTGAAGAACAGGATGGGTTAGTGGATGGGGTGGTGGATAAATGAACGAGGTTCATCCCGGTTTAGGCTTTTTGGACTCTATTTCGAGACTCATCCCTGACCTTGGGAGGTTCCCTCTTCCTTTGGCCTGTCACTGCAGGTGGGTACATTCAGGCCTTCTTGACCCTGGCACAGAGCCATAATGGGGGAACTAAGTGAACCAGGCAGCTGAACAGCTTAATTGTCATTTCCACCAGCAGATGGTTACCAGGGAAACTCAAAGAATGTTCGAACCGGGAGGGGTTTTCAGGCAATGCGGAAGCAGACTGACGGAATCTCAGATTGGGGGCTGGGGCTCCCCACAAGTTCTTTTAGACTTTAGTTTTTTGGTGTTCATTCCAGTGACAATCTAAAACAATTAAAGATAATATTTTTGGATCGTCTGCCTGATAACGTCCTTCGGCCGCATGACTGTACCTGTGTTTGTAATTACGATCGCGTTGGCACTGGGATAATCGAGGACTCTATGGCCTCCCGAACAAACCAAGATGTTCGCAAAGATCAAACCAAGCAGGTTCCTGTATTATGTGTCTGCAGACCCCTAAGACCCCAGGTCAGTGAGGATTTTTTAAGGCATGTGTCTGTCTCCCAAGTTTGAGAAACGCTGGGGAAGACCAGAGGATTCCAGGCAGAGGCTGGGAGCCTGGACTGAGGTCCCATCTCCGGTACTGAGTAGCTGAGTCACCTGGGTTCTTCTGACTCTTCTGCTTTCATTTCTCCGCCAATCAAATAGGGATCAAAGAGGCTTCCTCACAGGATATCATGAGGGCAAAACCAGGTAGTGAATGTGAAAGCTCTGTCTTTACGAACATGCTTGCTCGACTCCCTCATTTCGTAAAGGAGGAAAACAGGCCTGAAGAGGCCACATGAATTTTCCAACATCAGTTCCTGGCAGAGCTGTGCTGCGGGGCTCGGGATCCTAACCCCACCTGGCACTTGCCCACTGCCCTGGGCACCGAGGCCATTAGCCGCACTGGGGTGATTTTCATTCCCTGAGTGTCCTCATGACATCTCAGATGGAGCCTGTCGCTATTTGGGCAAACACGCTATCTTTATTTTTATTTGCAAAAGAGATTAAATTAAGGAAACCAAACAAATAAATGAGCACGTTGAACTTTCCACAGCTATACAAATTCTTTCCACAGCAAAAACAAATTCTTGCTCAGGCAGAAGGTCAGACAGGAGGCTCACGGGGACAGGACATTCAACCTAGTGCTGCAATGCCCGACAATTTTTACCACTTTGACCGTTTGAAGGGCCCCTGAGCCAAGTGCGTGGGCTTCATTTCAACCCCCAGTCTTCTGGAGGATGTGGTTTTCAGGGTTGGGGTCACCCGGGGCCAGTGGAGAGCTTCAGAAAGCGAGGATGATTTCTGGTCCCTGCTGCTTCTCCCCGGTGGAGCTCTGCACCTCACGTGGTAGGTGCTCAATCGATGTTTAGAGAATAGAGGAATTTGTGAGTAGAGTCACGTTCTTTGTGTTTAAATATGTGGAAGGGCCTCTCAGAGATGTGTTGGACAAGTCCTGGTTCAAAATCAGACCATCAGGAAGCAAGGGAACTGGAGGGAGAAGTGGCCTTCTGGCCTGGATTTCAGGGACCAGGCAGGAGTAAGGCCAGTCCAGAGGCTGAGGTCAGATCCAACAGCCTGATTGACTACTTTGTGGTATCAAGTCTCTGTTCGCTGAGCATCTCACATAACCCAGGCTCTGAGCCAGAAGCTGGGGATCCTGAGTAGAGATGGTCCTGTACCCCAGAAACCCCTACTCTGTGGCAATGGGCCCACAGTAATGAAGAAGAATTGGGGCTTGGGAATCAGACAGATGTGACCTCGAACTCCAGCTCTACAATGTGTGACCTTGGGCAAACCACTTTACTTCTTCTCTACGTTTTAGCTTCCTTCCCTGTGAAATGGGATGAACCACAGTCACTGCCTCTTCGGCTGGGAAATAAGGTACAACCCTAAAAAATGTAGCACCTGGCATGGAAATGAGGGCTTAGTACCTGCTATCCAGCATGATTATCTGATGGGGCTCGGGTGCCACTGGAAGACTGTGGCCTGTCTTCTTCATCTGCCCAGGGCCCTGGAGCAGCTTCTCTGACCCTACAGAAGGAGGCACCTCGGATGGGCAACTTCCGTCCACGCACATCAAGTTATTTATAGTTGATTTGTTATTGTGGTTGTTGCAGTTGCTGTTGTGTCTACTAAGCACATTGATGCTATGAATAAACTTGTGTATTTCTCTTGGTACATGTTATGTACACCCTAGAGAAACCCTTGTTCACAACAAACAACCGGAAAGGTAAGGGACACTGAGGAATCAGAATGAATGGATTCCAGCAGCTGAAAGCTGGTCCCGGAGGGGTTATGAGAGGCCAGGTGTTAACCTTATAGTTGCTGGAACATGGGAATGTTGGGAGGCCCCCAGAAGAGGAGCTGGAGGAGCCAGAGCACAGGGAAGTCACGTGATGAAGGGGCTGGGTGGAGTAGCCGCTATTTACCCACTGGCCTGAAATTAATTCAAAATTTTAATAACCAGTGTGGTCCAAATGGTTAGCACTCATGTACACATACTTGGAAATATACATGGCCAGGAGTGGAACTGCCACATTGTAGGGGAAGTGCATGATCAACTTTATAAGATAATAGCAGATGGTTTTCTGAATCACTTATCCCCACAGACACTCCTGTTAGCAGTATCCATATCCTTGCCAACACTTGGTATTGTCAGACTCCTTATCTTTTTGCCAATCTCGTGGGAGTAAAATGGTATCTCATAATGGTTTTAATTTGTATCTCTCTGAATTCCCATGAGTTTGAACATCTTTTCATATGTTTTTGGGCTTAGAGCTATTTGCTTAAAGCATCCGGTCCTCTCACAGCACAGGGAACATTCCGCTAGCTACTCACCTTGAATGCCAACCAGGTAAGGGTGCAGGGTGGGAAGCCAGGAGACCCGAGTTCCAGCCCCAGCATGATTACATCCTCATTCTGTGGCCCTGGGCAAGGCATTTGCCTTTTCTGGGTCTCAAATTCATCATCAACCAAGTCGGGGAGAGCCTTACTCTGCTCACAGGGTGGGCAGCTGAGAGACCAAGTGAGCTCATGGAAGTCAATGTGTTTTGGGAACTGAAAAGTCCTGTACAAGGCAGAGATTAGTACTCCCTCTTTGAAGACAATTTAAGAAGGCTTTGAAGCTCGGAGGAGCAGGAATAGCCAACCAACCTCCCGGAAGCAGAGAATACCAATGAATGTCTCCTTCCTCCCCAACCCTCTCCAGGCCCCTCTGTACCTTCATCAGGCAGAGAAGGAACAAAGTCCATTAACTCCTGACAAAACATGCCTTAGGCACCCTGAGGGGTTTGGGGACCCAAAATGGGTGCCTGGGCTGCTCTAATACGAAGACAGCCAGCTCCTTGGTCCTGGTCTTTCCCTGGGAGGCCAGCCATTGCAGACTCTAGGGCCAGCACGTGCCAATAAGCAAGAGAGGCAGTCATGTGCAGCGCCTACCCCTTAGGTTCATGGCTTTTTCCTCTGTTCCTTCTGGCCTTCCATGCCTTGCCTGTTCAGTAGCAGTTGGGTTAGCCTAGACAGGCGTTTCTTAAAGCAGGTGCTGTGGAGCGACAGCTATCATGGGTGGTAGTTAATGGGGAGGCAGGGATGGGTGAGAGATTCTCTTTCAAGTCAAAATGTTGAAAGTTATCTTTGCAGCTCACATTTGCTAAAAATGTCAGGCACCAGGCTAGGCATTTTATAAGCATTATCTCGTTGACTTTTTACAACCATGTTAATGAGGCAGGCACTATGGTTGACTGTTTCACAGGTGGGGAAACTGAGGTTTTGCAAGGTTAAGTGACTTACCTAAGGTCTCTCTGCTGGTAAGTGGCAGAACCATGATTCAGACCGACATTTCCAGATCTCCAGGTTGAATTAACAGGACTTGATGATTGATGAGATTGTTGAGCTCTGGGGAAGAGGAAAAAAATTCATATGCCCTTTCTCTGATTTAATTCTATGTCATAGAGTGTCCCTGTGGCTTGTGGAGAAATGCAATAGGAAAAAAAGGTGTCACTTTACCCTCCTAGAACTTCAGGTGGGGGGGTATATTCAGCAGAGTGTGAAAGCACTTTGAGGTGGGTATGGGGGAAGCAAGGCTTCCTGGTCTCTTTTAGGCTAAGATGTAAGGGACAATTAAACATGGGAAGGGGGGGCGGAAAGGAGCCTCAGGCAGAGGGAATAGTATATGCCAATGTCAGGATCTCAGGAAAGGCAGGCAGGCACAGACACAGTGGATAGAAGGGCTGGGGGCATGGGAGATGAGGCCTGGATGTTAGCAAGGGGCAGTCACCCAAGGCCTTGACCTCGAGGCTTAGATTGAGGCTGGGACAAAGAAAGGGGAGACTGTCAAAGAGGCAGAACTTGGGAAGGAATGGAGCCAGTGGTGGCTGGTGCTGGGAACATGGGAGGAGGAGGGAGGGAGGGGGCAGAGAGGATGGTGATAATGAGCTTAGCTTTGGCCTCCCCAGTGTTGAGGGGGTCACCACTAAGATCTCTTCCTGCGCTGACCTTCTCAACTTCCCTGGAAGGAAGGAACATCTCCCTGCAGCCCCTCTATCCCCAAATATTCCCGGCAGGAAGGAGCGGGATCTGTTTTGTCAACGCAGCTTGCAAATAAAGAGTCTCATTCAGGGAGGCAAACAGCTGCTTGACTATTAATAGGCAGGGGCCTCAGCCGCAGCCTGCTGGGAGGGCCTCAGCATGTAGTTCTGGAAAGGTGAATCAGTTCCTTCTGCCCGTCTGGATTTTGCACCCTGTGGTGGGACAATTGGCCAGGTGCTTATTTCTCAGAAGGTCACTCACCCTGAGCCTTCCTGGGGCAGCCTGGAAGGGGGCATGGCCCTGCCGGGATGCTGACCCTCCCCCCTCACGCTGGACCCAGAGCTGGCCTGAGAGGCAGACTTCTATGCAGATGGGGGAGTGTCTGCTTGGGGTCTCCACAGGAACTCTCATGGACGATCAGGCACTCGCCCTTAAGGGGGTCATAAAGAGATCGGAGTTGGTTAGTCCAGAAGTGAGAGGACTGATGAAAGGAAATGGGGGATAGGGAGGGTGGAAGTCGAGTTTGGGGTCCAGGAGAACCCATGCAGAGTGAGGAGCCAGACCAAGGCTTGAGGGAGACTGAGGTCTAATCCTGAGAGGGTGAGGCCTAAGCAAGGCCACAGGCTCCTGGCTGTCGCCATGATGGTGCATGAGCTCATTTGTGGCCAGCCAAATCACCCATCCGTATAAGCCTGTGGAGAGGGAGGCTGGGATGGAGCTAATGGAAACCTGACGGGCGCCCTGGGCCACACTGAGGCCAAGTCTTACCCGCTAGCAGCCCCATGGCGCCCGCCCAAGCGGGTGCGGGGCTCACAGGCTGGCTTTGTTCCCGCCCTCTCAGGTGGCTGCTTCAGGTGGTGGCCACTTCAAAGGAGCCCCATTTAAAGTAGGGCCTTGCCTCAAGTTTCCTAAGGGCCCTGTCCGGACTAATGAGATCATTAAGAGGTTCCTTGTTAAATGGGTTTAAATAGAGTTTGCCTGTGAGGCCTCTGGCTGAGCCTGGTGCCCAGGGTGCAACTTTTTTTTTTTTTTAATTTTAAAGTATGTATATTGGTGTCTGTGTATGTACTTAACATGCTGGAGAGTGTAGTCTCCAGCCCAGACTGCTGCGACGGAATCCTGGCCCTGCCATTTTCTGGTGGTGACCTCAGGATGGTTACCTACGGCTTCTCGGTACCTCAGTTTCCCCATCCAGAAAAGGGGACTAATCATTCATTGTACTGCTGAATTGTACCGTAGAAACCTCCAGAGCCCTCAAAAGAGATCCCAAGTTCCTTAGAGGTGTCATCTTCCCTGGCCTGCCCTTGGCTTTGCTCCTCACCATGCCCATTTTTCACACTTGACCCTCTGACCTCACAGACCAGCCCTCTGGAGCCAGCCTTCACGTGAGCTGTTTATCCATCTTGGAACTCTCTTGCCCTTCATCTTCCCTGCCTGGCCTTCCTTCTCTTGTGGGTCTCTGCTGAGGTCCTGCCCTGGGGGGAAGGGCTGCTGAAGTCTCGCACCAAGTCCGCCTGTGCCCACTGCCCTGAGTTGGAATGCCAGCACATCGGCTTTCTTTGTTAGACTGTAAGCTCCCTGAGGGCAGGGGCTTGGCCCTGATCCTCATTGTGACCCCAAGGCCTAGCACTGCCCATGACGGTTTTGTAAGAAGCCCTGTCACTTGCCGTTCACTTGAAGGTTGGGGCTGCCTCTGGGTCTCCGGTCATTGGCTGTTCCTTTAAACTCCCCCCCTCCCCGCCCCCGCTCCTTCTCTCTGGCCTTGACTCAGAACCCCACTGCAGCAAAGCCTGTACCAGGAAGAAGGCACGGGGGGCTCAGACCCAGGTGTCCAGGCCGAGCCCACTTGGAAGCAGGCTGTCCTTTCTTCGAGAACTCCAACCTCTGGGTTAAGCCCATCCTGGCCCAGCTAGGCCTTTGCCTGAGGATAGTATGCAGATTTGCAAAGCAGGCCATGACATCATTGTTTGCTCAGTGTCTGGACTGATTCACTGGTAGGGCCCCACAGGCAGGAGGGTAGGGAGGCCCTCAGGGTGGCGCCCAGCTCAGAATGGGAGGTCTCCAGGCTGTCTGGCTGGCAACGTAGCAATCTTTCCTGAGGTTGGTGGGGGGGGAATGCAGGGAGGGCACTTTTCAAGTCAAAGGGGTAAGGGGAGGGTAGATAAATGGGAGACGGAGTAAGAATAGGAGAGTTGGGTGGGACAGTCAGGCCAGACGCAGGGCCAGCTTGGAGAAGTAAGCCGAGGCTGGTGGCCAGGACCAAACATGCAAATGGACTGAACTCGTTTTGACGTGTGCCGCTGGTGAGAGCCGGGTGGCTTACTGGGGTCACGCAGACTACACAGCCATTTCCCCACTAAGATCAGGAGCTCCTCAGGGAGAGGGACTGTGTGCTCTTCACATCTGGGTCCCCTGGTTTGCAGAATGAATTCCAAATCCTTCTATGCCGTCAGCATTTAACAGAAGAGTTCTTTCCCCTGGGTGCTTAAAATGGAAGATACTCCTCCCCCTCCTAATAAAAATAGATATCATTTGTTGAGTTCTTACCATGTACCAGGCACTGTGCTGACGACTCCGCATCCATCACCTCTAAGATTGTCAGGAATCAGGCCTGCGTTGGCTCACCACTGCTTCCCCGGGGCCTACCACAAGCCTGACAGAGTTGACGCTATATACTTATTTGTTGAATGAACAAATAATCCTGCGCCTAATTCCTGTCTTACACGTAAGGAGCTGAGTCTCAAGGAGGCTAAGTAACTGAGGTTAGTTAGCTAGTGGGATGGGGAAGTCAGGATTTGAACCCAGTTCTGACTCCGAAGTTCATGGGCTTAGCCACGCTCTGCTGTCATGGCCATGACCTTGAAACTCGCTACAAAAGTATGACCTGGGAACCAGTGTCATCAGCATTACCTGGGAGCTTGCTGGAAATGCAGATTGGCAGGTGCACCCCAGACCTATTGAATCAGAACCTGCATTGGAACAAGAGGCTTAAGTGGTTCAGATATACATTAAAGTGGGAGAAGCCTGTTTTCAGTGGCCCCAACTTCCTCCCTCCTCCCAGCGAGTCCACCCCCACCCTCACTCAGGGGGTCTGAGCCCTTGGCTGCCAGGCAGCCTCAATCAAACCGCACTTGGCCATTGGGTCCTTTGTCCTTTGCCATGAGACTGCTGGGTGTAATTGTTAGTGCTGGCAGCTGTGGCTGTGACTTTCAAAATTACCACTTAAGGATCAAAAGCCTATTTCACTTTAAAAATCATGCTGGTCCATCAGGTTTCTAGCACCCCCAGGAACATGTTCATGAGATTGGAGGCAGAGTTTGCTAGCTGGTGGTCTTGTGAGCAGGATCATTTTGGATGGGGTCTCATCCCAACAGGGACCCTTCCCGATCCTCTGCCCTTCTCCACCCAATCACAGAGTTTGTGAGTTCTCAGCCCAGGCTCTGTTTATTATGAACAGACAATGTAATCCAATAATTATATTCATAAACAATTCCCCAATGATTTAATAGGCTTGGCTTGTTTATGTTTCGAAGCTTAGAGCTCAGTCTTTTAAAACAGCTTAAAGAATTGCTTTGTCTAGCAGAAGGAACAAAGAGACTGCCTCATGGTTTATTTTACCTAAGCTTCCCCCTCCCCCCTTTTCTCCCTGATCAGCACCCTGTGTGCACAGATCTCACGGCCACAGACCTTGTGTGTCCCTAGCCTCTCCTAATAACTTATGTGGAACTTTTGTTCAAGAATTCAAGTTAGGCATTTGCTCCAGACTTGCCTGACTTTTGTTTATGGGTTTATCTAAATCAAGATTCTTAATCTGAGGTCTGTGAGATGAATCAGGAGACCTGTGATCCCCAGGTAATCGTACAAGAAATCTGGAGCACAAGGGCATCCTTCGTTCGTACTTTTCGCAGATTCTCAGAGCGGTGAGACCCCTCAGAGATCACTCGTCGCAGCCGTCTCTGAACTTTCAGGACCCACGTCTGTTTCTCACCCTGTAGTCAAGTTGCTTGGATTCTGTCTTATTTGCAAAACTGTAAGCTCCACTCGAGTCAGGACTGGAGCCAGTGCTATTCCTGGGAAAGGTGCTACCTTTCAAAGTTTGAGCCCCTTTTGCGAAATGCATTAACCATCCCACTCCATCACATGTGAGAGGAGATGAGTGATAATTTCATGATTTAGTTTACAGATAATGCTTGAGGAACAGACAACTTCTCAGATCTTTAAGGAAATCTCTGTTCCTCTCCTGCAGAGGGATCTGCAGCTCGATCACAGATAATAAAAAAGGAAAAAATCCTTACATATTATCAGGTCCAACTCCCCCACTTGACAGATGAGGAGACTAGGCTACTAAGAAGAAAGCGACTAAGGTCACACAGAAAGTACCCTGTCTGAGCTGGGGTGAGGAACCAGATCCTATGCCCCCTACCCTCTCTGTAGTAGCACAGATGTTCTCAAGAAATGTCTTTGAAATAAATGTATGAATATTGGGTGGGGTAAGGATGCCTGTATTTGTGAAGTTTCTCTATTTAGTTAAAATCAGTTAATGGGATCTTGTTCTTTCCCCCTGCCCCCTTGCCCCAACCCCTAGACTGGGCTGATGCAGGTGTTTGAGACTGGAGGAAAGAACAAGGCTGGGTGGGGGGGTCAGAGGGGTTTACTCTCTGAAGCTTAAGGTTAAGGAGCCCTGGCTTGATTGCCTTAGACTCCAACCTCAGTTTTTACTAATAATACTTACCATACTGCTTTTCAAACATATATGCATCCATTTGCTAATTATTTATTAAGCAGCTTTGGTGTTGAGCACTATGCTGGGCTAAGGATGAGAGGGTCAGGAAACGCAGGCCCAGCCCTGTCCTCTGGTTGCCTGCCGTCTCTGGAGCGATGGCTCTAAACCTTCATAGGCCATAGAGACCAGTGTCCCCACTCTCCTGGCTGCAGGTCTTCAATGAGCCAAGGGAGTCCAAGTAGCCGGGATCACATCCTTCTTGCACTGGGCCCTATTCCCAGTGCTAGGACTGCAAGGAACTTGGAGGACATGAGGTTCAGTGCTTTATTTCCTATGGAAACTAAGGCCTGGAACAGCCATGGGACTTACCCAAAGTAAGAAGAGAACCAGGGCGCCTGGGTGGCTCAGTGGGTTACAGCCTCTGCCTTCGGCTCAGGTCATGATCTCAGGGTCCTGGGATCGAGGCCCGCATCGGGCTCCCTGCTCAGCAGGGAGACTGCTTCCACCTCTCTCTCTGCCTGCCTCTCAGCCTACTTGTGATCTCTCTCTCTGTCAAATAAATGAATAAATAAATCTTAAAAAAAAAAGAGAGAGAAGAGAACCAGGGGTCTAGTCAAGACCATCAGCTGGGTCTCAAAGGCTGGTTTTGAGGGGTTGATCAAACCAGGCAGAGAAAGGAGAGCATCCCAGTGAAGGGCAAGAGCAAGGACAGAGGCCAAGGGGTGAGAACGCACATAGGATGAAGGGAACAGGGAGCGAGATGGCTCTGGCTTTTCCTAAATTGCTCTGGAGTCAGAGAGACAGAGGCTGCCTTGGATGCGGGGTCAAGGTCATTATCACGGAGAAGTTGTCATGTGGCCAGCTCCAGAGACTGACTTCAGTCTAGGGACTGATGCTGCTCTTAGGCACTGGGGTGGGCGTAGGGGGGCTGGCAGGAGGGACACAGAATTGTTATCAAGTTTATGAAGCGCTTCTGTGTACCAAAACGTTGAGATTATTGACCCTGTCAATGAGAAAATTACTGCCCACCCTAGCCTTCCCTGAAGAATCATGGGGCTCAAATAATAATTTTGACTGTTTTAACGATAATAGCGGCAGCCATTTACTTGAATGTGATTGCATGCCTAAGATAGAGTGTGACCCGATAAGTGATCAGATGCGCTAGTCACAGCCAGGGTATCCATCCCAATCTCACAGGGAGGAAGTGGCTGTGCAGACAAAACGGGATTTGCTCAAGGTTCCACACTGGACCAGCAGTGGCAGTGGGGATTAGGACTCGGGTCCTCCTGCCCATGGGTCGGTGCCCAACCTGATGTCACCTTAGCTCTGTAGCCAGCCCCAAAGAGGGTGGGCACATCCTTGAACCTGCAGGAGTGTGCTAGGCCTCACCAGATTCTTCCCACCATCCCCACCCCTCCTGGGGGTGAAGCACAGCCTGGGCTGTGCCTGCTCTTTCTGTCCTGCAGACGAAAGCATCACTGAAGGCCCACCTGTCACCAGATGGGCACTGAGTCCTGCTGGTGGCTCTGGAGCCATTGTCTCCAACAGTCTCCAGGTGGGCGGCTACGAAGTCTACTCTAGTTTCTTTGTAGCCAGAGGGAGATGAGCAGAGGGAAGGCCCAGGCCTGAATCCCAGAGCCTGGTCTTGCAATAATGCAAAGAGGACCTGGCTCAAAGCTCAGAAGAGAAAAAACCAACTGGACAAAGTGTGGACAGTTGTCCCTGGACAATGTGTGTGGCGAGGAAGGCAAGAATTCTAGGTTCCTTTACCTCCATGTAAGAGAGCGAGGTGATTTGCATGGTGAAGGGATGCCCTTGGCAATGAACGTAAGTGGTGTCCAGGGAAAACACCAAACATACCAACACTTAAGGAGAAGGAGATGAAAAGTTCAGTGATATTTTCAGTCCTCCTCACTATACTGTTTTAATTCGATGCTAACTTGTCTTTAATACCTCTCCAAGCCTTGCTAGTGTGTGTGCGTGTGTGCGTGTGTGTGCATGTGTGCTAAAAAAAAAAGATTTTTTTTTAAGAGCAGGCCTTGGGCTCTGAGCCTTTGGCAGGCAACAGTATCTAGTTAGAATTTAATAACATTGTTTTTATTGTATTTATTTTTACTTTTAGGTCCTATTTATGGCAGGTGAGACTGGTTTTCCATTTGCCGTAGTGATATAAAGTTTCCATTTTAAAGATATTTATTTAAGTTAAAAAGAGGCTATTTAAAGAAAAATACTAAATGAACGCTAATACAGGTGGTATGCAGACATCGCCTAGGTGGGGAAGGTGGTGAGGGGACGAGAGAAACTTGGGCAACACTGACATATGCCATCATGGAACAAAAAAGTCATATACTCTCATAACCAAGGGCCATTGAATTTTAGAAGCTGAAGATTCTAGAATCCCAGAATGCAGACTCTTAGCATCATAAATCCTAAAACAAACAATAAAATATATCAGATACCAGAAAACATAAGTCTCTCACAAAATATTAGCATGGGGTGGGGAAGAAAGCCTTGAAGGTCCAATCCCCTCATTTTGATGGGAGGAAACTGAGGCCCCAACGGATTCAGGGTAGAATGAAGTAACTTATGTGAAAGAGCTTTGTCAAACATAATGGGCTTTTCAAATATTAGGGATATTTGAAAAAGCGCCCACTCAAAATCACACAGCTTTCGAGCAGAGAACTAGGACTGAAATCAGCTTTCTTGACTTCTGTCCCTGCAACTGTTGCTTTCCTGCCCGTGAGTCCCCCCACAGCCCCCAGCTTGGATGAGGTCCTTGAGGCTCCTCCCGCCCAAACCCAGCCTCTGCTGGGAGCTAGAGGAGCATGTGCACCGGCATGGCCTGCCAGGCTCTCCCCAGAGATGGGAGCAGAGAAAGGGAAGGGGAGGCCATGTTCAGGGTCCTGGGCAGAGGGAACCACGCAGCCCTGTAGTGTGGTGGGCAGGGTGGGGGTGGGGTGGGGCGAGTTGGAGGCACATTTAGTCCTCTCCCTGCTCTGAGCTCGGGAGGTCCCACCTGAAAAATCGGCCTGGTGCCAGGTGACCTCCAAGGGAAAATCCATTTTATAATTCCAACTCAGTTTTTTTCTAGGGCCTCAGGTTCTTCTTCCTTCCCTAGTCAGAAATATAAGCAATGCTTTTCCTGACCCCCAGGGCTTCAAGCATAATTCCTGGGGTCTTATCTGGGAAGAGAGTAGGGCTCCGTCCAGTGGGGATCTTGGAGAATCTCAGTGGAGCACAGGACTTTAGGCAAGGCAAAGTCTTAAGAGCTATTGATGTGATGAAGGGAATATAAATCCATCACTCTCTTGGGAAAGACCCTATCCCTCAGCTTCTGCAACACTGACCTTCATTTCTCCATGTACCTGGAATATATAGCCTCTCCGTGGCCCAGGGCCAACTACCCTGAAGAACTGAAGCTCCAAGGTATGGTGACAGGCTGGGCCAATGGGGTAGTTGGGTATGCTACTCTGATTTGGTTCCTCTGGGTATTGACTTCTAGAATTGCCCACCAGCCACAGGTGCAAAGTGTGGCCCTGTGGGTACTATATAGGGATAGGGGACCTCTGGCAGGGGTGCAGCAGCCCTTTCCTCCTGCCACACAGCCAGGGTGCCCTTTCTCCTGGTGACCAGACTGAAGGGGACTCCTTCAGACTAGTCTCCAAGGTTGACCAGTTGCCCCCTTGTCACGGATGGCATCTCATCTACCAGGCTCAAGTTTTCACACCCACTTCTCAAGTGTGTTCTTTCCTTCTCCCCCGAGAACTGTTTCATGTGGCTTGTGGGAGGGGAAATACCACGGGCTTCTCTGAAGTTGCCTGGCTGGGGCTGTAGCAGTACCTCCCCCAACTCCTGAGGGAGGCAGTG